>JAENHJ010000375.1:0-28584 GCA_025330945.1 Mucuna pruriens | reverse complement strand
ATAAAATAATATATAAAATGATATATAAATAAAATAATATTCAATATTTAATGTGCACTGTTTATATGTTGTCTTTAACTTACATGAATGAGATGCGCTTAGCATCAAATACAAGTGTAAAAATTTACATTAGATCTCATTAATGGATGTTGTCAATCTTATGTTTAAAAATTATTTTACATAAAAATAAAAAGTGATCACTGGCACTTTTGTAATATCTAAATAGAAAGATTTAAAAATAATTATCGTTAATCACTTTGACGACTGGGCCATCTTGTCCAAGATTCACCCAACAGGCCCTGCGATCCAAAAACGTGTCAAGTGAAGAAGGAGAGGTCCCAAGATGTGCCTACCCCTAGAATTTCCCCTCACGTGAAGAATACTCCACTTAGTTAGTTACTTTTATAGCTAGGAAGTTACTTGTACACAAATTCCTTCACGGGTCCACCTGGGAGTATAAGACATCGAATGATACCCCTCGAGGGAGGCTGGACTCTACAAGCCATCAAAACACAAACTACCCTGAACTCTCTGGACGAGAACAGTGACCGCCTCATCGTGACCTCGTGAAATTTTTTTCCAACGCCTCAAGATCTCGAGACCGAACAACCAGAGCTAGACGGGAGTAAGATCAGACAACGCCGGTTACATGTAATCAGGCGGCCAGCTTTACCAATGAAGCGGGAGGAGGATACATTGTAGTGATTTTCATCAGAGGGCAGTGGCATTACTAAAGCTCGCAGCGATCTAATAGTCCTATGCAATACAAAAGCTTTGAGCAACGATGTAAGGAAGCGAAAAGAAAGGCATAAGTCGGGCCGAGGAGAGATATAAGGAGACATCAGAGATAGCAGAAGAGCGGGAGGAGTGAGCTGATGCCAACCAGCTGCGCAAAGGCTGCTTTCATGGTTGCATGGCGAGAAGCTCTGCCATCTCTGCACCTCGCGGTGGAGGCTCCCGACCTTTTGGCTGAATCATTCAGCGAAGAACATGGGACTCAGACTCTATTCCCCAAAAACTTCAGAGAAGTGATCATCGAGCCTTTTCGATGAAGCCAAAACCCACACTCATCTTCGATGTCCAAACTCGACAGTACATAAGTGTAGGACGATCAAAGCTTGAGCTGCAAACTCTTCCCGAGAACCCTACCTGGAATGGCTATGCATCGTTGGCAAACCCTACCACCACGATCCATCCGAAATATTCAAAGATTTAGCGATGCTTTTTACCTCTCAATTCACTACCAACAAGACGAAAAATTAGAGGTAGCGAACCTCTTTGACATCAAAACAAAATAAGAACCAAACACTGTGTTACCTAAAAGTCTGCTCAACAACGCCATAGTCGAGTAAATGACCCCGATCAAAAATTTTTTCAAGGAAAGCTTTCAAAAAGGACTCAGGCAAGGCTTCAACGACTCTCTCGCCTTGAGGTAACCACAGCATGGAGGAAATCCAACCCGCGCCGAGAAACACATCGGGCAGGAGGATCAAATCAGTTTTCAATAAAGAAAACAAGAAGAAGTTTAATACCACGGAGGAGAAAACAAATACCTTACTCAGACAAAGAGACTACCAATCTTTGTGTTGCCCCCTTATGAGAGAAGAGGGCAGAGATACTACGCCAAATTCACCACACCAACATGTCAAGTTCTCTCGGGAGATGAAGGCCAAATGAATGACCAAAACATGCAAGAATGGTGTGAGTTTCAATCGAACACGTGACCATGCAACAGAGATTGTCGACCTTACAGTGAACAAATAGAGAGGTTTTCGATACAGGATGGGCACTTAAGAAAGTACGTCCAAAAGGAGAGAGCGAGAAAGCGCAAAACCAGCCCTATGACAAATGTTACGTGAACAAAAGGAGCGCCAAGAGAAACAAAAAAGAAGAACCGAGAGGAGAAAACAAAGAGAGGAGTCAGTCACCCAAAGAAGGGATATTCTGAGGCGAGGTGTCATAACAACTATCTAGAGAGGAGACGTCCTAGAGCAGTAGAGAGAAATCTAAAAAAGGAAAGCTGAAATACATTATGGTGATAAGAAAGAATCTACCAGACCAGCCGTCGATGATCTCATCGACGAAAAAGGACATGAGGTACAAACCCCTGAGACATGATGAGCCCATGGTAATTTCGCATGTGAGGTGGGCAAAAAATACAAAAGTCAAGAGAGTTCTCATATCACCAAGGAAGTTCTGCCAATATGTTGTACTGATCGACATACAAAAAATCGGATTGGCAAATGGCCTATTACGCGAGCCCTCACGCCAAAAAATTGACGCCTTTGTCGGGAAAACGCGGCAGACAAGTGTGAGAAATCGTCGGAGACCATGTTTGGAGAGCGTTAGCACGTGCAATTCATTCCGGTGCTGTATACTGAGCGGACGTGGAGGCGCCATATATAATGTAAATCACCGGAGGCTTGTTAAATAAATCGTGGCAAAATAGTATTCTCCACCATCCATGACATGAAATATCCAAATGGGAAAAAGAAGTAGGTAGAGGTGGGCTGACCATCGAAAAGGCGGCGTTATGAGGATTGTTTGACAATCGGCCACGGCTAGCTAGGGCTCTACCAACTAGATGTAAACGTGTTAGATCCTCAACCTCAACCCCATGCAAAGACGGTTGCGTGAAAGGACCCTATCGACAGAGGACTTGAAGAAATCAATATTGGCACAAGCCCAACACACAAGATGAAGATAGGAACCACCCTAACTCCAAGAAGAGGAGAGAAACTCGCCTCCTTTCTTACAGAAAACTAGGACGTGTTCGCTGTTCCTCAATCGACATGCCCGATCAACCCCGAATTCATACGCCATCGTCAGCTTCAGAGCCTCAAAGCTTCAGGTTAGTCGCCAACGGGCAGAGAGAAGTTAGGGGAAGAAAAGAAGAGTCGCCTGCGAGGAAACCAAGAAGTTCCTCACCGCCGGTTTCATTTGTGAAAATACAATACCCCACATGGTTGGCAAACGTGGTAATGGTCAAAAAGCCATCGGGAAATGGCGCATGTGTCTTAACTATACTCGGGACGGAACAAAGGATCCATACCCCTACCAAGCATAGACCGCCTAGTATGACGGCTTCAAGCTTTGCACTTTGAGTTTCATGGACGCGCATCAAGTTATAATCGATCAAAATGCACTGTGACAAGGCCAGAATGGCCTTCATAACGGATGCGGGAGCCATTGCTATAAAGTGATGCCCTTCAGACTTTAAAAACGCAGGGCCAACATGCTACCAACGTATGGTGGACCGAATGTCTCGAGGTATGATAAGAGCTGGGTGGAAGTGTAATGTGACGATATGGTAGTAAAATCCACTCAACAGCTGACTCACTACAAATTTCCGGGAAGGTGTTCAAAGATTGAGGAAGCATCAATCTCTAAACTAAACCCCAAAAAGTGCCCTTTGGGTCCAAGCAGAAAACTTTTTAGATTCATGACCGAGAGAGGGATCATCGCTAATTCAGAAAATGTCAAGCCATCATAACACGCCGGCCTAATGATAGTCAAGAAAGTGCAGCAACTGATCGAAGGAACACGACACTCCTCTAAGGTTTCTATCTTGGTCAGTCGAGACAAATCACCTAATATTCAATAATTTAAAAAGGAGACGCCTTCTGTGGACAATAGAGAGCTTCTAGGAGGCGCTCTGAGGTTGAAGGCGACGCTAGCTACCCCCTCGATATCGACAAAGCCAACACCCAAGATCTCGTAATATACATTCCTAAGAGTTTACAGCAAGAAGCTTCATGGCGGTACAGAAAGAGAGGAAAGCAGCATCCAATATAATTTAGGCAAGATCTCTAAGTGGTGGGAAAGAAGGTACCAAAGAATCGGGAAAAGGTGTCTCTCTCTACTATCGCATTCAAGGCTATGATGTATTTCAAGGCACTTTATAATTGGGTGAGGACGATTTGCTGATAAACAAGTACTCGTAAAGCTGAACTCGACGAGTAGACAAAAAGGAGAATTCAACTTTTTTGAGTTTGATATATCATACGAAAAGCGCGGTCACATGCTAAAAGCCGGGTTAATTAGCTGATTTCATCACAAAAAATGACAAAGAAAAGATGCAGTAAAGACAAAGGGCTGATGGCTCTCATGACGCAAGCATCCAATCAAGGAAGCAGTGTTGGAGCAATATTGGAGGGCCTTTAACAGGTGTTGATAGAACAATCGCCTCCACTTTGAATTCAAGGCATTACTTGCTTGAGATCGACTAAAAGAATTGGAGGCAAAGTTTTGACCGCCAAAGCGATCGAAGCTAATGACTAGCAGTTGAACGGGGAATACCAGCCAAGGACCCCCAATTGGTAAAAGTACTTTTATTTAACCGCTGTCGCAATAGCTCTTCGAGAAATTTACCCTACACCATGTACCTGTGTGAAGGCAGGGCGCATTTATTGTCA
Organism: Mucuna pruriens; assembly: GCA_025330945.1. Classification (NCBI taxonomy): domain Eukaryota; kingdom Viridiplantae; phylum Streptophyta; class Magnoliopsida; order Fabales; family Fabaceae; genus Mucuna; species Mucuna pruriens. Next base: position 24,169 of record JAENHJ010000375.1, on the reverse strand, counting down.
AAACTCGCTACCTCCTAAAGGAGGAGTACAAAAAAGTCAATCATTCACAAGAAAGCATCTACGACCAACTACCAAGTGAGCTCAAGTAGGTTGCATCGAGGAACTATGACAACATGGATGAAGTCCCTTGGATGCGCATTTGGGACGAAATAAACCAGAAGACCTAGTAAAGGTCAAAAAACGATTAAAAGAGGCAAAGAAGATACATCATCATAGAGGAGAACCCACAGAAAGGCTTCTTTTTCCATTACTAAGATGCATTGAGGGGTGAAGAGGCCGCTACATGTGATCATGAGGTCCACAAAGGGCCATGCTGGTTCTACATCGAAGGCCGCACTAGTGAGCAAGATCGCCAGTACGACATTGAAAGAAGATTGCATGGATTATGTGAGAAGATGCGATAAGTGCCAAAGATTCAGGTGAGGTAGGTAACGCACTCGAAACAACTACACGCCATCACCGCGGGCCGCCCAATAAATGGGAGTGGATATTTTAGACCTTTCCACCAGCCCCGTGACGCGAAGTACCTAATCGTAGTCACAACTACTTCACTAAAGGATCGAGCTGCCAACGCTATGATATCGCCTAAAGAGGATCGAGCGCCTACTAGAAAAGATCATATATTGTTTTCTGGCCTGCCAGCCAAAACAAGATTTAGTCAACAGACCCACTTTGTGTCACAGCAACGATGGACTTGGTACACCCAACCTAAAAAATCAAGCAACATTTCACATCTGGCCGAGCATCCCCAAACCAATAGACAAGTCAAGCAAAGAACAAGGTCATCCTAAAAGGACTTTGCAAAGGCTAAGGAAGTTTAAAGGGATGGATCAAGAACTCCCCCAAGTCCTTTTGGTCTTATCACACAACCTCACCTCCACCAACGAACGCCTTTTTCGCCTTTCAAAGATGCAGGTAGTCATCCTAGTCGATCAGCAGCCGCCACCGTAGACCACCCTATTTCGATGTGCTGGCAAAAACAAGGACAAAATAAGAGTAAATTTAGATTTGTCAGCAGGAGGTGCGCTAAATAGATAGGTAAAAGATATGCCAAGGTTCGAGCCGCCTCGACAAAGAATCTACAAGATTAGCCCACCGACACTTCCAACCCCACGACTTAGTCCTGAGAAAGATAAACCGCAATCGACCATGACAACAAGTCACCCTAATATGGAAGGGTCCTATTTACAGAATAACTCGGGAGGCCAAAGAAAGGAGCATATTGTTTGAGCATTTCTACGTTAAAGAAGATACCTCGAACTTGGGAACACTATGAATCTTCATGCATATCTGATAAGCTGTTTTTTAGTCGCCTTACGCCAGATCAAATAAAAACTAAAGCTAACTATAGTATAGCTAACCTAGGCTCGATTCTCTCAAGGACACAGTGTGTTAAATTGTGATTAGGTGTAGAAATTAGAGTTTTGCGTAAACGCTAAGTTGTCATGGAAATGTCGATTTATTGCCGGCTCAGCTTAGCCAGATGCACAACGGAGCTCCGCTGACTCGCCAGCAAAACTCTAGAAAGCAGTAACAAAGGGGGGCTTTGTGTTTAAGTGCAGAAAATAAACTAAAAGGAAAGTAAACTAAACTATGCTAAACTAATCTATGCTAACTATTGTACCAATTCAGAAATCAACACAATAAAGGTTGCCATTCTTACTAGAATTATACTCCAAATCAACCTTAGATTCTTACTTACGACGAACGCTTGTCCGCCATACCGAGGATTTACACAACCGCTACCTCATCGTCAAGTGTGAGTATGTACTTGGTCGATCTTTGTGTCTTACCTAATCAGATTATTACACTAGTTCCGACCGGCCCTAGTCTAACGTGATCTACCCCCAACAAATTGTCACAAAGCTAAAAGTAGATTAAAGTGCAGGAATTATAATCAAGAAACGTAATTGCAAACCAGTTATATTATTGAAAACCAAATTGAATACAAAGGTGAAAAATCAGGAGTCCCATATAGTCTCCTTCCACGACGACCGCCAATGGAAAAGAGCGGCAGTGACGCACCAACGGTGGCCAGACGCTGAGGTTTCCGCCCAACAAGGCTGGCTTATACCGAGCCATCACTTGAAGGCTTCCCAGCTTCCCAAATCCTCGGGGTCCTCAGACCTCCCTCGACTTTGGTAGAGACACCGTATTGAAGCTAAAGACTGCAGATTAGCTTGGGAGTGTCCGCGATTGCCGACGACGCTAGCTCTAGATTCTGCTGAAAATCCCACCTTTTAAAGATATGGCCCCATGTGCTTATTTATACACAAGCTGGATGACCCAAATCTAATCCTAATAATGTAAATTCAAATCCTAAAAAGATTCCAATTCGAATTGGCAGACATAATCTCCCTCAATCTTGCTTCCCCAATTCCTAATTTCTAGCGTAATCATATCGCATTCCCAATTACAAATTCCTCGATCCTAGCAAATCATATTTTAACAAAATCATATCTTAACAAATCATATCTGCATCTCAACAAATCATATTTGCATCTTAACAAATCATATCTGCATTTACGTATTCCTTGATCTTTGCAAGTCATATTTGCATCTTAACAAATCATATCCGATCTTAACAAATCATATTCCAGATCTTCCCCGTGATTTAGGCAAGAATTTTGTCACTGATGTTGGCTTGACCAAAGCGTTGGATTGTCGATGTTCTCGGCTCGGCCGAGATGACTGGGCCGAGATGGTCTGGGCCGAGATGACTGGGGTCGAGATGACTGGGCACGAGATGACTGTATTCTGCAAAATAAGTTTAATCTTTTGTTAGTTAAAATCTTATTTTAGTTCGTATTTTAATATTTCTCCTATTTTCAAAGCCCATAATTCAAATCTCGACAACACAAGACTCTTAATCATTAAATATTCTTGAACAACACCCATCTTAAGCCCACAAAGTGTATAAAATATGACTCATCAGACCCCCACACTTACACTTTTGCACTCCCCGGGCAAAATCAGATCTCGAAGCATTTAAGGAAATTGAAAGAGAAATATGTTTTTCAAATAAACTCTCAAGTTTAACAAAACAGCTTAAGCATGCATTCATCTTAGAATCCAGGCATTCAAACGATCTATGAAAGTTACTTTCTCCACATCCAAAAACAAATAAGCAACCTGCAAACATTAAGAGTAACCGAGAAGTGACTAAGCCTCTCAAGACATATTCTCTCGTCTCTCAAGTGTTTAGGTTCAGATATACACAAACATCCTATGTTAACTAGCACTACCAAGTTTTGACTATCCTCTCCTTTCTTCACACCTTCAAACACACATGCATAATGATCAATAGGACTTTCCGGCTTGTATCGTGGTCGTCAGGGGTAAGGTAGGATTACAGAATGCCAAGTGAGCTTTTAAGCCAGAGGGACGAGAGGAGCAGGGGAATGAATCTGTAAGCACAGAGATTATTACCAGTTTCTTAGAAGCATATTTGTTCACGTCCTTCTTTTCCATTTATATTTTCTTTCTTTTTCTCACTTGCAGCTTTTTGTTGTTGCAATCTTACTCGCAATTTTCCTTTTGTTTCCACTACTTATTCTTCTTTCATATCCTTTTTTCTTTTCTTTTCCTTAACTCTTTCCTATTCTTCCAGCCATACCACTCTCGTAATGCCTCTATAGGTGTCACCCACACCCTTATTCAAGATCTATTCCCAAACAATTCCAAAGCTCCTCCGTTCCCCTAAGGTTCGGGTTGATTATGGTTTTTCTGGCTTTAGGCTTGTAATGAGTTGTCATATCAAGAAACTAAGTATAGGCTCGATGGGGTAACCAAAGGAATTATTCACAAGGTAGCTTTATTTGGCTAAGTAGCTGTAAAGAAAGATGGCCTAGATCATACCATTCCCGCATGTGAAATGAGTTATATCCAGAAATCAAGGCAAAAACCTAGAGTAACCAGCAACATGGATGCAAATATCACACAAGAAATGAAAGAATGGCGAGATACAAAGCCATTTATGCAAGGCTCAAAAAGTTCTCACACTGCTAATTACTTTGCCACTAATGGTTCATCTTTTTCAGTTTTTCACTTACCACGCTTAAGGATGCAAAAAATTTTCACTCCCTATCAGGTTTAAAAACCTCTCATCCAAGGTTATGCATTGCTTCATGTTGTTTCATCTTACTCAAAAGAAAATCCATTCAAACTTTTCAAAATAGTTTTCTCAGTAATTGGCAATGTAAATCAGAAGTCAGCTAGTAAAAACAAAATAAAACTAAAATTGAAACAAAAAAATAGCAGAATCAGAAAAAAAAGAAAAGAAACAAAAATGAAATAGAACAGTAACGAAACAACAAAGAAAAACAAAAAAAAAAAACAAAACCAAACAAACCGCCAAAGTGAAATTTCCACACTTAAATGATCTATCATCCTCAATGCAAAGCATATGTGCACAGAGAAGGGGTGAAATAGAAAGACTTATTTTTTCTTTCGGGTGGAAAGAATGTGCAAAACTGATATCCAATATTTTTGCCTCGGCCTCCTGTTGTTCACTGGGGGAGCTTTCTCCCTCATCCATTTTGATAGTTTCAACATGATATCCTCTAGTAGCTTTGTACTTTTGCTTCATAACTCCTGCACTAGATTAGTGTGTCATTGCTACCTTTCACAATAATTTTAGTTAATCTAGTATAGGTACACTCATAATTAATAGAATTTTTAAAATCTATATTTTCAAAAAAAATTCAGAGTGTTTAGTCAATTCAAAATGCAAATTTACTAAGGCATGGAATGGCTGCACTATGGATGACACTAGTATTGATTTCCGCTAGTGAATGAAGTAGTTAAGGCCCTCATTCGTGATTCCCGACTTGGTCCGAAAGTGGATCTCGGCCAACGCAGAGTCGGATGGTTTGTCATCTCGCTTATCCACATGTAGATGCAGTTATCTGATATAGTCTCTGTGATCCTTCAAGTTTCCTCGGCACGGGCTACTAAGACACATTCAGACTTTTTTCTGATACCTAATATTTTCAGACACCGAGAATGGACTCGGTTTCCATGTTCGGGTCGGCTAATGCATGGTACTTGCCGGTGGATTCTATTGTTGAGATGGATTGAACGTGGCACGTGTCTCTTCACACGAGTTGGTTTCGCCCCTCGTCTCTGCCAGCTGGCTGATCCTTGGCAGATTTGGTACTTGCCGTTTAGCCTGGCCTGCCTTTACCGTCACTTTGTTTGTCTGAATCAGACTCGCATCCGGGTTTTATTGCTCGTGTCGCCTTTACCACGTCTCGACAATTGGGGAAGCAGCTCCTTCTCGATCATTACTTCGGGCTGGGGCTCCCCAAAATTGGGCCAATGGCCTCTTGATTGTCTCGACTCAGAATCAGCTCCCTCTAAGTCATTGAGCTATATTTCCTCCTGGATGTTGAAGTTGATCATCACTTCATTCCGCTTAGAGTCAGCAAGATCCTAAAATGGAGTCAAGCACTTTCAATCATATTAACTTTGTTTCGACTCATCAACCATAGATTAGCATCCCTCGGTCCCATCAGCAAAATTAGTGTCGCATATCTGGGATTAGCAATCTTGGCATCAGCACGCATCGGATTAGTAATGTCAACATCAGCACATGCGGGATCAGCTATCTCGAATTCTAGTAACTTGGTCTGGAAATCTCATCCAATATCATATCGTTAGACTGCCTAAAATTTGCAATCTTAACCATTAGCTAGATCGTAAAACAAATGGCACATAGTCGTCAATCTCACTGCCTTAGCAGAGTCAAGAACAACAAGCATATGGGGCAACAATATTGGAGTCGGCAAAAGCCTTAAAGACATTTGGTTGAATTCTCCGAATCCCATTTCTAGAAAACCCATATTGCACTTTTTAATATGATTGTTGCTGCGGCATCTCCAAGTCACTATGGTTATGTCACTTATATCCCGTGATTGAATGGCTTGGGAAGGAACTTGGTCCAAAATCTTCAACTCGCTAGCCTGATTTAGACAGGCCAGCTGACCAATCTGCCGCCAACTTCGTATCAGGCAATTATATTTTGTTGAAATTGCATGTTGTTTGTATGGTATTTTGTTGAAATTCCATGTTGTTTTGTTGAAATTGCTGCACTGCATCTTCCAAAAAAAGGTGAACTGTTAAGTTGCCGCATTGTCATAGTGTGCAAACACCTTTTGGAATTGATCATATTCATGGCCAATTGCTTCATTAAATCCTCTAATGAACTTTCTTGTACCGATTGTGGTCTCGAATGGAGGTGGTGGTTCTTGCAAAATGGGACAATCGTTGAATGAATGTCCTACTGAGAACCAACATGCCACATCTATCTATGTATCCTTCAAATCTCGATTGTCGGCAAGAAAGAATCTCATTCCTTCCTCTGGATGCCGTGGATCCCTATTGTCAAAATGATGACTGTTACCTGCAAAATCATACAACTCAGGCAACACAGATGTTAGCTTAGATGAATAATTTTATGATCAAAGCTTCATCCCATTCGGGATATTGAGGACACCATGTTTGATACATCATGGCATCAATGTGCAACTGAGTCCTTTCTTCACTGTAGCTTCTAAAGGATGGCTAGTCCAAGATGCCGAACAAAGTTTGATTTTGGAAAAACATCATCATTATGGGAATGTACATGCAAGAAAAAATTACGCCTAATCCATTGAGATATGGTATGCTACAAGTGAATATTTACGACAAGAAATAAATCCTAATTTTAGGATGACCGACCTTTAATCCAGTCCATATAATGTCCTTTTTCCGGGAGACAGAGGAAATGCATCTCAAGTACACCAATTAGTAGGTATGAGAGGATTAATGTCGATCCACAAGAACAAATGATTGATTTACCTATTCAAAGCAATTTACGCGAAGGACTATCTTTAACCGTATATATAATTTCTTGCTATGGAGCCAGAAACAGAAAGATAACTGAATTAAAATAGAAAAACATCAGAGAAGAATAGAATCAAAAACAGAAAAATAGAAAAATAAAAGATAGAGAGACAAAAAATAAAAAGAAAATAAAAATATGCAAAAGAAATAAAGGCACATGTAAAGGCAATAAAATATTGAAAAATAACCTAACAACAATCATAAACTGGTCAGAATGTTAAAAAAAAAATTAATGCATAAAAAGAAAAAAATCATACAAAGAAATTGCAAAATCAAATATGCAGAAAAATCAAATCAGTTATGCAAAAAGAAGTTAGAGTTAGTTATGCAAAAGAGGTTAGTTAGTTATGCAAAGAAGTTAGAGTTCGTTATGCAAAAGAAGCTAGAGTTAGTTATGCAAATTAGAAAACAAAAAAAACAAGTAGTTATCAGAAAAACAAAATCAATTATGTAGATGTAGTTAAATGCAATGATGCAGGATGGTTGTTTTTTTTATTTATTTATTTTTGTAAAGTAAAGACTCACGCAAAACAAAATTCAACACACATACGCAATAAAAATTTAACAAATATTCAGCATGCTATATTATTTTAGACTTGACCGAAAAGAAAAAACAAATACAGACTCAATAAACTCCATTCAGACTCTATGACTCTATGACAAACACAACATTCCACACAGCACTGATTCGGGCTTAACTCGCTTTTGGCACACAAAGACACAAAAGAACTTGTAACCCAACGGCCAATTGATAAGCTGTTTTTTAGTCGCTCACGCCGCATCAAATAAAACTAAAGCTAACTATAGTATAGCTGCTAACCTAGGCCTATCTCTCAAGGACACAAAGTGTGTTAAATTGTGACCAGGTGTGTAGAAATTAGAGTTTTGCGTAAACGCGTTGTCGTGGAACGTCGACTTATTCCTGGTCGGCAGATGACATTAATGAGTCGGACTGACTCGGTCTGAAACTCTAAAAAGTAAATAAAGGGGTTTTGTGTTTAAGTAGAAAATAAACTTGATGCTGAAAAGTAAATATAAACTATGCTAAACTAATCCATACAACTATTGTACCGATTAAATCAACCTGATAAAGGTTGCCATTCTTACTTAAGTATACCTAGAATCAACCTTGATTCTTCACTGACAGCCTTGACGTTTGTCCGTTGCCATGGATTTCACAACCGCCACCATCAAGGTGTGAGTATACTTGGCTTCATCCTTAGGTTCTCTACCTAATCAGATTATTACACTAGTTCCGACCGCCCTAGTCTAACGTGATCTTACCTCAACAATGTGTCACTACAAAGCTAAAAGTAGATTAAAGTGCAGAATTATAATCAAGAAACGTAATCAAGTAAACCACCCATTATTGAAAACCAAATTGAATACAAAGGTGTAGGAAATCAGAGTCTCCAGATAGTCTCTTCCACGACGACCGCCAATGGAAAGCCAAGGATGCACCAATGCACGTTGAGGTTTCCGTCCAACAGTGCGTCGGCTATACCGAGCGATCACCTCTGAAGGCTTCCAGCTTCCCAAATCCTGGTCCTGTACCTCCTCGACCGAGAGAGACACCGTATTGAAGCTTCGTGTACCACTGTACTAGCTTGGAGTGTCTGCGATTGTTGACGACGCTAGCTCTAGATTCTGCTGAAAATTCCACCTTAAAGACATGGCCTGATGTGCTTATTTATACACAAGCTGGATGAATCTAAATCTAATCCTAATAACAGAAATTCAAATCCTAAAGATTCCAATTGAATTACAGATTACAATCTCCTCAATCTTAGGAGTTTCCCAATTTCCTAATTTCTAAGAATCATATCTGCATTCCCAATTACAAATTCCTTGATCCTAGCAAATCATATCTTAACAAATCATATCTTAACAAATCATATCTGCATCTCAACAAATCATATTTGCATCTTAACAAATCATATCTGCATTTACAGATTCCTTGATCTTTGGCAAGTCATATTTGCATCTAACAAATCATATCTGGATCTTAACAAATCATATCTTCAGATCTTCCTGGAAGTGATTTTAGGCAAGAATTTGTCACCGATGTTGGCTTGACCAAAAGCGTTTTGATTGTCGATGTTCTCTTGGGGCCGAGATGACTTGGGCCATACGGTTTTCCAGATGACTTGGGCCGAGATGACTTGGGCCGAGATGACTTGGGCCTGCAAAATAAGTTTTAATTTTTTTGTTAGTTAAAATCTTATTTTAGTTCAGATTTCTGTATTTCCCTATTGTGCCTATAATTCAAATCTCGATTAACACAAGACTCTTAATCATTAAATATTCCACAATTGAAACCAAGTATATTAAGATGTATAATTTTCTCTTACTATCTCAATAAATGTGAATGGGAGGACAAAGACATACACACAAAGAAAAAAGACTTACAAAGATGGTCCCAAGGGTCCCCTCCAGTGCACGAAGACAAAGACTCATACGGGATCATGCCCTATGGGTCCCCTCTGCACGAAGAAAAAAGACCCATGAAGAAAACCCAAGGGTCCCTCCAAGCACGAAGACAAAGACTTATGCGGACAGCCCCAAGGGTCCTCTAGGCATGAAGAAAAAAGACTTACTATGATCGGCCAAAAAAAGGTCCCTTCTAGGCATAGCAGAAAAGACTCAAGAAGATCTAATTTAAAAAAGGTCCCTCCATGCATGAAGAAAAAAAGACCTATGAAGGACAGCTGAAAAAGGTCCCCTCCATGCATGAAGAGAAAAAGACCTACGAAGGACGGCCAAAAAAGGTCCCCTCCAAGCATGAAGAAAAAAGACTGCATGGTTGACCACTGAAAAAGGTCCCTCCTGTTTAGCACAGACCTAAAGCCAAAAAAACCAAGTCAGGAGAGCAAAAAGACATGCAAAAGGGCATCCCAAAAGGTCCCCTAGGTGAAAGTTGGGGAAAAGACTGAACTTGACCAAAAGGTCCCATCCGTGCAAGAAAAAGAAAGACCCATGAACTCAGCCGAGAGCCCGGCCCCAGGCGAGTAAGGAAGGACCCAAAATACATCAAGTTCTCAAAAGCACACGGTCAAAGAACCACGGGAAATACAAACTACAAAAAAAAAGAAGAAACATTGAGGCAAAGGAGACTCAAGCCCCTGATCTCAACATCACTAAAAAAGAAGAGACCAAACACACTAACCAATCTAATACTATCACTATCTATAATCATAACAGACTAACAAAGCTTATTATTATTGCTCTTCTCAAAAAAAAAAAGTTAAAGCTAATCAATTCATTGAGCACATTTGTTTCAAATTAACACTCTTTTCTTTCCCTTTTCCTGCCTTTTAATATAAGGTCTTTAGTTCTAACGCATCAAATAACTAAAGCAACTATAGCATAGTCAACCCAGGTCAATTTTTCAAGGACACAATGCGCCAATCATTCGGTGTGAAGTGAAATGATGTAAATCTGAGATGGTGAGTACACCTGTCTCGAACGTCGAGTTGTTTTCGTAGAAACTGAGCTGATATGGTCCTCGACAAAGACTTATCGACTTGGTTTCGCAAGTGCAAACCGACACTACAGAGATGGACTATCTCTATCTCTCTGACTCAAGGTAGTAAACGTTTTATTTAAGAAACGAGAAAAAGTAAATGATTGCAGAGAATAAATGCAAAGGCAAGGATGCTAATGGATACAATATAACTACTATTGTTATTATGATGTAATCAGGTTTGTGTTCAATTCCATTAATTCAAGTCCAATCCAAGTTCCTAACACCCAGTTCTCAGTCCATGTCAGCCTCGCTTATGGCACCCGCTATTCGCCCATTACTATACTGAGGAATTACGTAATCGCTACTCCCATTAGTTGGCAGGATTAAGTCTGAGCCGATTTTAGGTTCTATTAATCCATCGTTAAATGAGTACCTATTAAATTAACTAAACCTAGTTCCAATCGGGCTTAGCTTAACTTTGTTCATGGTTCAATCAAATCAGAGATCAAATCTCATGAATTAAGAAGAGAGAGGGAAACAAAGTGGCTGAAATGAAATTGATTAACAGAAAATAGAGTACAAACGCAGGGTTGGAACCAGATGGATCGATTCTTCCATGACAATCACCATGGTTGATGGTGGTTCACCTCCAGTAGCTTGAGCGCTTAGGATCAGATCCACCAAAGCCGTTGGAATCCCAAGTGGTCACCTCTAACAAACTTCGGCTTCTCGTCTCCCAAGCCTGCACTTCCCCGATCGAGAGAAAACACCAATGTAGCACCGTGCACCCCCGCAAATGGGAAAAACGAGACAGATAACGGACTCAATGAAATGTGTGTAGAATGAATTCAAAGACCCCCAAAATGTAGATATTACCATATATATATACAAGAGCGCCGAACTACGACGCCAACAAAATTAAGCAAAAGTGAATTTCTATTCTACCATTGCGTAGCTTGTGTTACACGTTTCTCCAAGAGTGACATGACATCTCTGAGTCAGGCGCTCTAAGCCGAATACTGACGTGATAGTGCCATTGGGCCATTTTTTATTGGGTGCGCCACAAGAGCTGCTAGGCTGCAGGCCTAGCCTGTCCGAGACGCAGTCGGTCTCGCCGAATGAGACTCTCCTAGTTGATATGAACTCGGCTCACCCCGTAAGAAAGGAAGAAGACTTTTATTAGCTAAGACCTTCTATTTAGCATAGGTTTGTATTTTTCTCTATTTTAGGTTCATAATATGAATCTCAGCCTAACAAAATGATCCTTAAGCACAAAAATAATCTTAATACGACTACCCTTCTTAGGTCTATAAAAGATGATAATTTGTGACTCATCACCTTTCTATTGATTCTTTAACATCGCTTTCAATTACTAAGTTTTCTTTGTCTGAACAGTAAAGCAAATGAAACGGCAGCAAGATGAACACAGGAAGATGAGCAAATATATTTATTCATAAAAAGGAAAATTACACCTAAAAAGATTTACATCATAAGAGGAAAGAGGTGTTTCCACCTAAAAGAAACAGATACAGACTCCCTCCGAAACGCCCGGCCTTACAAAGCTACATCTAGCCTTACCTTACAAAGCTACAAATGAGCTATAGTCCACTCCTGGCTTATAGAAAAACCTTCGATTCTTTGAGCCAGCCTCATCCACTCAAGCTCTTCCAAAACATTCGATTCCTTCAAGAAACACGGGGTGAAAAAGGTTCAAGCTTATAAATTCAAGACTAACTAAGTGAAGGAAGATGATGGAGATAAAAAATATATCCAAGGCGCTTGTCATGGTGAAGTTTGATTTGTGTCAGGCTCCAAATGGATAGCGCAAAGACTCTGACCATGAACACTATTCCCCTCCAGGAGAACAGAAGGGACCCTCATTACGTAGGTACCACCATTTTCCTTAAGAAGCCGGTGGCCCCGATGGCCCTAACAATGATGATGCTAGAATTCATAAAGGCTCTCTATACCCAATTTGGTACCAAGGCTAAACGACGCCCAACAAGGACAACTCATTCATAGTTACACGCCGCCACCACTTACCACATGAAACCGACGGCAAGAACCTCGAAAAGAAAAAAAATGAGGAGGTTTTCCAAAGGACATACTCTTCCTCAAGAAGTAGTCGAGGAAGGATGCAAAAGAAGAGTGAGTGAAACAAGAACCCGGCTCACCTATTTATATCCGAGGAGACGCACTCCATCTAAGCCAATGCCTTAAAGGCGTTTTTTTATGCATGCCTAGGGAGTCTGAACGACGCCTTTATGCATCATTAAAATCCAAGAATACGCTTGAAGGAAAGAAATCAAAATGCATTCAATGCAAAACGAAGCGACGCAACGCTCCATCCCCAAAACGCATTCAATATGAAACGAACTGATGCAAATTTCACAACACATACCCCTCATGCTTCATGCAAAGGTTCTAACATGCAGGCTCGGCCGCCTTTAGATGACCGAGAGAAAAACCACCAAAATACCTCCAAAGCATGAACAACCAAATGTAGTTTGCCCATAATAAATTATGCTAGGTCGAGACCGAGGTATTAGGGGCCCACGTGGAAACTAACATCAATAACGAACCCAACCATCCAAAACCATAAACATCACCAAAGACCAAAAGGTCGCATGAATCACCTTCGCAATAAAAATCAAAACAAAGCGATAATTTATAAAAAACCCAAACATAAGTTTGGCCGCATGTATACTAATAACGGATGGTCGAGATAAACATTCGCTGAAAAAAGGGCAAGTCCCACGAAATCCTGGCCAAACAGGCAGGACCAGCCTAAAAGCGCATATCGAAAATGAACACCCAAGTAATCAAACAATAAAGCACTACACCATGCACGCAAGAGAATAAAAACAATTAAAAAGATAAAATATGCAATAAGCTAATGTATTAGAGAATATAATCATTGTTCAAGAGAATCCTGCCATAACAATACAAACCCCTTACAATAACAAATAAACAAAAACTATCCTAATAATTCTATGCAGGCACACATCAACCGCAGTGTTCTGTAGGAGGTTCCACCACAATGTCAATCAGCTTCCCATCCATAATTTCCTTGAAAGAACCGGGTAGTAGAGGTATCAACATCCGGGTGCATGAAGGCTACTTTGCTCCAAGGCATACGCAAATCCAGCTTCATCTTACTCAAGGATGGTAAGGCCACGTTCATTTACAACTGCCTTCTTCTTTGCCAACAACGATCTCAAACCCGCAGCTCCCCTTTTTCAACCTCGACACTTCCTCCTCTACGGCCCCTCGGCACACCAATTTGAGAGACTAGCATTAGCCTCTTGGAAGTGTTGTTGATCTTGGTCCGAGCCTCAAGATACTCAACACCTCAACCCTTCGTACATCTTCAGCTTTTTGATAATACTTTGAGGAAAAGTCCCAAACTCATCTTCGTGGGTTCTAGCAAGAACGGTAGATCGTAGCTACTATACCTCTATGGTGCCTCTAAGCTTCGGCTTACAGCCCCAAATCCCTAACCTTGAGCCGATCATTAGTGCAGGTTAAATGTCGGTCCACACTGACCGATTGGGTAATCTGGAAACATGGAAGGACTTGCATAATTCGCCACAACCTCTACCCCTTCCCAACCAGCATCCATGGACTCAAAGAGTAAGTCCCTTTGCCACCCTCTTAGAAAGGTGCTTTCACTTAAAGCTCTCTAGCTGTGGCAGTTCATTTGGACGAGGATTCACCAAAGAACTTCAATGACAAGATCCAAGGATCCGCCACGAACCCTGCACAGACATTCATCGGTCACCTGGCGGCCGACTCGAATGGCCTTGGCAGCAAGGGTGTCGATAGTGAGGCACGCGCCTACCCTCATGCACACAATTTTTATTTGGTGCCCAAAGAAACACCAAGTCAAAAAAATAAAGGAGAAGAAAGGGGGTAATGACCCTTATTAATAATGAGCTCCTCCACAAACTCATATTCTCAATCCTCCAAATCATCCCGACCAATTGGATCAAAATGGTCTAATCGATCAGACCATCAATACAAGGGAAAGAAGGAATTGCGATGCATCGAAGAGGACGCCGCCCATCCTCCCCCTTCTAAACCCGGAAGAAGTTCTCCTTAAACTGCTTGTAACTCTCACAAAAGGGTTTCATCAACCGATGACCATGATGATTGCTTAGAGACGCCTAACCCACCTTCTCCATTCGGGCGGGTAGAGAAGAAGAACCAGAAAAAACCCCTAAGGAAGGCTCTCAACCCAAATCCTCACTTAATAGCTCAAGGCCTGCATAAAGACCCAACTGTTGGGATGAAGTCGAGTAGGGCTATGCTCAAAGCTCATAAACTCTACGGTTTAAGTGGTAAAGGCAAGGTGATACCTAGCTTGGAGAAAAGTGTCTCATAAAAATAAAAATAATGCTATGCCCCATCGGTAGCACCCTCACACACGCATTCCCTCGGGTCGGCAAGGAGAAACAGTGACCGACCATGGCGCACCGACGGATGGCGTCAGCCATCCCCACCAACTTCTCAACATTCGTAGAAAGCTGAACACGTTGTCACCACCCCACACCAAGCCAAGAGGGTGTTCCTTTGGCCGACATTACACCTGCCTCACGGTAGACGACTTCAAAGGGAAACCCCTCATCCGCCACCTAGGAGGGAGAGCGCCACGACTCGCCTCCTTGAGAAAAGAGAACCACCGAAATTGAGGGTTCAGCACTCCATCGAGAGGTTCCCCCGCGGCTGCCAAGGGTCAAACCAGGGACCCAAGCCAAAACACAAACCCGCATGAATACACAGAAAAACAAAAACACAAACAAAGGCCAAAGCTAAACAAAGAACAAAAGGCACTAAGAAAGAAGGCAAAGACATACCTCCTGGCCTCGCCATTCAAAAACACCAGGAAATGTTGAAAGGAAGAAGCACGAGAGCAACATGAAAGTGAAGAAGAGAGCAACGGAGAGCGAAGAAAGTCGAAGAGTTACTTTTCGAGGAAACAAAAGAAAGTTAAGGAGCAAGGGATTTTTGGAAAATACCTTGGCCAAGAAACCACATAAGAGAACATGGAAAATTGCAAGGAAAATCGTCGAAACGACACCATAAACTGCAATAATGCATACACGTAAGCCAAGACGTGCATAGGGTGCAATGATTACACTACCCAAGATTAAATGCAGTAACCTAGAGACACATTCAAGAGAAGCGAAGAAATGATCCAACCGCATGTTGACCGACAACAAATGAACAACTCAGACAGAGCAAGCTCTCGACCTAAAACCGAAAGCTTGGGGGCTGTGTACAGATTGCCAGCCATCCTAGCCCAAGTTCACCCAACAGGCCCATGATCCAAAACGGCCCAGAATTAAGGGAAGAAGGAGAGGCCTAGGATGGCCCACCCCCTAGAATTTTCCCATGTGAAAAATGCTCCACTTAGTTAGTTACGGGGTAGTTAGGAAGTTACATGTACACAAATCCCTTCATGGACCCACTCCTCGGGCGTATAAGACATCGGGTGATACCCGTGAGAGGGGTTGGACTCTACAAGCCATCAAGACACGGACTACCTGTATTCTCAAACGAGAACACACTTATTTTATTATTTAATTTGTGAAAATATTGAAAAAAAAAATTCAATGTGATTGAGAGCATTGGGAGAACATGTGATTGAGAGCATTGGAGGATATAAATACCTTTTGACTCACAACTCATATATGCACTCCAAGCTTCCATTGGGGTGCATGCAAAAGAGAGAAAATAATGCTTGTTGCTTGGCCTTCCTCGCAGACTACAGTATAGGGATTGTTTGTACTTTGTACTAAAGAGTCTAGACGGTAAAGCTAAAAACAAATAAAGTGACCGATTTTGCTCTGTCATTTTTTTTTTCATGTCAGAACCTTAAATTTTCCTTTCCTTTTATATATCTTTTATTTGTTTTTTATCTTTTACCTTTTGTATCTATTTTGCTTGTTTTTGGTTGTTATGGTTCATTATTTTGACTTTTTCTTTTTTTCTTTTTATATTTTTAACATTTATTTTTTTTTATAGTAAAAAGATAAGTGAAATGAATAAAAAATACGCTTTAACTTTTTTAAATTGATATAGAAAAAAATCAAGGAAATACAATAAATACAAAGGAATAATTTTTTAATTCTTTTTTAATAATTTTAAAATTCCTTTCTTTAAAAGTATGATTCAAATTTATAATATAAGAATAAATTTGAATAGCAACTTATTATTACATGAAAAATTAATTTTTTTATTAGAATAACCTCAATTAACTATTAGTACGATATTAAAAAAAATTATTACAATTTATGTTGAAATTCTTTACTATTGCGATAATTTTATCATCATGAATATAAGAAAACTATCTATTAAAACAGTTTTGTGTAATTATTTGATAACAAATTATACAATAAATTTATTAATTTTTACAATAATTAACTTTAAAAAATCGTATTATCAATAATTTATAATTGAAGGATACTTATTTACACAATAACTACATGATCATCAGATACATAACGAATTAAAGATAAAATTGATACTTATAGGTAAAATAGTCATAGTGTATTAGAAATAAAATGATATACTTTAATATAAAATAATTTTACATTTACTTTAAGATATTTTAATATATATATATATATATATATATATATATATATTTTATAATCAGAAGAGAATGTAAAATAAAACTGTTAGGTGCATATTCTATTTTCGAAAAAATAAATGTATTTAATTCCTTGTAATAGAATAATGTTGACTTTTATTTATGAACAGAGAAGATTATCATCAAACAAATGGGAAAATTCCAAAAAATCAGACTCTAAATATGCGGATGCCTCGTCGGGCACCTCCTCCATCCAAACTCTCTCACCATGATGAAAAGCCGCTGTGGCTAAACTCTGTGCCACTGTATTTGCTGTTTGAGGCACCAACGTGATAGCCGACCCTGTCCCCTCGGTCATCATTTTGCAATCATCTGCAAGTGAATCAAGGTACGAGGAATAGAAACCAATATTTTCACCTTGTGTTTGGTTCCACTTGTTGTAGAACTCTTCGCATTCAGTTTGAAAATAACATCGGTAAAACACAGCTCTCCTGCTAGCTCCATAGACCAAATACAACACAAAGCCACCCCAATTTGGAGCTCAAACACTCTCCTCCCATAAATTTTGTACCTGCACTATTTAATGCTACGTTAAATATTCAGACTTTAAACTCTATATGGTCCTATCATATTTAGGGTAATGTATTTATAACTTCAATTATTTTATTTAGTAATTATTTATTTGTTTTTTTTATATTCTCTCTTCGTTTCTGACTAATGGTCTTTTTAGCCTTTTATATATTTTTTTTTCAATTATATTCCTAGATATGATTAAGAGGATGAATTAATACTATATTAAAATATAAACATAAATTAGTGGATAACAGACTCGGCAAAAAATATGAAAAGATGTTAAATCGTTGATAATGAGTACAAGGGTTACTAACCCCATTTACAACCTCACTTTGAAGCTGTTCCAGCAAAAAAATTTAATTCCAAAGACTAGGACCCAAAGATAAAACAATTAAGATTCAAGTTTTAGGCTGATCAATAAATAAAATATTTATTATTAATTTTATAGAAAAAGACTACATATATTAACAAAAGATCAACATAAAACTTTCTTATATAAAAATAAA
This sequence comes from Mucuna pruriens, assembly GCA_025330945.1. Classification (NCBI taxonomy): domain Eukaryota; kingdom Viridiplantae; phylum Streptophyta; class Magnoliopsida; order Fabales; family Fabaceae; genus Mucuna; species Mucuna pruriens. Next base: position 6,144 of record JAENHJ010000375.1, on the reverse strand, counting down.
AATCACTCAAAATTTGAGCTTTATACTTCACCCACAAAGATTCAACAAGCACAATACATGAAAAAATAGGGCTACAAAATTATAACAGAACAAAAAGATAGAACTACGATTGATTCTTACTTTTATTTATTAATTATAGTAAGTACTAAAAAAGTATGGAATTTATAAAATAATTTCTGTCATTAGGTAAAAATAAAAAGTATTTTAATATAAATTTATATCCATTATTTCTTAAAGTTATTAGTCACATAGACGGTATAAATTAGTTGTAACTAATATTTAATTATATTGTTGGTATAACTTTAAAATAATAATTTTAAAAATCAATAAATTTGTTAATTATTGTCTATCTACTTTCTCTTAAAAAAAATAATCTTAAAAGATGAATATTTTAGAATAAAGAGAATATATGTGTTGGATAGACTAGAGAGAAAGAAAAGGAAAAAAGAAGTGTACTTGATGCGAGAACTGCACCCATTGAGTCTCTATAAACTACTCCCATTCCAGTACCAACACTAGCTTTTACCAAAACGCCAAAGTTGGCCTTAACGAAGGGTTCCAGCGGCGGACGTGAATCATCGGGAAGCAACGCGGCCGTGGCCTTCTGAAGACCCTGCTCGCAATCCAGTTTGGTCTGCTGCAAAAACCATGCATTGCGTTTGTGCCAGAGAGCCCACATCATGGCGCACACCATGCCCATCCTTGTGTGGTCCAACACGTCGATGCACTCGTTAATCCAATGAGACAGAGTAGCCACGCCGCCTAACAGGTCCGTTCTTAGCCCCAACGGCGACGCGAACCAGAAGCGCCTCACCTCCTCGCATTGCAGCAGCGCGTGGAACACTGTCTCGTGGCCGTCATTGCAGCACGGACACTTGTCGTCTTGAGCGGCGGCGCGTTCTAGCAGCTTCGATTTCACTGGCAGTGCGTCAGTGCACGCGATCCACGCCAGCTTTTTGCATTGCCGAGACGCCTCCGCTTCGGATATGCCCTTCCATACCTTCCACTGAGACACACGGGTAGATGATGACGACATCAACTGTCAAACAAGAACGCAAGAATCGTAAACCGCGTCAACAAAATTAGAAACGGAACTTCATTTCAAAAAGACATTAATCACCTCCAAGTAAAACAAGAAACTTAATTAATAATTAATAGGAAGGTATGGAAGGTCCTAAGATATCCACTCCCCATTTGTGGAACGGCCACGGGGAAGTGATGGCATGTAGTTGCTTCGGGGGTGCGTTACCTACCTCTATGAATCTTTGGCACTTATCGCATCTTCTCACATAATCCACGCAATCTTCTTTCAATGTCGGCCCTAGCGATCTTGCTCACTAGTGCCTGGCCTTCGATGTGGAGCCACATAGCCCCTTCGTGGACCTCCTTGATCACATAACGCGCCTCTTCCCTCAATGCATCTTAGTAATGGAAAAGAGAAACCTTTCCTATGCAGTTCTCCTCCTATGATGATGTATCTTGCTGCCTCTTTAATCAATTTTTTGACCTTTACTAGGTCTTCTGGTTTTATTTCGTCCCTTAAGACGCCATCGTGGGACTCATCCATGTTGTCTGCTCGATGCAACCTACTTCGAGCTCCTTGGTAGTTGGTCGACCGATGCTCTTTGTGAATGATTGACTTTTGTACTCCTCTCTCTAGGAGGTAGCGAGTTTTGAAAATAAGTCTGCCCTCTCCTTATGTTCCCTTGGGTACATGGTGTGGGTAAATTTCTCGAAGGCTATTGCCAGCTTGACAGTTCTGTCCAAGTACTTTACCAATTGGGTCCTTGGCCCTGGTATTCCCCATTCACTTGCCTAGTCATTAGCTTCTAGTCGCTTTTGGGTCAAAACTTTTGCCTCCAATTCTTTGGCTAGTCTGACCTCGGCAAGTAATGCCTTGAATTCAAAGTGGAGCGATTGTTCTATCAACACCCCATTCGAGCCCTCCAATATTACTCCAACACCGCTTCCCACTTGATTGGATGCTTCGGCCACCAAGAGGAGCCATCCGCCACTTGTCTTTGCCTCTAGGCTACCTGCTGTCATTTTGTGATGAAATCAGCTAGTGCTTCGGCTTTATGTGACCCTTGCTTTGCTGTATGATATATCAAACTCAGAAAGTTGATGCTCCATGCTACCATCCTACTCGTCAGGTTCAGCTTTCTGAGTACTTGTTTTATCGCTGAATCCGCCCTCACGATTATCGAGTGCCCTTTGAAATACATGCATAGCCTTCGAGATGCGATGACTGGGGAGAGGCCACCTTTTCGATTCTTTGGTACCTTCTTTCCACCACTTGGAGGATCTTACTTATAAATTATATTGATGCTTTGCTTTCCCTCTCTTTCTGTACTATCGCGAAGCTTCTTACCGCTTTTTTAAAACAGATGTATATTACGAGGGGGATCTTGGGTGTTGGCTTTATTAATATCGGGGGGTAGCTAGCCACCTTCAACCTCAAGAACGCCTCGCTTGTATTGTCCAATAAAAAGGCGCCCTTTTTAGGTATTGAATATTTGGGGTTGTCTCGACCGACCAAGATAGAAACCGTGAGAGTGTCGGGATCCTTCCGATCATTATTGTTGCACTTCCTTGACTATCATTGGGCTTCGCATGTTTATGATGGCTTGACATTTTTTTTCTGGATTAGCTTCGATCCTCTTCTCACAGCATGAATCCTAAAAGTTTTCTTGCTTGACCCCAAAGGAGCACTTTTTTGGGTTTAGTTTTAAGTTGATGCTTCCTCAATATTTGGAACACCCTTCCCTGGGATTTGTAGTGGTCAGCTGTTGATGTGATTTTACTACCATATCGCCCACGCATAACTTCCACATCCACTCTTATCATACCCTCGAACATTCGGTCCATCATTCGCTGGGTATGTTGGCCCCCGCGCTTTAAGTCCGGGGCATCACTTTATAGCAATAGGCTCCACTTGATCCGTTATGAAGGCTATTTTGGCCTTGTCCTCGGTGGGCATTTTGATCTGATTATAACTTGAAGACGATCCATGAAACTCAAAAGTGCAAAGCTTGAAGCCGTCTACTAGATCGGTCTATGCTTGGTGAGGGTATGGATCCTTTGTTCAAATCCAGTATAGTTAAGACACATGCGCCATTTCCCAATGGCTTTTTTGACCATTACCATTTGCCAACCATGTGGGTATTGTATTTCACAAATGAAACCGACAAATGAGGAACTTTGGTTTCCCACGGGCGACTCTTCTCTTTTTTCTTCCCCTAACTTCCTCTGCCTTGAGCGACTAACCTGGAAGCCCTGAGGCTACCGACAAACAAAGGCATATGAATTCGGGGGGTTGATCCGAGGCATGTTGGTCGAGGAACACGCGAACACGCCCTAGTTTTTCTGTAAGAAGGAGGACGTAGGTTTTCCTCTTCTTGGGTTGGGTGGTTCCCATCTTCGTAGATTGTGTGTTGGGCTTGTGCCAATATTGATTTCCTTCAAGTCCTCTATCGATAGGGTCCTTTCCTTGCACTCATCTTTGCATCCGGGGTTGAGGTTGAGATCTAACACATTTACATCTAGTTGGTGCCCTAGCTAGCCGTGGTGAGCCGATTGTCAAACAATCCTCATAACAACGCCTTGCCACTCGATGGTCAGCCCACACTCTACCTACTTTTCCCCACTGGACATTTCATGCATAGATGGTAGGAGAATACTACTGCCCCCAATTTATTTAACACCGCCTCCCGATGATTACATTATATGACGCCTCCACGTCCACTACGTATACAGCACCGAATGGTGCACGTGTAATCGCGCTCCCAAACATGGTCTCCAACTTGATTCCTCCCCTATCTCTACTTGTTCTCCGACAAAACGCATACAATTTTTTCTGGGCGTAGGGCTCCATATCGGCCGATACTGCAATCCCAATTTTTGTATGTCGATCAGACAACATATTAGCGAACTTCCTTGGTCGGATGAGAACTCTCTTGACTTTTGTATTTTGCCACCTCTATGGAAATTACCATGGGCTCATCATGTCTCGGGGTTTTGTACCTCATGTCCTTTTCGTCGATGAGATCACGGATGGCCGGTCCTGGCCGATTCTTTCTCTTATCACCATAATGTCGCTCACTTTCCTTTTTTGTTTCTCTCTACTCTAGGACATCTCCTCCTCCTAAGATGGTTGTTATGACACCTCACCTTTTTGAATATCCCTTAACTTTTTGGGGTGACCGACTCCACTCTCTTTGTTTTTCCCTCTCGGTTCTTCTTTTTTGTTTCTCTTGGCCTTTCCTTTCGTTCACCTTCTTTGCTTGTCCTCGGCCTAGTTTACGCTTTCTCGCTCTCCTTTTGGACGTCTTAACTTAAGTGCCCGTCCTGTATCAACTTCTATTTGTTCCCATAAGGTACGACAATCCTCCGTTGCATGGTCACGTGTTCAGTGAAACTTCGCACCATTCTTGCATGTTTGGTCCCATTCATTGGCCTTTCATCTCCTTAGGGAACTTCAGCATGTTGGTGTGGTGAATTTCGCGTAGTATCTACTGCCCTCTTCTCTCGCAAAGGGGAATTACAAGGGGTGGTAGTCTCTTTGTCTGGTAAGGTATTTGTTTTCTCCTTCGTAAGTCGGTCAAGCTTCACTTCTTGTTTCTTTATTGGCTTCGATTTGATCGCCTTGATCCTCTTCTACTTGATGTGTTTCTCGGCGGGTTGGATTTCCTCCATACTTTGTGGTTACCTCAAGGCAGAGAGTCGTTGAACTGCCTTTGCTCAGTCCTTTTTTGGAAAGCTTTCATGAAAATATTTTGATCGGGGTCATTTACTCTGACGGTGGGCGTTGTTGAACCGGGCTAGGTAGCTTTGAGTGTTTAGTTCTTATTTTGTTTGATGTCAAAGAGGTTCGCTACCTCTAATTTTTTCGCCTTGTTTGGTAGTGAATTGAGAGGTAAAAGCATTCGCTAAATCTTTGAATGTTAGGATGGATCGTGGTGGTAGGGGTTGCCAAACCAATGCATGGCCATTCTCCGTAGGTTCTCGAAGAGTTTGCAGCTCAAACGATCATCACCTCTGCTTATGTACATCTGAGTTTGGAAAGCCTGAAGATGAGTGTGGGGTTTTGGCTTCCATCGAAAGGCTCGATGATCACTTCTAAAGTTTTGGGGAATGGGAGTCTAGTCTATTTCTTCATGAATGATTCAGCCAAAAAGGTCGGGAGCCCTCCACTGGCAAGGGGGTGGAGATGGCCGACTTCTCCTTCCAGCAACCTTAGCAAGCAGCCTTCATGCAGCTAGTTGGCATCGAAGCTCCTCCTCCCAGCTCTTTTGCTATCTTCGATGTCTCCTTATATCTCTCTCGGCCAACCTATGCCTTTCTTTTCGCTTTCTTCTACTCGTTGCTCCACTTTTGTATTTAACTGGGGACTATTAGTAGCTGCGAGCTTGTAGTAATGCCACTGCCTACAGTAATCACTACAATGTATCCTCCTCTGCTTCATTGGTAAAGCTGGCGCCTGATTACATGTAACCAGGCGTTGTCTCCGGTCTTACTCCTTCTAGCTCCTGAGTTGTTCGTGTCGATCTCGAGATCTTGAGGCGTTAGGAAAAATTTCAACGAGGTCCCACGATGGGCGGTACTTGTTCTCGTCAGAGAGTTCGGGTAGTTTGTGTTTTGATGGCTTGTAGAGTCCAACCTCCTCCGGGGGGTATCATTCGATGTCTTATACTCCCCCGGAGGTGGACCCGTGAAGGAATCTGCATAAAGTAAACTTCCTAACTACCCAGAACTAACTAAGTGGAAAAGATTCTTCACGTGGGAAATTCTGAAATTGCAGCCATCTTCAGCCTCTCGCTTCTTCCCTTAATACTTGCCGTTTTGGATCGTTGGCGTTGTATGAATCTTGGACAAGATTGCCCATCTTGAAAGCCGATTGTTCGATAATTATTTTAAATCTTTCTATTTAGATATTACAAAAGTGCCAATGATCCACTTTTATTTTTTATGTAAAATACTTTAAACATAAGATTCAACATGAGATCTAATGTAAAAATTTTACGCAGTATTTGATGCTAAGATCTCATTCATATGGATTAAGACAACATATAAAACCAGTGCACATTAAATATTGAATATTATTTTATTTATATATTATTTTATTTTTATTTGACGACTAAATCA
>JAENHJ010000374.1:0-46070 GCA_025330945.1 Mucuna pruriens | reverse complement strand
GTTTATTCCTTCAAGCTAGAAATCTCTTGCTAGAGTTGTACACTGGCTTCCCTATTGCCTTTTTTCAAACTTTAGAAGCCAATTGAAATTTTTTTTAACAAAAATTTTTTCGACAATCCAATTTGGAATTACAGAGAAAATCAACAAAAAATGAAATAACAAAATTGAAATCTGAAGGGCGAGTCACTACGATTCGCCAAGATGGGCACGGAACTGAATGGATTTAGCTTTGGACAACTTTATTGAAAACAAAGGGAAATGTTGACAAAAATTCAAAAGAAATTCAAAACAAAGCAATCAAAACAAAACAAAACGATTAAAGCAAGATAAAACATGGTGGGCGTAACGCAGCAAGCTTAGAAGATCGCAATATCCCCCCTCGCACTTAAAATTTGCATTGTCCGCAATGCATGCTATGACCAGAGAGAGGATAGTGAAGCGAAGTTGAGGTATGCTATCCGTCGAAGCTAGTTCCATCAGAAAATGATCTCCATGTGCCTTCGATGGTTTGGCAATGATTTCAGTTCCATGGGTGGTAAGAATGAGATTTTTCTGCCATGGTTTCGGATTCGTCAGGCCGACTTGATCTCGACTCGGCACCAGGTGTCTGACATGATTTCGCCATTGTTTGCTGGGCAACTCCTTCTCATTGGAATAGTTCTGCCGAATGGAGTCTCGACGGCCCTTTAGCGCCCATGACGTCGGATTTAAGATGGAACAAGACCAGCTCTTGCTTGCTTCTTGTCTTTATTGGCCAAGATGGTCTCTGGCCGTGTCGACCTTGTCTCTTAGTTACTTGGTCGAGTGAACTTGAGTCCTTTCTTACCTCGACCATTGGCCTTCATTGGCGACTTTTTTTCTTTTTTTTAAGATGAAATACAATATTCTTTTTCTCAAGGTGGAAAAATGTGCAAAATCTGATGTCTATCATTTTGCTCCACTCTGCTGACGATAGCCTGGGGAAGCTTTTTCTCATCCATCTTTCTAAATGCCTTACGATGCCTATTGGTGACTCTTTGAGCAAAAGGCTTATTAAGGAATGTTTGATCAAGTAAATATACAAGCTTCTTGGTCTCTTTTCATCTTGGTGCAGTTCTATCTGTTGCTCAGTCTAGATCAGGTTGCTCCTACATACCAAACATGTATTGTCACCATCTCCGTGAGCTTCGCACTAAATATGCCAAGACCGGATTGGCACCCGAGTGCAGAGTTGGTCGGCTCAGCATCCTTTTGACATCTTTTCCGATTTTGCATTGGATATTGCAACCCGACGGCTTCCATCCCCACTCGAAGTCGGACTCGGTGGTACTCGCTATGGTTCTATTGTCCAAGATGGATCCGGCTTTGACCAATGTCTCCTTGAAGCGAATGGTTTCGCCTCACCTTGCTTCGTTTGGGTAGAACCGATCCGGACTAGGAGCTTGGTCACGAGCCTGTCTCGCCTTTTTAATCTCGATAGTTTGAGTCGGCTTATTCGCTGGTCGACTCATTAGCAATAGAAGCAATGTCCTCAGCTCCTTTGGCAAAAGCAATGTCGATATCCTAGATCAACAATCTTGGCATCGTGGTACTTAGGGCGTAGGGAATGTTGGCATCAACACTCTGCAAGGATCAACTGGCTTGACCCTGGGAACCCGGACAATGGATTGAGCACAACATTAATCTCAGCCATCGCAATAGAGTCAATAGCAACATGTGTGGAGTTGGTAGGGCTTGGCACAATGGTTGAATTCTTTGAATCCGATTTCCGTGAGGATTCACATTGTATATGAACGGATCGTGGTAGCTCTCGCCATCTTGCCCGTTTGGCTACTCATATCTTCTTCCCCTCGGATTGGCGATGGGTTGAGGAGAACTGCATCCAAACCTTTCAAAGTGTAGCTGGTTCACCGTGGCAGTCAATTCGGCAACTTGTTTTTGCAGCTCCTATAGCCCTACAATGTGGTGCATCTTTCTTTTTGTGGGAGTTCGTGTTGCTTAGGGCATGTGGTTGGTCCAGTTCCCCATGGAATTCTCCTTCTATTTGTTCGTGACCCTCTCACTGCAGTGTAAATGGAAGTTGTGGTTCTTGCAAAATGGGACAATCATGGGTTTGATGTCCTACGTGAGCCACACATACCACATCCATCTATGTTTGGCTTGCCCAATCTCTGAATGTTCGCAGCAGTTATCCCATTCTCTCCTCTAAATGTTGTGGACTCCCATAGTGTTAGGGAAGGATGAATGCCTCCTGCAAAATCATATAACTCAGGCAACATAGGAGTTAGCTCAATGGATATTGTTCGTATGATCAAGCTTGTTCCCATTCGGGATATGGGGGAAACCATGGTTGATACATCATGGCATCAGCGTGCAACTATTCCCCTTTAGGAGCGAAATTATCAAGACCAGAAAAATCAGAATGCACATGCGTTATTAATAGGATTGAAAGTCAGAAAGAAAAATGAAACAACATAAAATAAAATTAATGGAATTGGAACAGCAAAACATTAGAAGAAAAGTAGAATTAAAAACAGGAAAATAGAAAAATATAAGATGGATAGACAAAAGGAACAGAAATTACAGAGTAAAAAGTAGGTATGCAGAAAAGATTAGAGTCAGTTATGCATAAAAAAAATCAATCATGCAAGAAATCAGATTTAGTGTGGCTATAGGAACAAAAAAGTTAGTACTTATCAAAATGCAGGTCAAATGCGAGACGAAGATGTAAATGCAAAAACAGAATGCTAACACTATGTATCAGAAATAAATGTTTTATTGTTTGCGTTTTTTTTTTCAGCAGTGAATTCACGAAGAGAAGCAAACAATACTAACATGCCTTTTATTTAAGATCCACAATCTAAAAGACAAACACAGACAAATTCAAAAAGACTCAATGAACCGACTTGACAGACACACTTTTGGCGTACACTTTTACATACTGGATTCGACCTCACTTAACTTGGCACACAAAGACACAAAAGAACTTGTGTCCCCGGCAACGATGCCAATTTGATAGTGTGTTCTTTTTAGTCGTCTCAAACGCTTATCAAATAACTAAAGCTAACTATAGCATAGTCAACCCTAGGTCATTCTTCTCAAGGACACAAAGGTGTGTGTCAACCAGGACTTTAGTGTGAAGTAAAATGTTGTCGAATCTAAAATGTAAGGTGTTGACTGTCTGCACTGGCCGAGTCACTTTCAGAGACCGAGCCAAGATGATCTCGACAGATCAATCTGACTCGGTCTTGGCTGAACGCAAATGTCAAGTTGGACTGACTGCTTTTGCACTTAGAAAGTAGTAAATGGGGGGGGATTTTAAATGGAAGCAAAGCAGAAATTAAACTAAGAGTATGAATGCAATAAACATATACTACTACTACTAGTTATCTATTATTATTATTATTATTTAACTATGTTCAGATTCAGTCCCCCATTAATCCAAGTTCAGTCCGGGGTTCCACACTCCGCTTCTCACCCATATCAGCCTTAGGAGTCTTATGGCAATCACCAAAGGTTGGTCCATTGCCATACCGAGGATTGATGCAATCGCTACCTCATCAGTTGATAGGGATTAAGTTCATAGCTGATTTTAGGTTCTCGATTAACAATCGTTAAATGATTACCTACTAAATTCGTTAAACAAGTTCCAATCGGCTTAGCTTAACATTGTTCACAATTTAATTGCAATCGTGGATTAAATCATGAATTAAAGGAGAGGAAGAGAATGGAGATAAGAAATGTAGAATGAAATTGATTTAACAGAAATAGAATACAAATATAGTGGTCTAGATTCAGGTGGTTCCATTTCCCATGACGATCGCCATGGTTGATGGTGGTGGTTCACGCCGTTAGCCCGAAATGCGCTGAGGATCAGCTCCACCGAGTGCGGCCAATAATTTGATCGGTCCCTTTTGACAGCACTTCTGCTTCCCCAGCCTCATTCCTGCACTTCCTCGATCGAGAGAAACGCCAATACAGACACTGCGCCACCATAGAATGGAAGAACGAGAGAAGGAATGGGTTTAATGAAACCAGTATCAAGAGTGAATTCCAAGACGCATGAAAAGTGCACAGCTCTTCCTATATATACACGAGCTGAGTAGCTAGATGACCCTACAAAATATCCTAGCAAAATTACAATGTGAATTTCCTATTCTACCCCTATGAAGATCTTCCAATGTGACGTGGCAGATTCTCCAAGAGTGACATGGCAGCTGAGCTGGCGCTGAGGTGGCCTCTGAGCTGGATAGTTGACCTGGACAAGCACAATTGGGCCGCTCTTTATTGGGCTATTGGACTGCAAGGCATGGACTGCCGAGACGAATCTGGCTTGGCCAAGACGGAGTCGGTCTGGCCGGGATGACTTCATCTCGGCTGAGACTCTTCTGTTGACCCTGGTCAACTCGGCTTGACCTGCAGAAGAAGGAGTGATACTTTTTATTAGCTAAGACTTATGAATTAACACAAATTTGTATTTTCTCTATATTTAAGTCAATAAAATGAATCTTAGCTAACAATCCATTCTTAAGCACAGAATAGTCTTGGGAACACCCTTCTTAGGTGTCTAAAAGATGTACAATTTGTAGCTTATCAGGGACCGATTGGATTACCAACACACTCTGGTGGACCATCACCGTCGACCATGGCGATCGCCGTGGAAGATGGAGTCACCGAATCTAGGCCTTGTGTTTGTATTTTGTTTCCAATAATATAAGTAGTTTCTGATTTCTGATCTCTGTTGCTTTCCTAAACTCTAATTCACTTGCTGCGTCGCGATTGCACAAAGTAATGTGAACAATGTTAAGCTAAGCCGATCGGAACTGGTTTAACTAATTCAGTAGGTAATTAACTAGAGAACCTAATTGAGAACCTAAAATCAACTCTGGACTTAATCCCTACCAACTTATGAGGTAGCGATTATGTAATTCCTCGGTATGGCAATGGACGAATGTTTGGCGATCGTCATAAGAACATTAAAGGTTGATGAGGACTATGGACTGAGTGAATGAACCAGAAGGACTTGATTATTGGAATAAAACATGAACATAGTAACAGTAGTAGCAGTAGAGTAGTTGGTTTAGCTGCATTCGCATTTTAGCTTAATTGCATTTTACCTTACTTGCATCTAAATCCCCTTGTTTCCTGCTTTTCAGGCTGAGGCAAAGTCAGTCCGACTCTATAGCATCCGTTGCACTTAGCCGAGACTATGTCGTATAAGGCTTTGCCGAGTCCATATCGAACTAGTCTCTGTTAAGAGTGAGTCATCACTCTACACTCGAGAGTTCCAACTTTACTTCAATTTTCACATAAAATCACAATTGAGCACAATGTGTCCTTGAGAAAATTCGACCTAGGGTTGACTATACAATAGTTAGCTTTAGTTTATTTGATAGACGGAATACGACTAAAAACCCTCTTATTAGTAACCAAGAAGTGACCGAGCTCTCTCTTAGGGCATATTCTCTCAATTTCTCAAGTTTTTAGGATTGTCTATACACTCAAACACCATGCAATCGACACTATCAAAATTTGACTAGCCTCTCCTTTTGCACCTTCAAAATCACATGCAATAATGATCACTAGGACTTATTGTCGGCTTATAACGTGGCCAAGGATAAGGGTAGGATACATGATGGTAAATGAGCTTTAGTAACCATATAGAGGGGAGGAGCAAAGGGGAATGGGTTCGCAGCTTGGAGAGAATCCCCCAAGACACTGCGATTCTATTAAGAGCATTCTTGCTTACTTCTTTCCGTTTTGTATTCCTCTTTTCTTCTTTCTCTCACTTTTTATATTTTGTAGCTTTGTGTTGTATTTTTGTGGCAACTCTTATAACTTTTGGCTGCTTTCCCTTTCTTTGTTTCATCTTGCACTTGTTTTTCTTTCTTTTCTTTTTCAACCCTTTTTGGATGCATTGTTCTTGCTATGTCCCCGGGTGTCTCCCCCATACTTGAACGAGACCCACTCCCAAAACAATTCCAAAGCTCCTCTATCCCCCTAAGGTTGAGGTTGATCATGGTTTTTCGGCTTTGGGTTGTAATGAGCTGTCGTATTAGAAAAAATGGTTATTCAGGCTCAAAGAGGTAAACAAGGGATAAAGTTTGCAAGGTAAGTCCATTTGGCTCGGGGCTTAATAGAAACATGGCCTAGATTATATCACTCCTGCATGTAAAACAAGATGTACCCAGAGAGTCAAGGCAAAATCTAGAGTAACCAGTCGTCATTAATGCAAATATCACACAAGAAAAGAAAGAATGGCAAGATGTGAAGCCCTTATGTAGGCAAGGCACGAAAATTCTCACACGGATGGTTGCTCAATCACTAAAGGTTCCTCTTTTTCAGCTTTTCAATCAGTCATTGCCTAAAGATGTAGAAATTTTATTCCTTGTCAAGTTTGAAAAATCTTCCCTCCAGGGTCATGCATACCTTTTTCTGTTTCATTTTTACTCAAAGAAATCAACTCAGAATTTTTTCAAAGCATTTTTCAATAACCAGTAGCAAAAACTAGAAAAAACAAAATCAAAATAAAATTCAGGACAACACAAGATTCGGTCCTAGTTTAGCTGGAAAACGCTTAATAAACTGAAATCAAAAGCAAAATTATAAAGAAAAAAACTGAAAGGCAAAATTAAAAGTCAAAAATTAAAAGTTCAACTGACGCCCTCCCCCATACTTGAAGGATGCATTGTCTTCAATGCATGACAGGAATGTAGAAGGGGTTTGTTGATGCGTTGCTTAAGGCGTGCCGGCCGTCAAGGCTGGTTCTTTTAGGGAGATGCTCTCCACCTCACCTACTATTGTTGCTGGACCTTCATGGAAGATTTTGAGCTGCTGCCCATTGACATGGAAGGTACTTCTTGTGAGTTCATACTATAATTCTACTACACCATAGGGCAAAACTTTAGTGATAATAAATGGACCGTCCCACTTGGAACAGAGGTTACTGGGGATGAGCTTTAATCTTGAATTGAACAAGGGCACTTTCTAGCCGACTTGGAACTCCTTTCTCAGAATTCAGCGGTCATGGAATTATTTGACTCGCTGCTTGTAGATGCGGGAGTTCTCATAAGCTTCCAAATGGAGTTCCTCCAACTCTTGTAGTTGGGTTTCCTTTCTTCCCCTAGCTTGGTCGTAGGTCATGTTGCACTTCTTGACTGCCCAATAAGCTTGGTGTTCCAGTTCAACCGACAGGTGACAGGCTTTGCCGAAAACAATCCGGTAGGGAGACATTCCTAATAGAGTCCGGTACGTCGTCCTATGTGCCTAGAGCGCATCTTCAAGGTGGCGACTTGATGGTGCGTGATTTTACAGTCGTTTTACGCGCTTATCAAATAACTAAAGCTAACTATAGTATAGCTAACCCTAGGTCATTCTTCTCAAGGACACAGTGTGTTCAAATGTGAATTGGTGCTAAGTGAAGTGACGTAGAATCTAAGATGTAAAGTGCTGAATCTCCTCGGCACTGGCCGAGTAGCTCTCGGTAGAGACTGAGCCGAGATGATTCCGGTAGAGATAATCCGGCTTGGTCTCGACTGAGTGCAGACAGACGCTACAGAGATGGACTATCTCTGTCTTAGACTAAAAAGCAGTAAATAGGGGGGTTGGGAATGTAAGTAATGCAGGAAATAGACTAAGACTACGAATGCAATAAACATATACTACTGTTACTAGTTATCTATTATTATTATTATTTAACTATGCTCATATTCAGTCCCATTAATCCAAGTTCAGTCCAGGCTCCACACTCCAGTTCTCCATCCATATCAGCCTTGGAGAGTCTTATGGCAATCGCCAAAGGTTCGACCATTGCCATACCGAGGATTTATGCAATCGCTACCTCATCAGTTGGCAGGGATTAAGTTCAGAGCTGAATTTAGGTTCTCAGTTAACAATCGCCAGTTGATTACCTACTAAATTAGTTAAACCAGTTCCAATCGGCTTAGCTTAACACTGTTCACAATTTAATTGCAATCGCGGATCAAATCATGAATTAAAGTAGAGGAAGAGAATGGAGATAAGAGTTGCAGAATGAAATTGATTAACAGAATTGGAATACAAATACAATGGTCCTGAATTCAGGTGAATCCATCTTCCACGACGATCGCCATGGTTGATGGTGGTAGTTCACCTCCGTTAGCCTAAGCGTTGAGGATCAGCTACACCAGAGTGCGTCAATAGTCTGATCGGTCCCCTCTGGCACACTTCGGCTTCCTAGTCTCAGACCTGCACTTCCTCAATCGAGCAAAATGCCAATGCAACACCGTGCACCACCAGGAATAAGGATGAGAGCGACGAAATGGAGTAAATGAAGTGTATTAAGAGTGAATTCAAAAGACACAGAAAAAGTGCACAGCTCCTCCTATATATACACGAGCTGAGCAGCTAGATGCTAACAGAATATCCTATCGAATCCTAACAGAATTACACTGTGAATGTCCTATTCTACCCTTGTGCAGATCTTCTACCGTGACATGGCAGATTTCCTAGGAGTGACATGGCAGCTGAGCTGACGCTGAGGTGGCCTCCAAGCTGGATAGCTGATGTGGTCAATACAATTGGGCCCTTCTTTGTTGGGCTTACTGGGCCGCAAAGTATGAACTGCCGAGACGACTCTGGCTTGGCCGAGACGGAATCGGTCTAGCCGGGACGACTTCATCTCGGCTGAGACTCCTCTATTGACCCTGGTCAACTCGGTTTGTCCTGCAGAAGAAGGAATGATAGGGAGACATCCCTAAAGGTGTCCGGTATGCAGTTCTATGTGCCCAGAGAGCATCCTCAAGGAGGCGGCTCCAGTCCTTCCTGTTGGGATTGGTCATCTTTTGCAATGTTTTCTTGATTTCCCTGTTGAACACTTCTGCTTGGCCATTTGTTTGGGGGTGGTAGGCAGTAGCAATTCTGTGTGCTACTCCATATTTTTGAAGAAGGGAAGCCATGGCTCTGTTACAGAAGTGACTGCCTTGGTCACTTATGAGCGCTTTTGGCACACCGAACCTGTAGAAAATATTGGACTTCAGAAAGTCCACAACCACTCTTGAATCATTGGTTCTGGTGGCAACGGCTTCTACCCATCTTGATACATAGTCCACGGCTAGTAGAATGTATGAGTAACCATTGGAGACTGGGAATGGTCCCATGAAATCTATTCCCCAGACATCAAAAAATTCACAGAACTGGATGGATTGCTGGGGCATTTCGTGCTTTCTGTTCATGGCCACTCCTGCTTTTTGGCATTTCTCGCAGGTGGAGACAAATTCATGCGCGTCTCTGAAAATAGTAGGCCAGTAGAGGCCACCGTCAAGTATTTTCCTGGCAGTCCGAGTGGATCCGTAATGGCCGCCTCCAGGTGCTGAATGACAGAACTGGAGGACCGAGTTGGTCTCGACTTTAGGAATGCACTTGCGGATGACCTTGTCACTACAAATTCTCCAAAGGTAGGGATCATCCCAAATGTAGTATTTGGCATCATTTCGGATTTTTTCTTAGTATGCCCGAGATGCCTCTGGTGGAAACTGAGATGCTGCCACAAAATTACAAATGTCAGCAAACCATGGTGGAGACGTTTTTATATGTAGCAAGTGCTCATCAGGGAACTCGTCTCGGATAGGCATCAGTTCGCTTTCTTTCTCAATTCTGCTTAGATGATCTGCTACAGAATTCTCAGCACCCTTCTTATCTCTGATTTCTAGGTTGAATTATTGAAGAAGAAGCATCCACCTAATCAGTCTTGGCTTAGCATCAGGCTTCTTCAGCAAGTACCTCAAGGCAGCATGGTCAGAGAACACAATTATCTTGGAACCGAGAAGGTAGGAACGAAATTTGTCCACGGCGAAAACTATTGCCAAGAGTTCCTTCTCAATTGTTGTGTAGTTTTGCTGGGCTAGATCCATAGTTTTGGATGCATAGGCCACCACGTGCACCGGTTAGCCGGCTCGAGCTCTTTGGCCGAGAACGGCTCCTAATGCCGAGTTGGATGCATCACACATTAATTCAAAGGGGAGGTCCCAGTCTGGTGCTTGCAGAATAGGGGCAGATGTGAGTCTTCTCTTCAGCTTCTGAAATGCTTCCATACAGGGCCGGTCAAAGTTGAATTCCACATCCTTCTGTAGCAGCTTGGACAGAGGCAGGGCAAGTTTACTAAAATTTTTATGAATCTCCTGTAAAGCCTCGTGTCCTAGAATGAGCGAACCTCCCGCAGAAGCGGGGTTTGGAAGGAAGTAATGATGTCTATCTTTGCTTTGTCTACCTCGATGCCTCTGTTGGAGACCAAGTGTCCCAACACTATTCCTTCAGTACCATGAAGTGACATTTTTCAAAATTTGAGCACGAGATTTGTGTCAATGCATCTCTTCAACACTCTTGATAGATTACTCAGGCATGCATCAAATGAATCGGCATATACCGTGAAGTCATCCATGAATACCTCCATGCAGTCCTGCAGCAAGTCCGAGAAGATGCTCAGCATGCAATGTTGAAATGTGCTCGGGGCATTGCAAAGACCAAATGGCATGCGTGTATACGCAAAGGTACCAAATGGGCAGGTGAAGGTTGTCTTATGTTGATCTTCAGGGGCTATATGAATTTGCATGTAGCCTGAGAATCCATCCAGAAAGCAGTAATGGGATTTCCCTGCTAACTTCTCAAGCATTTGGTCAATGAAAGGCAGAGGAAAGTGGTCCTTGCGAGTTGCTTGATTCAATCTTCTGTAGTCTATGCAAACTCGCCAGCTATTCTGAATCCTTGTCGGGACCAGCTCATCTTGCTGGTTTTTCATGACAGTCATCCCAGACTTCCTTGGTACCACTTGCACAAGGCTCACCCATTGGCTATCCGAGATGGGGTAGATGATCCCTGCAGCAAGGAGTTTGGTAACTTCCTTTTTGACCACGTCCAGGAGTGTTGGATTCAGTCTTCTTTGCTGCTGCCTTATGGGCTTGATTTCCTCCTCCAACAAGATTCTGTGCATGCAGATGGAGGGGTTTATGCCAGGAAGGTCCGCCAGCTTCCACCCTATTGCCTTCTTATGTTGCCTTAGGACCTCCAGCAACTTGTCTTCGTGCTCTTGACGGAGATTGCTAGCAATGATAATCGGGAGTTGCTGTTCCTTGTCCAGGTAGGCATATTTCAGGTGACTCGGCAATATTTTTAATTCTATGGGTGGTAGCGGTAATGGAGATTTCTCAGTTTCTGAGGTTGGATCTGACTGGCCGACTTGATCTGGGGAGTCGGCCTTGGCTTCTAACGCTCCTTCAGAGTCGGATCCGGATGGAACACTGAATTCTACCTTAGCCTGTGTCTAGTCTGCAGTTGTCGAGTCGGTCTCGGCAAACGTGTCGGCCTTGCTATTTGACTCTTCGGCTGAGTTGACTTTCATTTCTTCCTTGACTCAGCCTCCTCTGGCCGACTCATTCTTGGCCGTAAAAATTGTCGCTAAGTGTGCAATGGAAGACTTTTCAGCTGCAGCGACTTTGTTTTCTGCATCATTTGTATACTCTGAGTGTTCTGTGCTGCAGACTTGGTCTAACAATTCGGACAGTTCCACTTCAAAGGCCAAGTCAGCAACATCGCTATGATTGTCCTCAGAGTTGGAGAGGTCTTGTACTTCTTCATAGTCGGCCTCTTCATCTGTAACTCCTGGGCAGCTGCTTTCATCATCATTCTCAGCAGACTCCTCAATGTTTTCACCATTGCCATTTAGTTGAAGATATTCTTCAACTAGTTCATCAAGTATATCAATGCCAAAGAGAGAGTGGTCTTCGGTTGGGTGCTTCATAGCTTCGAAAATATTGAATTGTACCAAGGCGTCACCGAATTCCATGGAGAGCGTGCCCTGCATGCACATCAATCTTTGTTCGGGCTGTCATCAAGAAGGGTCTTCCCAGAATTAAGGTGGATTCCTTCCCGGATGTTTCGTCCTCCATGTCTAGCATGTAAAAATCAGCTGGAAATATTAGTTCATTGACTTGGACGAGAAAATCCTCGAGAACTCCCAGGGCCTGGACAATACTCCTGTTTGCAAGCTGGATGGTCATCCTTGTGGATTCCAAGTCACCAAAATTCAGGGACCTGTAGATTGATGTGGGCATGACATTAATTGAGGCTCCCAGGTCCAACATGGCATTGGAAAAAGTGCATTCACCGATGGTGCATGGGACCGAAAAGACTCCAGGGTCTCTGCATTTTTTTGGCAAAGTTGAGGCACTTGTAGTGATTGCTCCATTCTGTGTCAGAGCCGACACCACACCTCCAGTTTCCTTACTTTCCGTTATTTTTCTCCTCTTGCGTACACACAATTCCTTGAGGAATTTTGCGTACTTAGGGACTTGTTTAATAGCATCGAGGAGTGGAATATTGATTTCCACCTTGCGGAACATCTTCAACAATTCTTCATCCGACTCTGGCTTCCTTGCCGAAGTAGTCCGAGATGGAAATGGCAATGGGACAGTTGTCTCTGGCCGAGATTGCAAGTCGGCATTTGACTCAGAGTCGGCTTCAGCTAGTCTCGGCAACTGCTGCAGTGTAGGTTGAGATAATTCTTTTCCACTTCGCAGAGTCACTACACTAGCATTTCCCCTCGGATTTGGAATGGTTTGAGAGGGAAGGTTGTTGGATCTTGCCGATTATAATTGACTTACAGTATTGGCTAACTGACCAATCTGCGTTTTGAGGTCCTGGATGGTGGCGGTCATGTTCTACTGGAACTGTAAATTGCTGGAGCTCATAGATTGTTGGAACTCTAGGTTGCTGGTTGCAAGCTGCTTCATCAGGTCTTCCAGAGATGGAGAGTTGCCTTGTGTAGGCACTCTCTGCTGTTGTTGTTGCTGCTGTTGTTGGAAAGGTGGTGCTTGGTAGTGCGAAGTCGGCTGTTGATAACCAGCCTGCCTTTGATAGGTGTTCGGCATGGATCCGAATTGTTGGGTTGCATATGGTCCTTGATTCGGTTCTGGCCGAAATGGTTGTCTTCCCTGTTGCTGGTTATCAAATGGCCGATTCTGATACGGCTGCTTCCCGTACTGAAATCCACCTATGGCTCCAACATTTTCTGACTGGTCAGACTCGGTTTCTTGGAGAGTAGGGCACATATCAGTGGGGTGCTCCACGGAAGTACATATGCCACATACTTTTGCTGCCATGGCTGGTTGGTGTTGCCCAACAGCAAGCTGCCTCACCAACGATGTCAATTCGGTCAGCTGATTCTCCAACCTCTGATTGTTTAATAGCATCGAGGAGTGGAATATTGATTTCCACCTTGCGGAACATCTTCAACAATTCTTCATCCGACTCTGGCTTCCTTGCCGAAGTAGTCCGAGATGGAAATGGCAATGGGACAGTTGTCTCTGGCCGAGATTGCAAGTCGGCATTTGACTCAGAGTCGGCTTCAGCTGGTCTCGGCAACTGCTGCAGTGTAGGTTGAGATAATTCTTTTCCACTTCGCAGAGTCACTACACTAGCATTTCCCCTCGGATTTGGAATGGTTTGAGAGGGAAGGTTGTTGGATCTTGCCGACTATAATTGACTTACAGTATTGGCTAACTGACCAATCTGCGTTTTGAGGTCCTCGATGGTGGCGGTCATGTTCTGCTGGAACTGTAAATTGCTTTGGAGCTCATAGATTGTTGGAACTCCAGGTTGCTGGTTGCAAGCTGCTTCATCAGTCTTCAGAGATGGAGAGTTGCCTTGTGTAGGCACTCTCTGCTGTTGTTGTTGCTGCTGTTGTTGGAAAGGTGGTGCTTGGTAGTGCGAAGTCGGCTGTTGATAACCAGCCTGCCTTTGATAGGTGTTCGGCATGGATCCGAATTGTTGGGTTGCATATGGTCCTTGATTCGGTTCTGGCCGAAATGGTTGTCTTCCCTATTGCTGGTTATCAAATGGCCGATTCTGATACGGCTGCTTCCCGTACTGAAATCCACCTATGGCTCCAACATTTTCTGACTGGTCAGACTCGGTTTCTTGGAGAGTAGGCACATATCGTTGGGGTGCTCCACGGAAGTACATATGCCACATACTTTTGCTGCCATGGCTGGTTGGTGTTGCCCAACAGCAAGCTGCCTCACCAACGATGTCAATTCGGTCAGCTGATTCTCCAACCTCTGATTGTTTAATAGCATCGAGGAGTGGAATATTGATTTCCACCTTGCGGAACATCTTCAACAATTCTTCATCCGACTCTGGCTTCCTTGCCGAAGTAGTCCGAGATGGAAATGGCAATGGGACAGTTGTCTCTGGCCGAGATTGCAAGTCGGCATTTGACTCAGAGTCGGCTTCAGCTGGTCTCGGCAACTGCTGCAGTGTAGGTTGAGATAATTCTTTTCCACTTCGCAGAGTCACTACACTAGCATTTCCCCTCGGATTTGGAATGGTTTGAGAGGGAAGGTTGTTGGATCTTGCCGACTATAATTGACTTACAGTATTGGCTAACTGACCAATCTGCGTTTTGAGGTCCTCGATGGTGGCGGTCATGTTCTGCTGGAATTGTAAATTGCTGGAGCTCATAGATTGTTGGAACTCCAGGTTGCTGGTTGCAAGCTGCTTCATCAGGTCTTCCAGAGATGGAGAGTTGCCTTGTGTAGGCACTCTCTGCTGTTGTTGTTGCTGCTGTTGTTGGAAAGGTGGTGCTTGGTAGTGCGAAGTCGGCTGTTGATAACCAGCCTGCCTTTGATAGGTGTTCGGCATGGATCCGAATTGTTGGGTTGCATATGGTCCTTGATTCGGTTCTGGCCGAAATGGTTGTCTTCCCTGTTGCTGGTTATCAAATGGCCGATTCTGATACGGCCGCTTCCCGCATCAAATCCACCTATGGCTCCAACATTTTCTGACCGGGTCGACTTGGTTTCTTGGAGAGTAGGGCACATATCAGTGGGGTGCTCCACTGAAGTACATATGCCACATACTTTTGCTGCCATGGCTGGTTGGTGTTGCCCAACAGCAAGCTGCCTCACCAACGATGTCAATTCGGTCAGCTGATTCTCCAACCTCTGATTGGAAGCTGCACCGATTTCATTCACCATCCGTGGTTGATTTGGCCCTCTGATCCCAAACTACTGTGTATTGCTTGCCATATTGGAAATCAAATGTCGTGCTGCTACTGGTGTTTTGTCCATCAGAGCTCCGCCACTGGCTGCGTCTATCATGCTTCTGTCCATCAGCGATAAACCTTCATAAAAATACTGGATCAGCAAATTTCGCTGATTTGATGATGTGGACAAGTGGCACAGAGTTTGTTGAACCTCTCCCAGTACTCGTGTAGTGTTTCTCCTGTATGCTGCCTTATCCCACATATTTCCTTCCTAATGGTCGCAGTGCGGGATGCCGGAAAGAACTTCTCCAGGAAGGTGCGCTTCATGTCTCCCCAGGTATTGAAAAGTACTGGCTGAAGATACAGCCAATCCTTCGCTGCTCCATCAAAGGAGAATGGAAATGCCTTCATTTTGATGTAGTCTTCCGATATCCCTTGCGGCCTCATTGTAGAACAGACCACATGGAACTCTTTCAGGTGTTTGTGGGGGTCTTCTCCTGCAAGACCATGAAACTTAGGCAACAGGTGTATAAGACCAGACTTTAGTTCATATGTTTGAGCTGGCTCCAGCTGTGGGTATTGGATGCACCAAGGTTGATACACCACGTCTGGAGTGGCTAATTCGTTCAGCGTCCTATCGTTATTTTCCATTCGTCCTGATTCTGCAAAGACGTTAGAACTAGAAACAAAATTGTTAGTGTAAAACTGGTTAGAGTCAGCTACAGAATCTATATTGATACTAGTATTTACGGCAGTGTTCCTAATTTTGCGTAATCTACGTAAGGTTAATTCTATCTCTAGGTCAAAAGCATACAATGGGTCAGTACTACTCCTAGTCATGCATTGTACATATTATGCAGAAAAGTCAGAATTAGAAATAGTACTTGAAATAGTAAATGCAGAATTGGAAACTACAGCTATCAGTTACAGAAATAAATGTTTGATTTCTTTCTTCTTCTTTTTTTTAGCGGTGAATTCACGTAGAGAAACAAATGATAGTAAACATGCTCTTTATTTAGGCACTATAAACGAAACAGACAGACACAGATAAGTTCAAAAGACTCAAGACTGACTTGACAGACAAACTTTACAGAATCGGGATTCGACCCTACTTAACTTGGCTCACAAAGACACAAAAGAACTTGTGTCCCCGGCAACGGCGCCAATTTGATGGTGCGTGATTTTACAGTCGTTTTACGCGCTTATCAAATAACTAAAGCTAACTATAGTATAGCTAACACTAGGTCATTCTTCTCAAGGACACAGTGTGTTCAGTTGTGAATTGGTGCTAAGTGAAGTGACGAGAATCTGAGATGTAAAGTGCTTACTTCCTCGGATCGGCCGAGTAGCTCTCAGACCGAAATGAGATGATTCCTAGAGACAATCTGGTTTGGTCTCACCGAGTGCAGAGACAGACGCCACAGAGATGGACTATCTCTGTCTCAGACTAAAAAGCAGTAAACAGGGGGGTTGGGAATGCAAGTAATGCAGGAAATAGACTAAGACTACGAATGCAATAAACATATACTACTGTTACTAGTCATCTATTATTATTATTATTTAACTGTGCTCATATTCAGTCCCATTAATCCAAGTTCAGTCCAGGCTCCACACTCCAGTTCTCAATCCATATCAGCCTCCAAGGTTCTTATGGCAATCGCCAAAGGTTCGTCCATTGCAATACCGAGGATTTATGCAATCGCTACCTCATCAGTTGGCAGGGATTAAGTTCAGAGCTGATTTTAGGTTCTCAATTAACAATCGCCAGTTGATTACCTACTAAATTAGTTAAACCAGTTCCAATCGGCTTAGCTTAACACTGTTCACAATTTAATTGCAATCGCGGATCAAATCATGAATTAAAGTAGAGGAAGAGAATGGAGATAAGAGTTGCAGAATGAAATTGATTAACAGAATTGGAATACAAATACAGTGGTCCTGAATTCAGGTGAATCCATCTTCCACGATGATCGCCATGGTTGATGGTGATGGTTCACCTCCGTTAGCCTGAGCGCTGAGGATCAGCTCCACCAGAGTGCGTCAGTAGTCTGATCAGTCCCCTCTGGCAGACTTCGGCTTCCCAGTCTCAGACCTGCACTTCCTCAATCGAGCAAAACGCCAATGCAACACAGTGCACCACCAAGAATTGAAGGATGAGAGCTAGGAAATGGAGTAAATGAAGTGTATTAAGAGTGAATTCAAAAGACACAGAAAAAGTGCACAGCTCCTCCTATATATACACGAGCTGAGTAGCTAGATGCTAACAAAATATCCTATCGAATCCTAACAGAATTACACTGTGAATGTCCTATTCTACCCCTGTGCAGATCTTCTACCGTGACATGGCAGATTTCGTAGGAGTGACATGGTAGCTAAGCTGACGCTGAGGTGGCCTCCGAGCTGGATAGCTGATGTTATCAATACAATTGGGCCCTTCTTTGTTGGGCTTACTGGGCCGCAAAGTATGAACTGCCGAGACGACTCTGGCTTGGCCGAGACGGAATCGGTCTAGCCGGGACGACTTCATCTCGGTTGAGACTCCTCTATTGACCCTGGTCAACTCGGTTTGTCCTGCAGAAGAAGGAATGATACTTTTTATTAGCTAAGAAATCTGAATTAACACAGATTCGTATTTTCTCTATATTTAGGCCCATAAAATGAATCTTAGCTAACAATCCATTCTTAAGCACAGAATAGTCTTGCAAACCTCCTTCTTAGGTGTCTAAAAGATGTATAAATTGTGACTCATCACGACTCTAGTCCTTCTGGATAGGATTGGTCAGCTTTTGCAGGATCTTCTTGATTTCCCTGTTGAATACTTCGGCTTTGTCGTTTGTTTTGTGGTGGTATGCTGTGGCAACCTGGTGCACTACCCCATACTTTTTTAAGAGGGAAGACATGGCTCAGTTATAGAAGTGACTTCCCTGGTCGCTGATCAGAGCTTTTGGCTCACCAAACCTGCAGAAAATGTTAGGCTTAAGAAAATTCACAACTATCTTAGCATCATTGGTCTTGGTGGCCGCTTCTTCTACCCATCTTGACATGTAGTCCACAACCAGTAGAATGTATGAGTATCCATTAGAGACAGGGAATGACCCAATAAAGTCAATTCCCCAAACGTCAAAGACTTCACAAAATAGGATTGGTTGTTGGGGCATCTCATGTCGGTTGCTCATGGTCGTCCCTACTCTCTAGCATTGTCCGTAGGTTGAGACGAATTGTTGCATGACAAAAGTGGAGGACTAAACTGATCTCGGAGTCCGAAATGCACCTATGAATGACTTGGTCGCTACTGCACTTCCAAAGATACGGGTCATCCCATATATAGTACTTGGCATCACTCTTGATCTTCTTTTATACAGTCGGGATGCCTTTGGTGTGAACTGAGATGCAACAATGAAATTGCATATGTCTGCGAACCATAGTATAGATGTATCCATGTGCAGTAGTTGGTCGTTTGGGAATCGTCTCGGATTGGCATCGGATCAGGTTCACGTTCAATCTGACTCAAGTGGTCGGCCACTGCATTGTCGACATCCTTCTTGTCTCTGATTTCTAGGTCAAATTCCTGCAAGAGAAGCATCCACCGAATTAGTTGTGGTTTGGCATTGATAAGCTCGTTTTAGTCATCTTAACACACATCAAATAAACTAAAGCTAACTATAGCATAGTCAACCCTAGGTCGAATTCTCTCAAGGACATACTGCGCTCGATTATAACTTTGCATGAAAACTAAGTAATGCAAAACTCACTCTCGACTAGGCGTTGAGTTGCTCTCGGCAGAGATTGGTCTGATATGGACTTGGGAGAGTCTTATCCAACACGGTCTCGGCTAAGTACTGATAGGCGCAATAGAGTCGGACTAACTCAATTTTGGACTGAAATGCAAGAAATCGAGGGTTTGGTTGTAGATTAAGTAAAAACAACAATTAAACTATGAATGTAAATGCAACTAAGCTAAACTACTTCTAATGCTATTGTTGTGTTCATGTTAAGCCTCAACAATCAAGTCAGTCCTGGTTCGTTCACTCAAGTTCACATTCCATATCAACCTTGGAGTTCTTTATGACAATCGCCAAACATTCGTCCATTGCCATACCAAGGAATTACACAATCGCTACCTCATTAGTTGGCAAGGATTAAGTTCAGAGTTGATTTTAGATTCTCTAATTGATTACCTACAAAAGTTGTTAAACCGGTTCCAATCGGCCTAGTTCAACGTTCATCCACATTACCATATGCAATCGCGACAAAAAAAGCGGATTATAGTGCAGAAATCACAAACACGAGATTGGAAACAAAACCACTCATTATTAAGAACGAAATGCAACCATAGGGTATGAATTCAATGAATCCGTCGTCCATGACAATCGCCATGGTCAAACAGTGATGGTTCACCTCTGTTAGCCAAGGCATTGAGGATCGACTCCACCAGAGTGCGATGGCAAGTCAAGAGGTCCTTGATAAACGAGTTTTTAGTCGTCTTACACGCCTCAAATAAATACTAAAGCTAACTATAGTATAGCTAACCCTAGGTCGATTCTCTCAAGGACAGAATGTGTTAAATTGTGACTAAGTGTAGAAATTAGAGTTTTATGCAAAACGTCAAGCATAGAATGCAGACTCTCTCTCGGCAAAGATTGATCCGATTTGGTCTCGACAGAGACGAATCTGACATGGTCTCGGCTAAGTGCAGACTCGAACGCAACAAAGTCGGACTGACTCAGTTTCGGATGGACGCAACAGAGTCGGACTGACTCGGTCTCTGACTTTGGAAAGCAGTAAATAGGGGGGTTTTGTGTTTAAGTGCAAAAAATAAAATAAGTGAAGAAAGTAAACTAAAGTACACTAAACTAATCTATACTAACTATTGTACCAATTCGGAAATCAACACACAATAGGTTGCCATTCTTACTTAGAATTATACTCTGAATCAACCTAAGATTCTTACGACAATCGCTGAATGTTTGTCCATTGCCATACCAAGGATTTACACAATCTCTACCTCATTAGTTGGCAGGAAGTATGTACTTGGTTGATTTTAGGTTCTCTACCTAATCAGATTATTAAACGAGTTCCAATGGCCCTACTGTAACGTGATCTACCCTTAACAATGTGCAATCGCGGCAAAGTTAAAGAAGATTAAAGCACATGAATTATAATCAAGAGATAGAATTGAAAACCAATTATAATATTGAAAATAGAATTGAATACAAAGATGGGAATTCCACATACTCCAGAGAGTTCGCCTTCCACGACGATCGCCTTGGAAGGACAGTAGTGGTGCACCAGTGATGGCCAGATGTTGAGGTTTCCATCCACTGGAGTGCGTCGGCTATATCGAGTGATCACCTCCGACAACTTCTAGCTTCCCAAATCTTGGTCCTGTACCTCCTCGATCGAGAGAGACACCTTACCGAAGCTTCGTGTATCACCGTGCTAGCTTAGAATGTCTGTAGTTGTTGACGGCGCTAGGTCTAGAATTCCACTATTTTTCCATATTGAAGACGTGGCCTAGAGTGCCTTATTTATACATAAGTTGGCTAAATCTAAATCTAATCCTATAGAATCGCTAATTCCTTGATTCTAGCAGATTTCCTGCTAAGTTACCTGAATTACATATTTCCCTGATCCTAACAGATTACAAATTTGAATTGCTGATTACAAATTTCTCAATCCTAGGAGATTACAAATTCCTTAATTCTAGCATAATCATATCTGCATTACAGATTCCTTAATTCTAGCATAATCATATATGTATTACAGAATCCTTAATTCTAGGAGAATCAAATCTGCATTTCAAATTCCTTAATTTTAGCATAATCATATCTACATTGTTGCCAGAGTGATTTTGGCCACTGACGTCGGCTTGGGTCGGGATGTTCTCAGCTTCTACTGGGTAGAGATGCTCTCGGCTTCTACTGGCCGAGATGCTCTCGGCTTCTACTGGCCGAGATGCTCCTTTTGGGCCAAGATGTTCCTTTTTGGGCCGAGATGCTCTCGGCTTTCAGGCCTGCAAAATAAGTCCAATCTTTTGTTAGTTAAAATCCTTACTTTAGCACAAATTTATATTTTTCCTATTTCTAGGCCCATAATTCGAATCTTAACTAAGACAGGACTTTTAATCACTAAACAGTCTTAATAATACTCATCTTAAGCCTTTGTGAGGTGTATAAAATATGACTTATCAGTCCCCTCTGACAACCTTCAGCCTCTTAGTCCGTGACCTACGCTTCCTCGATCGGGAGAAACGCCATTGAAGAATTGTGCGCCACCGAGAAGATGAAGAATGTGCGTGAGAATGTAATGGAATGTATATGGAGTCAAGTCTAAATTCAACAACCCTTAAATGTACCCAACTCTTCCTATATATACACGAGCTAGACTTCACTGAATACGCAAGCTAATGAACTCCTAACAGAATTACAAAGTGCATTTCCTACTCTACCCTTGCGTAAGTTGCGCTGCTAGCTTCTCCAGGAGTGACATACAATTGAGCTGGGTTGCCTACGTGGATGGCCAATTGGGCTGCTCCTAATGGGCTGCTGCACCATGGAGCCAATTGGTCCAGAGAGGAATTGGTTTGGCTAGGATAACTACTTTTGGGTCGAGACTCTCTTGGATGGGCCAAGATCAATGGTTCCTATCCTACAGAAATGGAATGAATCTTTTATTAGCTTAAGATCTTCAAGTTAGCACATATTTATACTTTTCCCATTTCTAGATCCATGTGATGAATGGTACCCGTCTTGAGTCCCTGTAAAGTGTATAAAATATGGCTTATCAAACCCCCACACTTACACTTTTGCACTCCTAGGCAAAATCAAATTCAAACAACAAGGGAGGTTCTTTAAAAGGGAAAAAGAATTTTCAATGAATTTCTCAAGCTTTAGATAAAAACAAAATCAACATTCCTTCACCCCAAGAGTTGAGATGTTTAAGCAATCTATGAAAACTACTTTCTCCACACCCTAAGCAATTAAGTGACCTGCAAACATCAAAGGACGACCGAGTGGTAGTACACTCAACATCCTATGCAAGTGGTAGTACTAAACCTTGATTGGCCTCTCATTCCACACCTTCAAAAACATAGTTATGATAAAAAGGACTTAATACATGGCTTGTATTGTGGCCAGGGTTAAAAGGTGGGATATAGGATGGAAAAGTGAGTTTTCTAACCACAACGAATGGAGAAGCAATGGGGAGTAAGTTCACAAGTATGAAGGATGTCCCAAGATACTACAATTCCATTTGGAACATTTATTGCTCACTTCTTTCCTTTCCATTTTTTCTTTTCATTTTTATTTTCTTCTTTTCTCACTTCTTATGTTGCAGCTTGTGATGTGTTTATGCTACAACTTATAACTTTTGGCTGCTTCCTTATTTTTCTTTGCTTTATCCTACACTTTTTTTTTTATACACTACTCTTGCTATGTCCCCTGGTGTCTCCCCCACACTTGATTGTAACTTACTCCCAAAACGATTCCAACCTACCGAGAGCGACTCGGCCATTGCCGAGGCAAGTCAGTAATCTACATCTCAGCTTCTACATCATTTCATTTCACACCGAATCACAATCGAGCACACTGTGTCCTTGAGAAGAATGACCTAGGGTTGACTATACTATAGTTAGCTTTAGTTATTTGATGCCCGTTAAGACGACTAAAATCGAGCCTTATCAGTGCTTCATCTAATACTTAAAGAAATCGTTTCAAATTCTGTCTCAAGGCATGTTTCTCAGTAATCAAAGTTCAAAATTCAGTTAAGAAAAACAAAAGCACAATTCCAAATGAAAATTAAAATTGGCAGGGCCGAGCCAAAGTCAGTTTGAATCCAGCCGAGATGGAGTCAGAGTTGGAGTGGGTTTGTCTTGGGCAGCTTTTTATTTACAACAAAGGAAAGTGACTTGAAAAGAAAAATTGGACTAAACTGAAACCAAAAAGGAAAATTAAGACAAAAAGGAAAATCAAGGCAGAAGCAAAACGAAAACAAAATTTTCAAGCATAGAATTCAGCAAGCCTTGAATAGCCCTGCTATCCCTCCGCACACTTAAATGTTGCATTGTCCTTAATGCATTGCATGAATACAGAGGGGTCCATGAGACTGGCTCAGGGTGCATCATCCGGCGGAGCTGGTTGCATTAATGAGATTGTCTCCATGTCGCCTGCTATTGGTGCTGCACCTTCATGAAATAGCTTAATTTGATGCCCATTGACCTGAAAGGTGTTGTTGGTGTGTTCATCCCTTAATTCCACTACACCATAGGGAAAACATTAATGATAACAAAAGGTCAATCCCATCTAGAATAGAGCTTACCTACTATGAGCTTTAAATGTGAATTGAACAGGAGTAATTTCTAGCCGACTTGAAACTCTTTCCTCAAGATTTGTTGATCATGAAATCACTTAACTTTCTGCTTATAGATCCGAGAGTTCTCATAAGCCTCCAAGCTGAGTTCGTCCAATTCTTGTAGCTGGAATATTCTTTGCTTCCCTGCTTGGTCATAGCCAGATTGCACTGTTTGATTGCCCAATAAGCTTTGTGTTCTATTTCCACAAGAAGATGATAGGGTTTACCGAAGACAATCCGGTAGGGAGAGAATCCTCAAGGAGTTGGCTCCAATCTTTCCAGCTAGAATTGGTCATCTTTTGCAGCGTCTTCTTTATTTCCCTGTTAAACACTTCAGCTTGGTCATTGGTCTGGGGGTGATAAGTTGTGGCAATTCTATACACCATCCCATACTTGTGGAGTAAGGAGGACATGGCTTTATTGAAGAAGTGACTGCCTTGGTCACTTATGAGCACTTTCGGCACACCAAACTAGCAGAAGATATTGGACTTCAGAAAATCCACTACAACCTTGGCATCATTGGTTTTGGTGGCTATGGCCTCTACCCATCTAGACACGTTGTCTATGACAAGCAGAATGTATGAATACCCATTGGAGACTGTGAATGGCCCCATGAAGTCGATACCCCAAACATCAAAGACTTTGTAGAACAGTATGGGTTGTTGGGACATCTCATGCCTTCTGGTAATGGCCACTCCATCTTTTTGGCATTTTTCGCAGGTGGAGATGAGTTGGTAAGTGTCCCTGAAAATGGTGGGCCAATAGAACCCGTAATCAAGTACTTTCCTGGCCATCTGAGTTGATCCATAATGACCGCCTCCAGGTGTTACATGACAAAATTGGAGGACTGAATTGGTCTTGGTGTTAGGAATACACCTACAAATAACTTGGTTGTTACAAAGTCTCCATAGGTAGGGATCATCCCATATGTAGTATTTGGCATCATTTTGTAGTCTTTCCTTATATAATCGAGATGCCTCTGGTGGAAATTGAGATGCTGCCACAGAGTTGTAGATGTTCGCAAACCATGGTGTTGGCGTAGTGATGTGCAATAGTTGCTCATCTCGGAATTCGTCTTTGATAGGCATCGGATCTCCTCCCTCTCAATCCTGCTCAAGTGATCTACTACTGAATTCTCAACACCTTTCTTATCTCTGATCTCTATGTTGAATTCTTGAAGGAGAAGCATCCACTGAATCAATCTCGGCTTTGCATCAGGCTTCTTCAACAAGAATCTCAGTGCAGCGTGGTCAAAGTACACAACTATTTTAGAGCCTAGTAAATATGAACGAAATTGTCCAGGGAAAATATGATTGCCAATAGCTCCTTCTCAGTTGTTGTGTAGCTTAACTAGGCTGGGTCCATGCTTCGAAATGCATAGGCAATTACATGCACTGGCTTGCCGACTCCAGCTCATTGGCCTAAGATGGCTCCCAATACCGAATTGGATGCATTCACACATAAGCTCGAATGGCAGTTCCTAGTTAGGCCCTTGAAGAATAAAGGTGGATGTGAGTCGATTCTTTTGCTCTTTAAAGGCTTCAATACAGGGCTAGTCAAATTTAAATTCCACATCCTTCTATAGTAGTTTGGACAGTGGCAGGGCAATCTTGTTGAAGTTCTTGATAAATCTTCTATAGAATCCTGCATGTCCTAAGAATGAGTGAACTTCCTACACAGAAGTGGGGTTTGGAAGCGAGGTGATGACGTCAATCTTTGATTTATCAACTCTATGCCTTTGTTTGACACTAGATGTCCCAACACAATTCCCCCAGTCACCATGAAATGGCATTTTTCAAAGTTAAGAACCAAGTTTGTGTCAATGCATCTCATTAACACCTTGGATAAGTTTTCCAGACATGTGTCAAATGAATCAGCATACACCGTGAAATCATCCATGAACACCTCCATGCATTCCTGTAGTAGGTTTGAGAAAATGCTTGTCATGCAACTTTGAAATGTACTCGGGGCATTGCATAAGCCAAATGGCATGCGAATGTACGCAAAGGTACCAAATGGGCAGGTGAAGGTGGTCTTGTGCTGATCTTTAGTGCAATGTAGATTTGCATGTATCCAGAAAAACCATCCAGAAAATAGTAATTGGATTTCCCTGCTAATTTTTCCAGGACTTGATCAATGAAAGGCAAAGGAAAGTGATCCTTGTGAGTTGCCTGATTCAACCTTCGATAGTCGATGCAGACTCGCCAGTTATTCTAAATCTGCATAGGTACCAACTCATCATGCTGGTTTTTCATGACGGTCATCCTAGACTTTTTAGGTACTACTTGCACTAGGCTCCCCCACTGGCTATCTGAGATGGGGTAGATGATCCCTACAACCAATAGTTTTGTCACCTCTTTCTTGATCACGTCTAGGATGGTCAGATTCATTCTTCTTTGTTGTTGGCTTATGGGCTTGGCTTCCACTTCCATTAAAATTCTATGCATGCAGATGGAGGGGTTTATCCCTGGAAGGTCAAATAGTTTTCACCCAATTGCCTTCTTATGTTGCTTGAGGACGCTTAGCAATTTATCTTCCTACTTTTGGTGGAGATTACTAGCAATGATGATTGGAAGTTACTATTCAGCATCTAACTAGGCATATTTCAAATGATTTGGCAATGGCTTCAATTCCATGGGTGGTGGTGGAAATGAAGAGTTTTCATTAGATACTTTCAGATCCGGGTGGCCGACTTGAGTTAAACTCGGCACTAGGTGTGTCGACATAAGCTCGGCCTTTGGCTGTTGTGGCCAACTTCTTTTAGCCGGGATTGAATTGACTCTTGCCGAATTAGAGTTGGGCTCGACTCCTTGTTTTGTACTGAAGTCGGATCCGAGTGGAACGCGGTTCTTGCCTTGATTGGCTGAGATAGACTCGGCTCTTGCTTGCTTTCAATCTTCTTTGGCTGAGATGGTCTCGAACTTCACATGTAAGTTCGGGTCGGCCTTGACACTTGTCTTTTAGGCCGAGATGGCTTTAGTCCTCTCTTAGTCTCGGCTTCCTTTGACGAACTCATACTCGGTAAGTAAAACATTGGTGCTACTTGTGCTAGGAATAGCTTTTTAGTCTCGGCAACTTGAACTTCTACCTTCTTTGAACACTCCAGGTCCTCGTACTTGCGCACTTGGTCTAATAATCTGATCAACTCAACTTCTTGTCTCAAGTCGGTAGGATCAATATTATCATCCTCGGAGTCTAAAAGATTGTATACTTCCCATACTTTGTTATAGTCGGCTTCTTCTATGAGGGACCATAAGCAACCAATTGAAACAGTATCTTCACCAAAATTTGAATTATCTTCACCGCTGTTGTCTAGTTGAAGACACTCTTCAACTAGTTCATTAATCAATTCTATGCCAAAGAGTGAATGGTCTTCGGTGGGGTGCTTCATAGCTTCGAAAATATTAAACTGCACCAAAGTATCAACAAATTCCATCGAGAGCATTCCGACATGCATGTCAATCTTTATTCTAGCAGTCATAAGGAATGGTCGCCCCAAGATTAAGGTGGATCCCTTCCCTGATGTCTCATCCTCCATATCCAGCACATAGAAGTCTACTAGGAAAATTAGTTCATCAACTTGGACAAGTACATCTTCGAGAACACCGAAGGGCTGAACAACACTTCTATTTGCTAGTTGTATTGTCATCCTAGTGGGTTCTAGGTCACCAAAATTCAAGAATTTGTAGATTGAAATTGGCATGACATTGATCGAAGCTCCTAGGTCTAGCATGGCATCGGCAAAGGTACAATCGCCAATGGTGCATGGGACAGAGAAAGTTTTGGGGTCTCGACACTTCTTTGGTAGTGCTTGTACTCCTCCTATTTTCACACTTGCTTTCATCTTCTTCCTCTTGTGTACGCACAATTCCTTGAGGAACTTGCATACTTGGGAATTTGCTTTATCGCATCAAGAAGTGGAATGTCGATTTCCACCTTCCGAAACATCCTCAACAGCTCTTCATCAGATTCAGGCTTCCTTGCCGAGATGGTTCGGGTTGGAAATGGCAAGGGGACAGTTTTCTCCTACTGAAGCGTTTATGAGTCAACACCTGGCTCATAATCGGCATCATCTAGTCTCGACAACTGCTACGGTGTTGGCTGTGGCAATGCTTTTCCACTTCTTAAAGTAATTGCACTCGCATTCCCTCTCGGATTGGGAATGGTTTGTGAGGGTAGGTTGCTAGATCCGACTGACTGTAACTGGCTCACCATATTGGCTAGCTATCCTATTTGCGTCTTAAGGTCTTGGATGGTGGTGTTCATATTCTATTGAAACTTCATATTGCTAGAGCTCATGGTTTGCTGAAACTCTAGGTTTCTAGTTGCTAATTGCTTCATCAGGTCTTCCAGAGATGGTGAATTGCCTTGAGCTGGCATTCTCTGTTGTTGTTGTTGTTGGAACAGTGGTGCTTGATATTATGGAGTCAGTTGTTGATAACCTATTGGTCTTTGAGGTGCATTCGGGGCAGGTCCGAATCGCTGAGCTGCATATGGCCCTTGACTCAGCCCTGGCCGAGATGGTTGCTTTCCAAACTGTTGATTATCAAATGGCCGACTCTAATACGGTTGCTTCCCGTATTGGTATCCACCTATTGTTCCGACACTCTCTGGCATGCACATCAATCTTGGTCTTGGTGGTCATCAAAAGCGGTCAGCCTAGGATCAAGGTAGACCCTTTTCCTGGTGTCTCGTCCTCTACATCTAGCACATAGAAGTTGGCTCGATAGATTAGTTCATCAACTTGGACCAGAACGTCTTCAAGAACACCAAGGGGCTGGACAACGCTTCTATTTGCCAATTGTATGGTCATCCCGGTGGGTTCCAGGTCTTCACAATTCAAGGACTTGTAGATTGACGTTGGCATGACGTTTATTGAAGCTCCTAAGTCCAGCATGGCATTGGAAAAGGTACAATCGCCAATGGTGCATGGGATCGAAAAGATTTTG
This sequence comes from Mucuna pruriens, assembly GCA_025330945.1. Lineage (NCBI taxonomy): Eukaryota > Viridiplantae > Streptophyta > Magnoliopsida > Fabales > Fabaceae > Mucuna > Mucuna pruriens. Next base: position 17,777 of record JAENHJ010000374.1, on the reverse strand, counting down.
GGGTCTCGATATTTCTTTGGCATGGCTTGTCTTGTGCCAGCAATGAGGTCATCATTTCTGGTTAGTGCTGACACTATCCCTCCTAGTTCCACTCCATCCTTCATCTTCTTCCTCTTGTGCACACACAACTCCTTAAGGAATTTTGCATACTTGGGGATCTTCTTTATGGCATCCAGAAGTGGAATATTGATTTCCCACCTTCTAGAACATCTTCAACAACTCTTCATCAGATTTGGGCTTCCTTGTTGAGAGTGTCCAACTTGGAAATGGCACTGGAATGTGTCTAGATTGCTGTGATGCTTAAGAGTCGGCATCCGATTTTGACTTCGGTGCTTGGTGGATCTCGGTTTTACTGCTGCGATGCTACTTGTAATTCTCTACCACTTCTTAGTGATACTATGCTCGCATTCCCTCTTGGATTTGGAATTATTTGCAATGGGATGTTCTTGGATTCGGCTGACTGTAACTTACTTATAGAGCTGGCTAGCTGGCCTACTTGCGTCTTGAAATCTTGAACAATGGCGCTCATATTTTGCTAGAACTACGAGTTATTGGAGCTCATGGTCTGCTGGAACTCCAGGTTTCTTGCTGTTAACTGCTTCACCAAATCCTCCAAAGATGGTGAGTCACCTGGTGGTGGCGTTTTCTCTTGTTGCTATTGATGGAATGGTGGCACCTGGTATCTTGGATTCTGCTATTGATAGTTGCCTTGGCTTTGAGGCATGCTTCGGTTTGAACTGAATCCTTGAGCTGCATACGACCCTTGATTTGGATTGGACCAGTATGGTGGTTGTCTGAAGTGTTGGCCCTCAAACGGCCAGTTTGCATACAACTGCTTCCCGTATTGGTAGCCAACTACTGATCCAACACTTTTGGGATGGTCCGGCTCAGTTTCTTGCAATGTGGGGCACATGTCAGTAGGGTGCTCCACCGAAGTATATATACCACATTCTTTTACTACTGCAATGGGTTGGCGTTCTCCGATGGCAAGCTGTCTCACCAATGATGTCAGCTCGGTCAAATGATTCTCCAATCTTGGATTGTCAATCGTACCGACTTCATTCACCATTCTGGGTGCTATGGTTCCACTGGTTCTGAACTACTGTGTGTTGCTGGCCATGTTCAAGATCAGATGTCGTGCTACTGCCGGTGTCTTGTCCATCAATGCTCCTCCACTTGCAGCGTCAATCATACTTCGGTCTATCATTATCAAACCTTTGTAGAAATATTGAATCAGCAACTGCTTGCTGATCTAGTGATGTGGACATATGGCACAAAGCTTGTTGAACCTCTCCTAGTATTCATGCACTGTCTCGCCAAAGTGTTGCCTGATCCCACAAATCTCCTTCCTTATGGTCGCTATTCTGGATGTTGGGAAGAATTTCTCTAGGAACATGCACTTAATATCCCCCAAGTATTGAAGAGAACCGGCTGTAGATACAACCAATCTTTTGCATCTCCATCTAGGGAGAATGGAAATGTTTTCATCTTGATGTGGTCTTCCAGTATCCCCTGCGGCCTCATCGTGGAACAAACCACGTGGAACTCCTTTAAGTGCTTGTGAGGATCTTCACTTGCAAGACCATGAAACTTAGGCAATAAATGAATTAGACTAGACTTTAATTCGTAACTTTGAGCTGGTTTCAATGGTGGACATTGAATGCACCACGGTTGATACACCACGTCCGGTGTGGCCAACTCCTTCAGAGTTCTATCATTGTTCTCCATTGATCTTGCCTCTTAGTGCTGAGAAAAGTTAGATTCGTCAGTAGTAAAGTTGCTATTCTCAAAATTCCAAATAGAATCAGAACTACTGCTATTAGGTGTTATAATATTCCTAACTTTCCTTAAACGATGCAAAGTTCTTTCTATCTCAGGATCAAAAGCATGCAATGGCTTGAACTACTTCTAGTCATGCATCATGGACAACATTAGTTATGCAGAGAGAAAGTAAAATGCAGAACAAAATGCAGAATAGAATGCAGAAAAACAAAATGCAGAAAAGATAAGATGCAATAAGCAAAATAACTCAGTATACCCAGACAACTCAGACAAAAGTCAGACCCTATAATTTAAAAACAAACATAGCATTCCACAGACTCGAGGTTCGGCTTAAACTCAGTTTTGGCACACAAAAACGCAAAAGAACTTATGTCCCCGGCAATGGCGCCAACTTGATAAGTGGGTTTTTAGTCATCTTACATGCCTCAAATAGATACTATAGCTAACTATAGTATAGCTAACCCTAGGTCGATTCTCTCAAGGACACTATGTGTTAAATTGTGACTAAGTGTAGAAATCATAGTTTTATGCAGAAACTGCTAAATGTTGTGAAATGTTGACTTACTGTCGGTCTGCTTATGTGCGATCAGGATGATCTCGGTGGGAGACCGACTAGAACTGCTGATATGATTCCGGCTTAGACAGACGCGACGGAGTCGGACTAGACTCGGTCTCGAACTGGGAAGAACATTAAATAGGGGGGTTTTGTGTTTAAGTGCAGAAAAATATACTAAGTACTAAAAGAAAACTAAACTGCATTAAACTAACTACTGTACAAAATCCGAATTCAACACACAATAAGTCTAGAAATTCTTTACTTGAGATTATACTCCGAATCAACCTTAGATTCTTACGACAAACGCTGAACGTTTGTCCATTGCCATACCAAGGATTTACACAATCTCTACCTCATCAATTGGCAGGGAGTATGTACTTGGTTAATTTTAGGTTCTCAACCTAACTAGATTATTAAACCAGTTCCAATCAGCCTTAGTCTAATGTGATCTACTCCTAACAATGTGCAATCGCGACAAAGTTAAAGTAGATTAAAGCACAGGAATTATAATCAAAAGACAGAAATGCAAACCACTTATATTATTGAAAACAAACTCGAGTACAAGGTGAGAAATTCAAAGTTTCGAATATCCGCCTTCCATTTCGACCAATCGCCTTGGAAGGACGACAATGGTGCACCACCATGGCCAAACATTGAGGTTTCTATCCACTTAAAGACGTCGGTTATCTGAGCAATCACCTCCTCGAATGACTTCTAGCTTCCCAAATCCTGGTTCTGTACCTCATCGATCGAGAAAGACACCTTACTAAAGCTGTGTTGTACCATTGATGAGTCATATTTTATACACTTTATGTGGGCTTAAGATGGGTGTTGTTAAGAATGTTTAATAATTAAAAGTCTTGTCTTAATCAAGATTTGAATTATGGGCCTAAAAATAGGAGAAATACAAATCTATGCTAAAATGAAGTTTTTAACTAACAAAAAGGTTAAGACTTGTTTTGCAAGCCTAAATGCCCAAGCCATCTCGGCCCAAGCCGGGAACATCCCGGCCAGTCCAACGCTCCCTGTCAAGCCGACATTAGTGATGATCTATAAAAATCACTCCAGAAGAATGCAGATATGATTTTCCAAGATTAAGGAATCTATAATGCAGATATGATTTGCTAAGATTAAGGAATCTGTAATGCAGATATGATTTGCTAAGATCAAGGAATCTGTAATGCAGATATGATTTGCTAAGATTAAGGAATCTGTAATGCAGATATGATTTGCTAAGATCCAGGAATCTGTAATTCGGGTAACTAGGAATGTAGATATGATTCTGCTAGAAATTAGGAAACTGGGAAACTCCTAAGATTGAGGAGATTGTAATATGTAATTCGAATTGGAATCTTTAGGATTTGAATTTTTGTTATTAGGATTAGATTTAAATTTATCTAGCTTGTGTATAAATAAGCACACCAGGCCACGTCTTCAAGTGTGGAATTTTCAACATAATCTAGAGCTAGCACCGTCAGCAATCATAGACACTCCAAGCTAGTACAGTGGTACACGAAGCTTCAATATGGTGTCTCTCTCGGTCAAGGAGGTATAGGATCAGGATTTGGGAAGCTAGAAGCCTTAAGAGGTGATCGCTCAGTATAGCCGACGCATTCTGTAGGACGAAAACCTCAACGTCTGGCCACCATTGGTGCATCACTGTCATTCTTCCATTGGCAGTCGTCGTGGAAGGCGGACTATTAGGAGACTCTGATTTCTCACCTTTGTATTCGGTTTGGTATATCGATAAATACAACTGGTTTGCAATTCTAAATTTTCTTATAATTCCTGCTTTAATTTTACTCTAAACTTTGTTGTGACACACTATTATTAGGGTAGATCACGTTAGATTAGGACCGGTTGGAACTAGTTTAACAATCTGATTAGGTAGAGAACCTAAAATCAACCAAGTCCATACTCTTTGCCAACTGATGAGGTAGCGGTTGTGTAAATCCTCGGTATGGTAGTGGACAAACGTTCTATGGCCGTCGTAGAATCTAAGGTTGATTCAGAATATAATTCTAAGTAAGAATAGTAAATTGTCGTGTTTGATTCCCGAATTGATACAGTAGTTAGTATAGAGTAGTTTAGCATAGTTTAGTTTACTTTCAACACTTAGTTTATTTTCTGCACTTAAACACAAAACCCCTTCTTATTTACTGCTTTCTAGAGTCTGAGACTGAGTTAGTCCGACTCCGTTGTGTCTGTCTAAGCCGACTGGCAGTAAGTCAACATTTCACAACAATTAGCATTTTTTGCATTAACTCTGATTTTTACACTTAGCATAATCTGAACACACTGTGTCCTTGAGAGAATCGACCTAGGTTAGCTATACTATAGTTAGCTTTAGTTTTATTTGATGCGCGTAAGATGACTAAAAACCCGCTTATCAAATTGGCCAAATACGGGGACACAAGTTCTTTTCTGTCTTTGTGTGCCAAAATTGAGTTAAGTTCGAATCGGTCTGTGGAATATTGTGTCTGTCACTTGAGTCATAGAGTCTATCGAGTTTATTGAGTCTGTATTTGTTTTCTTTTCGGTCGAGTCTAAAAGTAATATAGCATGCTGAATAAGTGTCTCTGTATCATTGCATTTAACTGCATCTACATAATTGATTTTGTTTTTTGATAGCTACTTGTTTTCTGTTTTTTGATTTACATAACTAACTATAACTTCTTTTGCATAACTGATTTCGATTTTTTCTGCATATTTGATTTTCCGATTTCTTTGTAAGATTTTTTTTTCTTTTTATGCATCAATTTTTTTTAACATTCTGACCAGTTTATGATTGTTTTGTTATTTTCATTATTCTGCCCTTTACTGTACTTCTATTTCTTTTGCCGTTTGTTTTTCTGTTTTATTTTAGTTTTCTTTTCATTTTTATATCTCTCATCCTGTTATTTCTCTATTTTTCTGTTTTTTTTGATTCCATTCTTCTTCGATGCTTTTTTTGTTTTAATTCAGTTATCTTTATTTTTTTTCTATTTTTCTAATTCTTTTATCTTTTGTTCTTCTTTTTTTTATTTTTAATCTTGTTAACAACACTTGTGCATTCTGATACTAGTATTATTCCTAATTCTTCTGATCTTGATAATTCTGCTCCTAGCTCCAATGAAGAAAAGGAATCGTTTCGCACATAGATGCCATGATGTATCAAACCGTGGTGTCCTCAATATCTCGAATGGGATAAACCCATGGTCTCCCCGAATTATCCATCTAAGCTAACAACTCCATTGCCCGAGTTTTATGATTTTGCAGATAACACTCATCATTTTTGACAATAGGATCCATGACATCTAGAGGAAGGAATGAGATTGTGCTACATCGACAATCGAGATTTGAAGGATTACATAGATGGATATGGCATTGCTGTGGTTCTATAGACATTCATTCAATGATTGTCATTTTGCAAGAACCACCACCTTCATTCAGACCACAACCTAGTACAAGAAAGTTCCTCAGAGGATTTAAGAAAGCAATTGGCCATGAATAACATTCAATTTCGAAGAATGTGTCTACCACACAACAACCAAGACAACAAATTAATGGTTCACCTTCTCTAAGATCTAGTACAACAATTTCAACAAAATACCATGCAAGATTCAACAAAATAACATGCAGTTTCAACAAAATATAATTGGCATAGTGCAAGAGTTGATAGCACAGATTGGTCAATCATACCGCAAAAATCAGCTGCAGTTTTGAAGATTTTGGACAGGTTCCTTCTCAAGCCATTCTTAGTCCACAGGAGAATATAAATTGACATAACCATGAGAGCGACATGAGCTGCGCAACAACAATCACTAAAAAGTGCAATATGGGATTTTTGGAAATCAGATTCAGAGAATTCAACCACTGTGCTGGGCTTTGCCGACTCCAATATTGTTGCCCACTCCATGCTTCGTTGCTACCAACCCCTCTACTAAGATGGCTAAGATCGACGAATACGCCAACTGCTTTCATCCGCTGAGTGGTTAAGATTGCAAATTCTATTACTGACGTTACTAATCTTATTGATATGACATTGATGAGATTTTGACCATTACTAGGTCGAGATAAACTGATCCCGCAGATGTGCCGATGTTGACATTACTAATCACGTGCTGATGCCAGATGGCCAGATCCAGATAATAACTGTGTTGATAATGATTTTGCTGATAGAGCCGGGACGTTGATTCTCTAGTTGACAAGTCAAACAATGTTAATATGACTAAAAGTGTCGACTCCATGGTTGAGGGCCTGGATCTTGTTGGATAAGATTGCAATTTCGGATCTTGGCCGGCTAAAAAAATGGGATGAAGGACGATCAACTCTAACATCTGTGAGGAAGCCATGAGCAGGAAGTCCAACAAATTCTAGAAGGAGCCGATTCGAAGTCGAATAATCAAGAGGGCCACTAAGCCCAACTTCGAGAGCCACAACCAGAAAAAGCCGAGAAGAAGCTACTTCTCAATTGTCGAGACCCAACAAGAGTTGAGAGTGACACGAAAGCAATAAGTTAGATACCGAAGTCTAATTCAAACAAAGTCCGGCAGCTAAAGGTTGAGACCGATGGTAACCTAAGCACGAATCCCCATTTAGCCTGGCCAACTCCAGTTCTGGACGACACTGAACCAACTCGTGTGAAGAGACACATGCCACGTCCCGACCCATCTCTGACAATAATCCATAAGTACCATCCGTGTTCAACCCAAACATGGAAGTTTAATCCATTCTCTGTAATCAAGGTCTAGTAAACCAATATCAAGAAAAGTCTCGAATGTGTCTTCAATAGCCGATGCCGCAACTTGACGAATGCCAAGACTATATCCTGGAATCAAGATCTACACGGACACCGAGATGGTACGACCATCCGAATTTCACATTCGAAAAAGCTGAATCCACCTCCTAAAGCCAAGTCCAGAATCCATGAAATGAACCTTCTTCACTTCGGCCGCCAACAAAGAGAATCAATCAACCTGTCATCCATAAGGCCCATTCCATGCCTTAGTAAATTTGCATTTTAATCGACTAAACACTTTGAATTTTTTGGAAATATGGATTTTAAAAATTTTGTTAATTATGAAGTACCTATACCGGATTAACTAAATCTTCTTTATGTGAAAATCAGAATGACACTAATCCCAGCGTATTATAGCAAAAGTGCAAAGAAGCCACTGAGGATATCTTGTTGAACTATCAAAATGGATGAGGGAGAAAGCTCCCCCAAGTCAGACAACAAAGAGCTTTGAGCAAAAATACCGATATCGTGATTCTGCACATTCTTTTCCAATCTCAAAAAGCAGTCTTTTCTATTTCTCCCCTTCCTTTGCGCACATACTTGCGACATGACAATGCACCATTTAAGGCAAAGCGGGGGTGTTACGCAGGAGGCGATGGTTTGTTTGGTTTTGTTTTGTTTTAGTTTTGTTATTTCGCTTTTTATTTCGTATCGTTTATTTCATTTTTTGTTTCTTTTTATTTCATTTTACTATCTTTGTTCAATCTTTGCCATTTTCGCTTTATTTTATTTTTCCTAACTGACTTCTGATTTTGGATTGCCAATTACCGAGAAAACTATTTTGAAAAGAATTTGAATGGACTTTTTAATGAAACAAAGATAAAGCAATGCATAAACTCGGATGAGAGGTTTTTAAACCCGACAGGAGGAAATTTTTATGCCCTTAGGCAAAGGAGTAAGTGAGAAACTGAAAAGACGAACCATTAAGGGCAAAGCAATTAAATCGTAAGAAGTTTTGAGGCCTTGCATGAATGGCTTTGTATTCGCCATTCTTTTCATTTCTTATGTGATTATTGCATCCATGTTGTTAGTTACTCTAAGTTTTGCCTTGATTCTTGGATATAACTCATTTCACATGCAGAATGATATAGGCCATCTTTTTTTGTCACTTAGCCAAATAAAGCCTACCTTGTGAGTAATTTTTTTTGGTTACCCCTTTGAGCCTATAACCGCTTTCTTGATATGACAGCTCATTACAAGCCTAAAGCCGAAAACCATAATCAACTTGAACCTTGGGGAATGGAGGAGCTTTGAATTGTTTTAATAGATTTGAATAAGCGCAAGGTGACACCTGAGGCATTACAGAGAGTGGTCTATTTGAAAAAAAATGTCCAAAAAAAGGGCTTGATGAAAAAGAAAAGAAAAATGATACCTAAAAGAAGAAAAAGAGAAACTAAAAGATTGCGAACACCAAATGCCGCAAAAACAAAGAAGTGAGAAAAGAAAAGAGAAATATAAAAAGGGAAAGTAGGACAGTGAATAAAAAGTGAGATGCTCGTAAATGTAAATAACAGTGATAAAAAAAGATAATGTTTACACTTACAAGTTTATTTCTCATTGCTCCTCTTGTCCCTTTGGTATTAAAGCTCACTTAATCATTCTATAATCCTACTCTTTACCTCGCTACATTACAAGCCCCCAGTCCTAATGATCATTATGCATGCATTTTGAAGGAAAGGGGAGAGGATAGTCAAAGCTTGGCAATGCTAGTCGACATGATGCCTGGAGGTATACAAATCTAAACACTGGCAGACGGAATTACGTCCTTTGAGAGTTTAGTCACTTCCCTGCTACTCTTAATGCTTGCAGGTCAGCTTTATTTGTTTTGGATGTGGAGAAAGTAACTTTCATAGATTGTTTGAATACCTGGATTCTGGGATGAATTCATGCTTAAGCTGTTTTGTTAAACCTGAAGAGTTTATTTGAAAAACATATTTCCTTTTCAATTCCTTTTAATGTTTAAATCTGATTTTGCCCAGGTGCAAAAAGTGTATGATGTGGGTCTGATGAGTCATATTTTATACACTTTATGTGGGCTTAAGATGGTGTTGTTAAGAATGCTTAATAATTAAAAAGTCTTGTCTTAATCAAGATTTGAATTACGGGCCTAAAAACATGAGAAATACAAATCTATGCTACAATGAGGTTTTTAACTAACAAAAAGGTTAAGACTTGTTTAAGCTCAATGCCCAAGCCATATCGCCCAAGCCGAACATCCCGGCCAATTCAACAGGCCTCCCACAAGCCGACATCGGATTTAAAATATCGCCTAAAATCACTCCAAAGAAGAATGCGTATATGATTTACTAAGATTAAGAATCTATAATGCAGATATAATTTGCTAAGATTAAGGAATCTGTAATGCAAATATGATTTGCTAAGATTAAGGAATCAGAATTTATATAATTTGCTAAGATCATGAATCTGTAATGCAGATATGATTTGCTAAGATCAAGGAATCTAATTGCACTAGGAATGCAGATATGATTCCGCTAGAAATTAGAAACCGGAAACTCCTAAGATCGAGGAGATTGTAATCTGTAATTCGAATCGAATCTTTAAGATTTGAATTTTTGTTATTAGGATTAGATTTAGATTTATCTAGCTTGTGTATAAATAACACAATACCAGGCCAATGTCTCAAGTGCTGAATTTTCAAAGATAATCTGTAGCTAGCACCGCTGCCATTGTACACACTCCAAGCTAGTACAAAGGGTACACGAAGCTTCAATACGATGTCTCTCTTCTGCCGAGGTACAGACCGGGGATTTTCAAGCCAGAAGCCTTCGTGAGGTGATCGCTTGCAAGCCGAATGCGATTCTCAGAGACAGAAACTTAACGCTTGGCACCATCGTGCATCATCGCCATTCTTCCATCAAGGCCGCCGTGAAGGCGACTATCTAGAGACTCGATTTTCACCTTTGTATTCTGGCTCGTATATCGATAAATACAACCGGTTTGTAATTTGAATTTTCTTATAATTCCTGCACTTTAATTCTACTCTTAACTTTGTTGTTACACACTATTGTGGTAGATCACGTTAGATTAGGACCCATTGGGAACTAGTTTAACAATGACAGGGTGAGAACCTAAAAATCAACCAAGTCCATACTTTTCGCTAACCGATGAGGTAGCAGCTGTAAATCCTCTAGATGGCAGCTGACAAACGCTCGCGTGTCGTCGCCGTCAATCTAAGGTTGATTCGAATATAATTCTAATTAAGAATAGTAAACTCTCGTGTTTTGATTCCCCGATTGATACAAGAGTTAGTATAGAGTGTTGTAGCATAGTTTAGTTTACTTTTCAGCACTTAGTTTATTTTTTGCACTTAAACACAAACCACCCCTTATTTATCGTTTAAATTTCCGAGACCGAAAGTCAATAATTGCCATGGTCGCTCTGCCGAATTCAGTAAGTCACATTTCACAACAATTAGCGTTTCTTACATTAACTATGATTTTTACACTTAGCACAATCTGAACACACCGTGTCCTTTTGGAGAGAATCAAAAGGTTAGCAATACTATAGTTAGCTTTTAGTTTTATTCAAGTGATGTGCATAAGATGACTAAAAAACCCGCTATCAACCACCGTGCTAGCTTAGAACACCCAATCGCTAACGATGCTAGGTCTAGAATTCCACCTGGACACATCGAAGACGTGGCCTAGCATGCTTTATTTATACACAAGTCAAATGGCGATGCAATCTCAATCCTAATAGATTACAAATTTGAATTACTGATTACAAATTTCTCAATCCTAGAGATTACCGATTCCTCAATCCTAGAAGACACGTATTCCCTCAATCCTAGGAGATCACATATTCCCTCAATCCCAGAGATTACAGATTCTCGATCCTAATCATAATCATATCCGCATCAGTAGATTCCTAATTTCTATCATAATCATATTTGTATTACGCATTCTTTAATTCTAGCATAATCATATCTCAGATTACAAATTCCTTTAATTCTAGCATAATCATATCCTGCTTTACGTATTCTTTAATTCTAGCATAATCATATCTGCATTATGCATTCCTTTAATTCTAGAATAATCATATCTCGCTTGTAGTATTCCTTTAATTCTAGCATAATCATATCCGCATTCTTCCTAGAATAATTTTAGCCATTGAAGTCGGCTTTAGCCTGAAGGCTAGTTTGGTTGGGGACCGCTTCTTTTGTGGCCGAGATGTTTCTTTGGGATAAATTTCTGCTGTGCCCGCAAAACAAGTCCAACCTTTTTATCGCTTAAAATCTCGTTTTCGCAAAGATTTATGTTTCTATTTTTAGGCCCATAATTCAAATCTTAACTAAGACAGGCTCTAATCACTAAACAGTCTTAATAATACTCATCTTAAGCCTCAGGAGGTGATGAAATATGACTCATCATCTAAGACATATTCATCCTAGATTGAGATATTCAAACAATTCATGAAAATTACTTTTCAACATCTAAGGCAAATAAGCCGACTGCAAAACAAAAAGGATGACCTGAGGACAAAGCCTCTTAAGCAAATATTCTTAGTCTCTCAAGTGTTCGAGTTTGTATATACGCTTAACATCCCATGCAACTAAGACGCCAAAACCTGACTGGCCTCCTTCCATACCTTCAAAAATACATGCAGTATGATCAAAAGGACTTCTTCTATTGTAACATGGTTAAAAGGGGGGTACAGGATGGAAAAGTGAGTTTTCTAAGCACAAGGAAGAGGAAGGATTTGGGAGGAGTTCGCAAGCATGAGGATATCCCAAGGACACTACGCTTTATTCTATTTTGAAACATTCTGCTCACTTCTTTCTTTCCCTTTTCCCATTTTCTTTTCTTTCTTTTTCTCGTTTTTGTTTTAGAAATTTTGTGCTGTGTATTTTTTGCTGCAACTATAACTTTTGGCTGCTTTCCTCTTTGTTTTATCTGACTGTTTTTCTTCTTTTCTCTCTTTTTCAACATGCACCACTCTTGCTTGTGTGTCTCCTCATTTGAATGCGACCTACTTCTAAAACAATTCCAAAAAAAAATGGTTTCCTGGCTTTGGCTTGCAATGAGTCAGTCAGATTAGAAAATGGTTATTCAGGGAGCAAGGGATAAAATTTGCAAGGTAGGTCCATTTGGCTTGGGGCTTAATAGAAACATGGCCTAGATCATCTCATTCTTGCATGCGAAAACCGTATATATCCAGAGAGTCAAGACAAGATCTAGAATACACAAGCTAACACGGATGCAAAAATCACACAAGAAAGTTTAGAATGGCAATATGCAAGCCATTTATATGTACATAGGCTCAAAAATTCTTACACAGATAATTGTTTCCGCCACTAATGGTTTATCTTTTCTGTTCTCAACCACTTACCGCCTAAAGATGCAAAAAAATTTCTTACCCCTGTCAAGTTTGAAAAATATTTCCTCAGGTTCTCGACGCTTTACTATTATTTTCATCCAATACTAAAAGAAATTGATTTTAAATTTTTTCAAAGCATTTTTCTCAACAATTGGAAATCAGAATCCATTAGGGAAAAACAAAACAAAAAATCAGAATAAAAGCAAAATTGAAACTAAGTTGATGAACTAAGGGGTCCTGATCCTGGCCAAGAGTGGAACCGAGTCTTAATAGATTGCCTTTGGACAACTTTTTATTTGAAACAAAGGGAAATGACACTACTAAAAAATTGACTGAAATGAAATCAAACGAAAAACTAAAATGGAAAAGAAAACCAAAACTAAAGGTAAACCAAACTAAAGGTAACAAAACATAAACAAATATAAAACAAGCTAGAATTGAAGCCAAGATGGAGTTTGAATTTTCAAGAACAGAACAGAAAATTCCAAGAACAAAATTCAGCAAGCCTTGGATGGCTATACTTTCCCCACACTTGAATGTTGCATTGTCCTCAATGCATGGCATGAATAGCAAGCGCCCCGAAGTCTTGCTCAGGTGTCATCCTAATGAGCCTGCCCATTAGTGAAATGGTCTCTATCTCACAAGACCGATGGTACTAGAGCTTCATGGAATAGCTTGATCTGATGCCCACTAACCTGAAGGTGCTGTTGGTATGTGATGAGTCATAAATTGTACACCTTTTGGACTCTAAGAAGGATGTTTTCCCAAGCACATCTTGTACTTAATTTTTGAATGTTAATGGATTCATATTAGAACCAAAAATAGAGAAAATACAAATCTATGCTAATTCAAGGGTCTTATGCAAAAGTGAAGGATGTTTGGGATTTTATTATTTCTTCGGTGGATCTGATCTCAACGCCAAGCTGGGCAATCTTAGGCGAACCACGCCATCAACCATGGCTATCGTCATGGAAGATGGAAACTATTCGAGGCTGACACCGTGTTTGTAATCAAGTTTTCATCAATCACTCCTATTATGCTTTTTCGAATTTTGTTCCTCTCCTCTTTCTTTAATTTTTTTGATTTGATTCGTGATTTCAATTGAACCATGAACAAAGTTAACTAACCTCGATCGAACTGGTAGTAATTCAAGAGGGTAACGCTTAACAATTGTTAATAAAGAACCCAAAAATTAGTCTGCCCAACCCTGTTAATCGATGAGGCAGCTTTTATGATTCCTCAGTATGGTAAATGGATTTAACCTGGTGATTGCTATAAGATTGCTCAGCCGAGCATGGATCGAGAACTGAGTACGGAAGTCGGACTGACTTGAATTAATGGAATTTAACACGGACACAATTGCTTACGCCGTAATAATAATGTAAGAGCTATATTGTAGTAGTAGAGTATTTTTTTTTCTGCATTTCATAGCTGTATTTTACTTTTGTTGTTCCCCGCAAAAACCCCCTGTTATCGCTTTCACTTGTCAACGCCGCCTCCGCATTCAACCGAGCCAAGTCGAGAAGTCTCTCGGCCGAGATCATCTGCCCTGAGCCTCGGCCGAAGGCATCTCCTACTAATGTTAAGACGAGTCAACACTCTACACTTAGATTCGACATTACTTCAGCTTGAACATAAATCACAATTGACCACCGTGTCCTTGAGAAAAAATCCACCTAGCCAAGTACCATAGTTAGCTTAGTTATTTTGACGCCCAAGATGACTAAAACGAGTTTATCAAGATGTTCATCCTTTAATTTACCGCACCATAGGAAAACATTAGTGATAACAAATGGTCCATCCCATCTAGAATGTAGTCACCTATAATTGCTTGCGTGAATTAAACAATACTCTTTCGGCCGAATTGGAACTCCTTCCATAGGATCCGTTGATCATGAAATTGCTTGACTTTCTACTTATAGATCCAGAGTTCTCATAGGCTTCCAAGCGGAGCTCGCCCAGCCTCTCGTAGTTGAACTTTGCTTTCCTACTTAGTCATAGCAAAGATTGCATTGCTTGACTAATGATAAGCTCGCTTTTTAGTCGCCTTAACGTGCATCAAATAACTAAAGCTAACTATAGTATAGTCAACCCTAGGTCAAATTTTCTCAAGGACACAAGGCGCTCAATTGTGATTTAGTGTGAGGCGAAATGACGTAGAATCTAAGGTGCAGAGTGTTGACTTGTCTCACCATCGGGCCGAGTTTTTAGTAGAGATTGAGCCGATATGATCTCGGAGAGATTTATCAGGCTTAGTCTCGACTCATGGCATGCATTTGCAACAAAGTTGGACTGACTTTATTTCAGTACTTGGAAAGTAGTAAATGAGGGGGGGGTGAATGTGAGTAAAATGTATAAACTAAAAAACTATGAATGCCGTGAAAATGTACTAATGCTACCGATATTACTATTATTATTGTTATGATATAACTGTGCTCATGTTCAGTTCTATTAGTCCTAGTCCTGTTCAATTTCCTCACTCCCATTCACAGTCCATATCAACCTTTGGGAATTTTATGACAATCGCCAAAGATTCGCCCATTGCCATACCAAGGAATTACGCAATCGCTACCTCATCAGTTGGCCAGGATTAAGTTCAAAGCTGATTTTAGGTTCTCAATCAACATTCGTTAAATGATACCTACTAAATTAGTTAAACCAGTTTCATCGGTTTAGCTTAACATTGTTCACGCTTAAATGCACCGCAATTCAATCCACGAAAGTTAAAGAAGAGGGAAGGAACGAAAGTGAGAAACGCAGAATGAAATTGATTAATAGAAAGCAGAGTACAAACACAGTGGTCCAAATTCAGATGGATCCATCTCCCCACGACGATCACCATGATTGATGGTGGTAGTTCATATCAATAACTTGAAAGCGTTGAGGATCGGGGATTCATCACAGTGCATCGAATCCCAAGGCCCCTCTCGACAAACTTCTGCCTCCCGCCTTAGACCTGTACTCTCAATCGAGAGAAAACACCAATGCAGCACTGCAGCACCATCAGACTCCGAGGAAAATGAGACAGCGAGGTAATAAAGATGGTAATAACGTGAAGCGTGTGAATTCAAAGGCCCTTAAAATGTACACAACTACTCCTATATATACAAGTGTGCGAACTATGATGCCTAATAGAATTACAAAAGTGAATTTCCTATTCTACCCCAGGTAGCTTGAAGTCACACGTTTCTGGGGAGTGACATGGCATCCGGAGTTAAGGTGGCCTCTAAACTGATAAATTGACGGATAAGCACAGCCACCCTAATTGGGCTACAAGGCCTACTGCATCTTGTCACGTAAGGCCTGGCTGCCGAGACAGTTGGTCTTAGTCAGACGACTCACCCGGCTGATGTGAACTAGGCTCAATCCTACGTAAGAAGGAAGGAAACTTTTTTATTAGCTAAGACCTTCAATTTAGCACAGATTTGTATTTTCTCTATTTTCAGGTTCATAATATGAATCTCAGCTAACAAACAATCCTTAAGCATAAAATAATCTTACAACCACCCTTCTTAGGTCTATAAAAAGATGCATAATCAGCGACTCATCAGACCCCCACACTTAACCTATTGCACTCCCGGGCAAAATCAAATGGGAATCAACAAGGGAGAATTTTTAAGAATAGGAAAGAATTTTTCAATTTAGCTTCCTTAAGTCTGGGTCGAGACAGAGTCGAAACTCCTTCATCCCGAGTTTAAGATACTCAAACAATCTGAAGGCCATCCCGACACCCCAGGTGAATTCATGACCTGCAAAACAAAGAAAAGGTGCAGTTCCTGATGATAGACCTCTCACTTAGGCAGTATTCTCTCCGTCTCTCAAGTGTTAGGTTGTATTTACACTCAACATTGCATGAGACTAGCATTCTTTTTACTTCTTGGACAAGGCTCTTCCTACACCTACAAAACACAAATAGTCATGATCACTAGACTTCTTTTTGGCTTGTAGCGCAGGCTTGTGGACACGGTAGGGATGAATATAGGAGGTGGTGTTAGAACTCATGGGAAGAGGAGCAAATTGGGAGTAAGCTTCATCAACATATGGGTAGCCCATGATGCTGTGATCTCCTTCCTTTATTCTACTCTTGTCTGCTCATTTATTTCCTTTTTTTATCTTTTCTTTTCCTTTCTTTTTGGTGTTCATGCAAAATTGTTGTAATTCTTTGTTTTTGGCCTTGAATTCTTAGTCAGTTTACTTTTTCTCTTTTTTCATTCGCCGCTTTTCTTTCCCTTTTACGAAAGCCTTTTAGAAGATGTTTTTCGAACAGATTCTACTCCTAATTTCCACACTTGATGATGACTTACTCCCCAAAAACAATTCTAAGGTTTCCTCCCGCTCCCTATGCGAGGTTAAATCATGGTTTTTCAGCTTTGGCCAGAATGAAATGTCGTAGAATGGTTGAATTGCCTCAAGGTGAACAAGGGATAGAATTTTCAGGTAGGCTTTTATTTGGCTCGGGGGCTTATAAGAAACACTACTGATCATGTCATTCTTGCATGTGCAAACAGCTATATCTAGAGAGTCAAGGCAAAATGCAGAATACACAGCTAATCATGAATGCAAAAAATCACACAAGAAAAGAGAGAGTGGCAAGACGCAAGCCATTAATATGTATAGAGGCTCAAATTTCACACAGTTATTTTGCTCTATCACCAAAGGTTTTTTCAGTTTTCAACAATCATTGCCTACAAACACAAAAAAAAATTTCACCCACTTCGTGCTGAGAAATCACTTTTCGTGGTTGTAGAATTACTTCCTATTGTCTTCTAAACTTCCAGAAGTTGGATTCAAAATTCTTTCCAACACACATTTTTTTCACAACCACCCTGAAATTTCCGCTAGAGCAAGACAGAGAACAAAAAGACAAGTAAAGATCATGTCTAAGATGGCCTAGAACCGAATGAACTCGACTTTTAGTAGTTTTTATTGAACAAACTGAAAAAGAAGGGAAAATGACTCAGAGAAAAGACATTAAATTCAAAATGACTAAGGAAACAAAACATAAATGCAAACAAAACAAAACAAATAAAATTGAGCCAAATGAAAGGCGTGAACAAATATTAGAGTGACAGCATCTGTCCCGCCTCGTAGGCCACAACGGCAAGTACCCCCGCCTCTAACATTTGAATTCCCCGTGATTGTCCTCAATGCCTCATATGATTGAGAGGGGCTAGCGTAATAGGCTTAATGCGCACCCGTGGAGTTGGTTCCATCAAGAGATGATCTCCATGTCACCTGTAATTACGCCTGACCTTCATGGAACGGCTTTATTTGATGCCCATTGACTTGAAGGTAGCAATACGTAACCGAACGGAAGCATTG
>JAENHJ010000373.1:30000-47500 GCA_025330945.1 Mucuna pruriens | reverse complement strand
AGAATTTAAAATTTCGGATTATACAGAGGAAAAGTCAAAAGAAAGTTTGAAAAAAGAGGAGGAAAAAAAAAAAAAAAAAAATGAGGAAAAAAAACGTATAGAAATAGCAGAAACCTGGGATAGCATTCTATTTAGTCAAGTAATAAGGGGTGTTTTATTAATAACCCAATCGATTCTTAGAAAATATATTATATTACCTTCATTGATAATAATTAAAAATATTGTTCGTATACTATTTTTTCAATTTCCCGAATGGTCAGAAGATTTTAGGGATTGGAAGAGAGAAATGTATATTAAATGTACGTATAATGGCATTCAATTATCCGAAACAGAATTTCCTAAAAATGGCTAACAGACGGTATTCAAATAAAGATATTATTTCCTTTTCGTTTAAAGCCTTGGCACAGATCTAAGCTACCATCCAATGAAAAGAAAAAAGATCAAATGAAAAAAAAAGGGGTGACAAAAAAAAGAACTTTTGTTTTTTAACAATTTGGGGAATGGAAGTCGAATTGCCCTTTTCTGGTTCTACCAAAAATAGATTTTCATTTTTTGATCCCATTTTTAAAGAACTCAAAAAAAAAAACGAAACAATTTCATTTTTTTTTTTTTTATAGTTCTAAAAGTTTTAGGTGAAAAAAATGAAATTGTTTCTAAATATCTTCAAAGAAAAATGGATGATCAAAAGCATTCTATTTTTAACGAAAAATAGAAAACAATTTTCCAAATTTCTATTTATTAAATTTAAATTTAAAAAAATAGATGAATTGAGCGAAAGCAAAAAAAATTCAACAGTCCGTAATAATAGTCTAAAGATTTCCGAGGCAACCATTCCAATAGAATCTAAAAATTTAACAAATTGTTCATTGAGAAAAAAAAAAATAAAGGATCTGAATGCTAAAAGAAAAGCAGTTATAAAAAAAATAGAAAAAATGAAAAAAGAAGAAAAGAAAAGAGGGCTTGTAATTTCAGAGATAAATATTTATTCGAACAAAACAACTTATGGTAGTAAAAAGATCGAATTAGAAAAAAAAAAATTGCAGATATTACAAAGAAGAAGAAATGTTCAATTAACTCGTAAATCCATTTTTTTTTTTAAATTTTTAATGAAAAGGATATACATAGATATCTTTCTATATATCATTTGTATTCCTAGAATCAATACACAACTTTTTCTTGAATCAACAAAAAAAAAATTAAATAAATCCATTTACAATAATGAACCAAATACAGAAAGAACTTATAAAACAAATCAAAGTAAAATTCGCTTTATTTCGATTATACGTAAATATTTTTATACTGGGAATACGAATTCACAGAATTCTTCTGACGTCTCCCTTTTGTCACAAACATATGTATTTTTAAAATTATTACAAAGCCGAATTATTAATATATATAAGTTAAGATCTGTTTTTAAATATTATGGAAATTTATATTTTCTTAAAAATGAAATAAAGGATTCTTTTTTTGGAGTAGAGGGAATATTTCATTCTAAATTAAAACATAAGAACCCTCCTAATTATGTAATAAATCAATGGACAAATTGGTTAAAGGATCATTATCAATATGACTTATCTCAAGGCAGATGGTCCAGATTAGTACCACAAAAATGGAGAAATAGAATCACTGAATGTTGTGTAGCTCAAAATAAAGATTTAACAAAATGTGATTCATATGAAAAAAGCCGATTAATTCTTTACAAAGAACAACAAATAGACACATTAAAAAAACTTAGAAAACAATATAGATATGATCTTTTATCCTATAATTTTATCAATTATGCAGATAAGAAAGACTCATATATTTATGGATATAAATCCCTATTTCAAGCAAATAAAAACCAAGTGATTTCTTCTAATTACAACACGCATAAAAAAGAATTTTTGGATATAATAGGTAATATCTTTATCAAGAACTATATAGCGGAAGATGCTATTATAGATATGGAAAAAAATCTGGATAGAAAGTATTTCGATTGGATGGGAATCAATATATAAAATATTAAATCGTTCTATATCGAATCCGGAATTTTGGTTCTTTTCAAAATTTTTGATATTTTATAATGCATATAGGGGTAAACCGTGGATCATACCAATCAAATTACTTTTTTTACATTTTAAAAATGTTAGTAAAAATAAAAAAAACATTACTAGAAAGAAAAAAATAATAGATATTTTTAGACCATCAAAAAAAAAAAATCTTTGAATTGGAGTTCGAGACTCGAAATAGAGCAAAAGCATTATATGCCGATCAAATAAATCTTGAATTATCTCTCTCAAACCAAGAAAAAGATGTTGAAAAAGATTATGTAGGATCAGGCAGTGAAAAGAATGTTAAGGGTAAAAAGAAAAACGAGAACAAGATGGAGGCAGAACTCCATTTCTTACTAAGAAATTTTTTTGACTTTACATTTGAACTGGAAGAATTTCTTAAGTCAAAGAATATTAAAAAATGTCAAAGTATATTGTCTACTGATTCAATTGAAAAATTTAAGAGAAATTACTATAGCCTCTATTCAAAGAGGAGAGCTAGGTCTAGATATTATGATGATTCAAAATCAAAAGAATTTCACTCTTTCGGGCTTAAAGAAAAATAAAAAATTTATGAAAAAAGAAATATTTGTTATCGAACCAGTTCGCCTGTCTAGGAAAAACAATAAACAATTTTTTTGTATCAAACCGTGAGTCTTTCATTAATTCATAAGACTAAACGCAAAATTTATCAAAAATACCCAGAAAAAAGTTATGTTAATAAACAAAATTTGGATAAATACATTACAAGAACAAAAGATCAAAAGATAACAGAAAAAAAGAATTCTAATTTACTTGTTCCTGAAAATATTTTATCCGCTAGGCGTCGTAGAGAATTGAGAATTCTAATTTGTTTAAATCCAAGTAATAGAAATAGTATACATAGAAACACAATATTTTATAATGAAAATAAAGTCCATAATTGTTTTCAAGTTTTGACTAAAAAAAAAAATTTAGAGAAAGAGAAAAAAAAACTAATGAATTTAAAAATTTATCTTTGGCCAAATTATCGATTAGAAGATTTAGCTTGTATTAATCGCTATTGGTTTAATACCCATAATGGAAGCCGTTTCAGTATAGTAAGAATACATATGTATCCGCATTGAAAATTCGTTAATCGAAATTTGTCTTCATATACCATATCATATATATATGGTATATACATAACATAAATATAGACACGCATTATGGCATTGATACAAATTCAATGATGTATCCGTTAGATCAAAAAAAGAATCCAAAAAATCCTCTTGTATTTTTTTTTAAGTATACAATTTTTTTGTGGTGAATCCATAAAAAAAGTCTCTTTTATACCTATTTCAACTTGATTGATTAAATTTATAAAAATGAATTCGATTGTAAAAAAACATAAATTTTTAAAGAAATTCTGATTTATATACAAAATAAAAAATTAGTGTCATTACTATTACTGATGAATTCAAATATCTATAAAAAGCGAGGAGAAGAGAAAAAAAACTTTCATTTTTTTATGGTAAAAAAAATCATTTATACCTGTTTTTTTTTCAGAAAAAAAAAAGAAAACCGGGGATCGGTTGAATTTCAAGTATTCCATTTTACTAATAGAATACGAAGACTTACTTCACATTTTGAATTGCACCGAAAAGACTATTTATCTCAAAGAGGTTTACGTAAAATTCTGGGAAAACGGCAACGATTACTGTCTTATTTGTCAAAGAAAAATGGAATACGTTATAAAAAATTAATAAATCAGTTTAATATTCGAGAGTCACAAATTCGTTAAATTGAAGAGTAATTCTCAATTATTCGATTTATTAGATCTTGAATTTTGATGAACTTTTTTTTTTAAGCGATTCATAAAAGAATGAATCGAGGAAAAACCTATGAATATCTCAACTACAAGAAAGGACTTCATGATAGTCAATATGGGGCCTCACCACCCATCAATGCATGGTGTTCTTCGACTTATTGTTACTCTAGATGGTGAGGATGTTATTGATTGTGAACCAATATTGGGTTATTTACACAGAGGAATGGAAAAAATAGCGGAAAACCGAACAATTATACAATATTTGCCTTATGTAACACGTTGGGATTATTTAGCTACTATGTTCACAGAAGCAATAACTGTAAACGGACCCGAACAATTGGGAAATATTCAAGTACCTAAAAGAGCCAGCTATATCCGAGTAATTATGTTAGAGTTGAGTCGTATAGCTTCTCATTTACTATGGCTAGGACCTTTTATGGCAGATATTGGTGCACAAACCCCCTCTTCTATATTTTTTCAGAAAAGAGAATTAATATATGATCTATTCGAAGCTGCGACGGGTATGAGAATGATGCATAATTTTTTTCGTATCGGGGGGGTAGCGACTGATCTACCTTATGGTTGGATAGATAAATGTTTAGATTTCTGCGATTATTTTTTAACAAGGATTGTTGAATATCAAAAACTTATTACACGAAATCCTATTTTTTTAGAACGGGTTGAGGGGGTAGGTGTTGTTGATGGAAAGGAAGTAATAAATTGGGGTTTATCAGGACCAATGCTTCGGGCTTCCGGAATACAATGGGATCTACGTAAAGTTGATAATTATGAATGTTACGAAGAATTTGATTGGGAAGTTCAATGGCAAAAAGAAGGAGATTCATTAGCTCGTTATTTAGTTCGAATTGGTGAAATGGTGGAATCAATAAAAATTATTCAACAGGCTTTGGAAGGAATTCCCGGCGGGCCCTATGAAAATTTAGAAATCCGCTGCTTTGATAGAGACAAAGAGCCAGAATGGAATGATTTTGAATATCGATTTATTAGTAAAAAACCGTCTCCTACTTTTGAATTGCCAAAACAAGAACTTTATGTAAGAATTGAGGCCCCCAAGGGAGAATTAGGTATTTTTCTAATAGGGGATCAAAATGGTTTTCCTTGGAGATGGAAAATTCGTCCACCGGGTTTTATCAATTTGCAAATTCTTCCTCAATTAGTTAAAAGAATGAAATTGGCCGATATTATGACAATACTAGGTAGCATAGATATTATTATGGGAGAAGTTGATCGTTGAAATGATAATTGATATAACAGAAATACAAGATATCCATTTATTTTTCAGATTGGAATCTTTTAAAGAGGTATATGGAATTATATGGGTATTTGCTCCCATTTTTATTCTTGTATTGGGAATTACAATAAGTGTACTAGCAATTGTATGGTTAGAAAGAGAAATATCCGCCGGGATACAACAACGTATTGGACCTGAATACACCGGTCCTTTTGGAGTTCTTCAAGCTCTAGCAGACGGAACCAAATTACTTTTCAAAGAGAATCTTATTCCATCTAGAGGAGATATTCGTTTATTCAGTATAGGACCATCCATATCAGTCATATCAATTATAATAAGCTATTCAGTAATTCCTTTTAGCTATAACTTTGTTTTATCTGATCTGAATATTGGTATTTTTTTTTGGATTGCTATTTCGAGTATTGCTCCCATTGGACTTCTTATGTCAGGATATGGGTCAAATAATAAATATTCCTTTTTGGTGGTTTGCGAGCGGCTGCTCAATCAATTAGTTATGAAATACCATTAACTCTATGTGTGTTATCGATATCTCTACGTGCGATTCGTTGAGACATAAATTTTCTGTTCGATATGCTATACTCCTCTCTTTATAGTACTTTCTAGTAAAGGAGGATAAATAGTAAAGGAGGATAATAAATTGAATATATATATTCAATTTATTATTTTGATTTGGATTTAAAAATTAAATCAGATAGTTATATGAGTGCAATAAAACAGCTTCTATTGAATATAATTTATGAATACTATATTACTTATAGTTAATAGAAAGTATGATGATTTTAAATTGCAGTAAAAATATTGATTCTCATTTTCTATGTATAAGAATTAAGTGAAAAATGAATTCAATTTTAAGTAGAAGTGGTCGTTTATCCCAAGGTTGGTTGATTAGTCATCCTGTCTTGAAGGGGGCGCAAAAGACCAACCTTTTTTAATTTTCAATATCATTTGTATGTATTATCATATATATATATATTAAATATATATATTAACATAAATTAAGGGATTAATAAAAAAAAAAATGGATGGTTAGAAACACCAAGATACACAAAGGATTAGTAATGTATATTTTTTTTTTTTATCCAAAAGAACTTTATGAATAATAGAAAAAGAATACTAATTGGGGCTTTAAGTTGGTAGAAAAAATAAGGCAGTACTCCCCACAATTCCGATTCAGAGTATATTTCCATCCACTGATTAAATAAATGACTATCAGGAACGAAATAATCTTTTAATTTTTTTGAAGTCCCTTTTTATTTTATTATTTTACTTGCACAAAAAAAGAATAGGTTAAGAACGAAAAAAAAAAGTGATCCCCTTTTTCTTTTTTGTCTTATATCCATATTTATAGAGATAGAATTCATGTCATAATTTAGAAAACGAACATGTAATTCTTTTTCGTAATAGAAAACGATGAGGGAGTTTTTGATAATTCTAAAAGAGTATTTTATGGAAGAATTAAGTTATTACTCAACAAATTGAATTTTTTTTTTTAGATGAGATCAATTCAGAAGTACCTTTTATATTTTTTATTTATTTAAATAAAATTTATTTTTCTTTATTAAATGTATTTAAATGTATTTATTTTTATTTTTTTTTTTAGAACAGACAGAATTCAATTGGTCTAATTCAGAACCGTCCGATAAAATCGAATCTTACATATCTTAGGGATATATCAAGGGATAAATAATCGGCCTGGTCCTTAGATTTTTTAAGGCTTTAAAGGAGCCGTATGAAGTGAAAATCTCATGTACGGTTCTGTAATAGAGATGGGAACAGTAATGTTATCACCGACTAGGATTATCTAACAGTTTAAGTACAGTTGATATAGTTGATGCTCAATCAAAATATGGTTTTTGGGGATGGAATTTGTGGCGTCAACCTATGGGTTTCATTGTTTTTCTAATTTCTTCCCTAGCAGAATGTGAACGATTACCTTTTGATTTACCGGAAGCGGAAGAAGAATTAGTAGCAGGTTATCAAACCGAATATTCGGGTATCAAATTTGGTTTATTTTATATTGCTTCCTATTTAAACCTATTAATTTCTTCCTTATTTGTAACAGTTCTTTACTTGGGTGGTTCAAATATCTCTATTCCATACATATTCGTTTCTGAGTTTTTTGAACTAAAAAAAAAGCATATGGAGTTTTTGTAACGATAATTGGTATCTTTATTACACTAGCTAAAACTTATTTATTCTTATTCGTTTCTATCACAATAAGATGGACTTTGCCTAGGCTAAGAATAGATCAATTATTAAATCTTGGGTGGAAGTTTCTTTTACCCATTTCTCTCGGTAATCTATTATTAACAACTTCATCTCAACTGTTTTCACTATAAAAAAAGTGGACCTTCTATATTCATAACTTGTTTCAAACAAGAGAAAGAAAAAAAAATATTTAGAGATATTCACGATATGTTTCTTATGGTAACTGGATTCATAAATTATGGTCAACAAACAGTCCGAGCTGCAAGATACATTGGTCAAAGTTTCATGATTACCTTATCTCACGCAAATCGTTTACCTGTAACTATTCAATATCCTTATGAAAAAATAATCACATCAGAACGTTTCCGCGGTCGAATACATTTTGAATTTGATAAATGCATTGCTTGTGAAGTATGTGTTCGTGTATGTCCCATAGATCTACCCGTTGTTGATTGGAAACTAGAAACGGATATTCGAAAAAAACGATTACTTAATTACAGTATTGATTTCGGAATCTGTATATTTTGTGGTAACTGTATTGAGTATTGTCCAACAAATTGTTTATCGATGACTGAAGAATATGAACTTTCGACTTATGATCGCCACGAATTGAATTATAATCAAATTGCTTTGGGTCGTTTACCAGTGTCAGTAATTGATGATTATACAATTCGAACAATTCAAATAAAATTTAATTCGAATTATTTATAATTAAATTCGAATTAAATAAAATTCTTCTAAAAAAAACGAAAATCATAGAATATAAATCAAAGAATATTCTATATATATTCTATAATATATAATTGAATAATATAAATTAGGATAATAATAATAATGTTATTAAAAAAAAAAAATAAATATTTAAATATTATATTAGATATTATATTAGTAGAAATATTCTACATTCTATAAACATGAAATAATATATATATAATTTTATAATTTATTTAATTTCTTTATATAATATACAAATATACACTTTAATTTTCGTACAGTTTGAAATTACTCTTTCACATAAAGAAAAGAATGACATTGATCCTATAACAACTGTACCTATAGCAATTCACATTTCTTATCTTAGGATTTGGTTGAATTCAATGCGGAGAGAATTTTAACATTTCATATATAATTTATATATATAATTTTTTTTCCTGGTCATATCAATAAGGTCATGAAATTTCGATTTATTTATCTCTTATTTTACATATAATGGATTTACCCGAACCGCTACATGATTTTCTTTTAGTCTTTTTTGGATCGGGTCTTATATTTGGAAGTCTAGGAGTAGTATTCTTTACAAATCCCATTTTTTCTGCTTTTTCGTTGGGACTGGTTCTTGTTTGTATATCTTTATTCTATATTTTATCAAACTCCCATTTTGTAGCTGCATCACAACTACTTATTTACGTGGGCGCTATAAATGTTTTAATCATATTTGCTGTGATGTTCATGAATGGTTCAGAATATTACCAAGATTTTCGTCTTTGGACCATTGGGGACGGAATTACTTTGATGGTTTGTACAAGTATTTTTGTTTCACTAATAACTACTATTCTAGATATATCATGGCACGGGATTATTTGGACTACAAGACCAAATCAGATTATAGAGCAAGATTTGATAAGTACTAGTCAGCAAATTGGAATTCATTTATCAACAGATTTTTTTCTTCCATTTGAACTCATTTCGATAATTCTTTTAGTTGCTTTGATAGGTGCAATTGTCGTGGCTCGCCAATAATAAATTTTTAGAACTAAAAATAAAAATCAAAATTGAATTTTGTTAGATTTTATCACATTTATTTTCGTTGAATTCTATGTGAACGTAAAATAGTATTTATGTAGAAAATCGTTTTTTTATTGCCAATATATTGTCTTGTTGTAGACTTATTATATTCTTTAGGCAATAAAATCCGTTGAATTCTTGTTCATATTGAAATGAATAAAAATGGATAAGGAGTTGTCAATGATATTCGAGCATGCACTTGTTTTGAGTGCCTATTTATTTTCTATAGGTATCTATGGGTTGATAACGAGCCGAAATATGGTTAGAGCCCTTATGTGTCTTGAACTTATACTGAATGCAGTTAATATAAATCTCGTAACCTTTTCTGACTTTTTTTTGATAGTCGCCAATTAAAAGGAAATATTTTTTCCATTTTTGTTATAGCTGTTGCAGCCGCTGAAGCAGCTATCGGACCAGCTATTGTTTCCTCAATTTATCGTAATAGAAAATCAACCTGTATCAATCAATCGAATTTGTTGAATAAATAGTATTACTCAAAAAAAAGTAGAATTTTGAATAATATAATGTGTGTACTATTAATCAATTAAAATTAGCATATATGATATATAACTTATGATCATGTTTGCGAAAACAAACATAAGAAATTAAAGTATCTTGGTTCTATTCTTTTATTATTAATTAATCTATAAGTCGATTTTGATTAGCAAAATTCTGAGAAATCATTGATTCATCTGGTGTATATAAATATATATAATTATATAATTATATATAATTATAATAAATTATATATAATTATAATATCAAATTAATATCAAATTAATATAAATATCAAATTTGTTACGAATTTACTAGATTGAAAATGTTGAATTTTTGATGTTTAAGGATTACGATCCAATGTCACATTCAGTAAAGATTTATGATACGTGTATAGGATGTACTCAATGTGTCCGAGCCTGCCCCACTGATGTATTAGAAATGATACCTTGGGACGGTTGTAAGGCTAAACAAATTGCTTCTGCTCCACGAACAGAGGACTGTGTTGGTTGTAAGAGATGTGAATCCGCCTGTCCAACAGATTTCTTGAGTGTCCGAGTTTATTTATGGCATGAAACAACTCGCAGTATGGGTCTAGCTTATTGATACGTTTCAAAAAGAACCACACACACAAGTACGTTTTTTTTTGGCAAAAACCTGCGCTCAAAATACAAAAAAGATTTGTTTTTGTATTTTGAGCACGGGTTTTTTTGGTCCAAGTGTATCTTGTCTTTACTACGAATTATTTTCCTTGGTTAACAATAATTGTCGTTTTTCCGATATTTGCGGGTTCTTTAATTTTCTTTCTTCCCCATAAAGGAAATAGGGTAATTAGGTGGTATACGATATGTATATGTATTTTAGAACTCCTTCTAACAACTTATGCATTTTGTTATCATTTCCAATCGGATGATCCGCTAATCCAATTGATAGAAAATTATAAATGGATCCATTTTTTTTTTTTTACTGGAGATTCGGAATAGATGGACTCTCTATAGGACCCGTTTTATTGACGGGATTTATCACTACTTTAGCTACGTTAGCAGCTCAGCCGGTTACTCGAGAATCCAAATTATTCTATTTCCTGATGTTAGCAATGTATAGTGGTCAAATAGGAACATTTTCTTCTCGAGACATTTTACTTTTTTTCATCATGTGGGAATTAGAATTAATTCCCGTTTATCTACTTTTATCCATGTGGGGTGGAAAAAAACGTTTGTATTCCGCTACAAAGTTTATTTTGTACACTGCGGGAAGTTCCGTTTTTTTATTACTGGGAATTCTGGGTATGAGTTTATATAGTTCGAATGAACCAACATTCAATTTTGAATCATTAACTAATCAATCATATCCCATGGCGCTGGAAATAATATTCTATATGGGGTTTCTTATTGCTTTTTTTGCCGTCAAATCACCAATTATACCCTTACATACATGGTTACCAGACACCCACGGAGAGGCACATTACAGCACTTGTATGCTTTTAGCTGGAATATTATTAAAAATGGGAGCATATGGGTTGGTTCGAATTAATATGGAATTATTATCTCGCGCTCATTCTATATTTTTTGCCCTGGTTAATGCTATTAGGTTCAATTCAAATAATCTATGCAGCTTCAACATCTCTTGGTCAACGTAATTTAAAAAAAAAAATAATAGCTTATTCTTCGGTATCTCATATGGGTTTCTTAATTTTAGGAATTGGTTCTATAAGCGACACAGGTCTCAACGGGGCTATTTTACAAATAATCTCTCATGGATTTATTGGCGCTGCACTTTTTTTCTTGGCGGGAACTAGTTATGATAGACTACGTCTTCTTTATCTCGATGAAATGGGTGGAATGGCTATACCAATGCCAAAAATATTCACGGTTTTCACTATCTTATCGATGGCTTCTCTTGCATTGCCGGGCATGAGCGGTTTTGTTGCGGAATTGATAGTTTTATTGGGAATAATTACCAGCCAAAAATATCTTTTAATCACAAAAATACTAATTACTTTT
Source organism: Mucuna pruriens (assembly GCA_025330945.1). Taxonomy (NCBI): domain Eukaryota; kingdom Viridiplantae; phylum Streptophyta; class Magnoliopsida; order Fabales; family Fabaceae; genus Mucuna; species Mucuna pruriens. The sequence continues at coordinate 35,917 of JAENHJ010000373.1, read as the reverse complement.
GTAACAGCAATTGGAATGATATTAACTCCTATTTATTCATTATCTATCTTACGTCAAATGTTCTATGGATACAAACTTTTGATACACCAAATTCTTATTTTTTTTTCGATTCGGGGCCGCGAGAATTATTTATTTCAATTTCGATTCTTATACCCATAATAAGTATTGGTATTTATCCAGATTTTATTTTTTTTCATTTTCGGCTGACAAGGTTGAAGCTATTCTATCTAATTTTTTATAGATATCTAATTTTTTTTTAGATAGTTTTCACGAATAAATGAAAAAAAAATCTAAAAATAGAAATAAATCCTATGTACAATACAAAATATATATATATATATATATTTTTTTTTATTAATTACAAAAAAAAATGATTTGAATTGTAATTGAAATATGCTTGTTGTTTGTGAGAACCCCTTGAATCACTACTACATTACTTGATTTAAAGGGTTCTCTATCATTTATTGAATTTTTCTTTGTTATTATATATATATTATATATATTATATATTTATATTATTATGTTTTCTATATTTGTATTTGTGAAGTTCTTTACTCACTTTAATTCAATTAGGTGTAAATGAACCATAACTATGTAGTCCTATTCCTAAAAGATTTATCCCTAAATAACATACCCAAATTATAAGAAAGCCCATAGAGGCCACTATTGAAGAATTTATATCTTCTAGTTTTTTTTTTTTTTTAGTATGTATATGTAAATAAATCGCGAATATAGTCCAAGTAATAAAAGCCCAAGTTTCCTTTGGATCCCAATTCCAATATGATCCCCATGCCTCATTAGCCCATACTGCTCCTGAAATAATACCTATCGTTAAAAAGATAAAACCTAGACTAATAGTACGGTAACCCCCAACGATCTAATTGTTGAATAAATTGAGATCTATAATAATTTTATAAGATGAAAAAAGAAGTTTTTTTAAAACATTATTTTTTTCATTCATATTCATGTATTTGATTTCGGCAAAAGAAAATGATTCGTTTATTAAAAAATACAAATTCTTGCTTTTATCAAGAATTTGTATGAGTTCTTGAAATGTAATGACTAAAATAGTCACTGATAATAATGATCCACATAAAAGAGTTGCATAACCTAATATCATCATACTTACGTGCATCATTAACCAATGGGACTGTAAAGCAGGCACTAATATTACGGATTCATGCATTTGGGTTAAAAGACCTGAAGTAGCAAAGCCTTGGGTAAAAATAACACTAGGTGCGATTATTGTATTTAAATAGTAGTTTTTATGCTTTTTGAAGCAAGGAACCATATAAAAAATGGAAAAAGTCCATGAAAGAAATATTAATGATTCATATAAATCACTAAATGGTAAATGGCCTGAAAAAACCCAACGAGTAACTAACAATCCCGTTATACAAAAAAAAGTTATTATCATGCCTTTTTTAGACGAATCATAGAATCCTATGATTTCATTGACTAATAATAAGGTTATCAAATGAATTGAAATTAAAATGGATACGACCGAAAACGATATATGAGTTAATATATGCTCTAAAATTGAAAATACCATAATATAATGAAAAAATCGAAATACTAGGAATAGAAATAAGAATGAAGTTCGTTATAGGACCTATTTTTTTAGAAGATAAGATGTCATGCCGCTACTCGGACTCGAACCGAGATGCTCTAGCACTGCTTCCTAAGAGCAGCGTGTCTACCAATTTCACCATAGCGGCTTACTCGAAATCATAATAACCCTTTTTTAGTCAATTGTCGAGATTCAAAGAATCCATTTAAAGTACAATATTTGTTTACTAAACATTAAATAAAGAATTCTATTTAGAAATATATATTAGATATATTTCAATATTTTTTATTTCAATATTTTTCTTATTATTCTATAATTCTTATTCTAAATATATATTATTATTATTCTATAATTCTTATTCTAAATATATATATAATATTATTATTCTAAATTCTTAAAAATGTAAAAAAAATTATAAATAAATAATTCTAATCAAATTATTATGTAATTTTGAATGACTCATTTTTTTTATTTATTTCATTTTCTGAATATAAAGAAATATATTTCGATTTTTTTCAATGGAAAATAAAATAGTGAATTTATGGATCAAAAAAGAAGAAGACTACATTCAATATTCAAAGGATTTTTGTATTTAGAATATATATATAAATAATATCTAAATACCTAAATAAATACTACTATATTAGATTAGATATTGAATTTTTATTTGTATTTTTTTTATTTATATTTAAGAATATTCATTGAATCAAATTAATTGAAATTATTCTAACGTTTGTATTTGTTACAAAAAAAAAGCTTTTGGAATTCCCCGTAAAAATAGATTGCGCTAATGAAAAAAGTTTTCAATCTTGTCCAATATCCCTTCTTTTTCCATAAAGTGTTCCGAATCATTTTTTTTGATATAGAAGTGTGCTTTTTTTTTGACTGCCATATAATTTGTATAGTTTTTCATTGTTATATAGTTCGATGTGAAAGACATTTTTTTTTGTAAATGAAAAAAAAATGAATTTATCTTTAATTAGCCATATATCTTATCTATCTTAATTCCCATTTTTTTGTTTCCTATTTAAAATAAAACATGGAATATTATAACCCCTTTTTTTCCAAACATCGATATTTTTCTATTGTAATAATTGTAATAGAAAATACTAAATTAGTTCAAAAATGAACTAATGTTTTTTGAAAAAAAAAAGATTATTATTGAGTTATATGAGTTTTTTTTATAAGTCATATCAAAATAAACGAATGTTCTTAGTTTTGGTGTAATTAATTCATTATTTATCCCGACTCTATACATAAAATATTTATTTTAAAAATTTCATTCTTATTCGAATATTATTTATATATATATTATAATAATATAATAAATAGTAATAAATATGAATTACAAAAAAAGTTTATTTTTCACTAGTTATTGGTTATTGGTTATTGGTCCATTTTGAGTTTATACTTTGTAATATTCGAAGTATAAAGATTAAGAATAATTAATAATAGATCATTCTATTTTAATTCTATGTTTATTTTTTATTAACCGAACCCCTTCTTTACAAAAGAGATAAAAATCAACGAATAAGAAACAAAATTCATTAGAATCTGAATTTTTTTGTTTATTGTATGGAATATACGCATCAATATTCATGGATCATACCTTTTATTCCATTTCCAATTCCTATGTTAATAGGAGTAGGACTTATACTTTTTTTCCGACGGCAACAAAAAAATTCGACGTATGTGGGCTTTTCCTAGTATTTTATTGTTAACTATAGTTATGATTTTTTCGGTTGATCTGTCTATTCATCAAGTCAATAATAGTTCTATTTATCAATATGTATGGTCTTGGACCATAAATAATGATCTTTCTTTAGAGTTTGGGTACTTCATTGATTCACTTACTTCTATTATGTCAATATTAATTACTACTGTTGGCATTCTGGTTCTTATTTATAGTGATAATTATATGTCTCATGATCAAGGATATTTGAGATTTTTTACTTATATGACTCTTTTTAATATTTCAATGTTGGGATTAGTTACTAGTTCGAATTTGATACAAATTTATGTTTTTTGGGAATTGGTTGGAATGTGTTCTTATTTATTAATAGGCTTTTGGTTCACACGTCCTATTGCGGCAAATGCTTGTCAAAAAGCATTTGTAACAAATCGTGTAGGGGATTTTGGTTTATTATTGGGAATTTTAGGTATTTTTTGGATAACAGGTAGTTTGGAATTTCGGGATTTGTTTCAAATAATAAATAACTTTATTTACAAAAATGAGGTTAATGTTTTTTTTGTTACTTTCTTTGCCCTCTTGCTATTTTGTGGCTCAGTCGTTAAATCCGCCCAATTTCCTCTTCATGTATGGCTACCTGATGCTATGGAAGGGCCTACTCCTATTTCCGCTCTTATACATGCTGCTACTATGGTAGCGGCGGGAATTTTTCTTGTAGCTCGGCTTCTTCCTCTTTTCATAGTTCTACCCGCAATAATGAATGGAATAGCTTTTATAGGTATAATAACAGTAGTATTTGGAGCTACTTTAGCTATTGCTCAAAAAGATATTAAGAAAAATTTGGCCTATTCCACAATGTCTCAATTGGGTTATATGATGTTAGCTCTAGGTATGGGATCTTATCGAGCCGCTTTATTTCATTTGATTACTCATGCTTATTCAAAAGCATTGTTGTTTTTAGGATCTGGATCCATTATTCATTCAATGGAAGCTGTTGTTGGATATTCTCCAGCTAAAAGTCAAAATATGGTTCTTATGGGTGGTTTAACAAAACATGTACCAATTACAAAAAAACTGCTTTTTAGTGGGTACACTTTCTCTTTGTGGTATTCCACCCTTTGCCTGTTTTTGGTCTAAGGATGAGATTCTTAATGATAGTTGGTTGTATTCACCAATTTTCGCAATAATTGCTTGTTCCACAGCGGGATTAACTGCATTTTATATGTTTCGGATCTATTTACTTGTTTTTGAAGGATATTTAAACGTTCATTTTCGAAATTTCAATGGAAAAAAAAAAAAAGTTCATTCTATTCGATATCTTTATGGGGGAAAAAAAGTAAAACATAAATTTAAAAACAAAAAATTTTTTAGCTTTATTAAGATTAAGAATGAATAAAAAAAAATAAATTCTTTTTTTTTTTCCGGAAGACATATCCACATCGAATTAATAAAAATGTCAAAAACATAACACATCTTTTTTTTTTTTATTACATTTTGGTACTAAAAAACTGTTTATTTATATCCTCATGAATCGGACAATACTATGCTATTTTCTATGCTTATTTTTTTGCTCTTTTTACTTTATTCGTTGGGGCCGTAGGAATTTCTTTCAGCCAAAACGGAATAGATTGGGATATATTATCAAAATGGTTAATTCCGTTTATAGACCTTTTACATAAAAAAAATTCAAAAAATTTTGTGGATTGGTATGAATTTTTGACAAACGCAACTTTTTTTCGGTGATTCTAACTTTTTCGGAATATTTATAGCGTCTTTTTTTTACAAAAACCGATTTATTCAGATTTACAAAATTTGAATTTATTAAATTTCTTAGAAAAAAATGTTTCTAGTAAAATTGTTGCTGATAATTTTCAAAATGTCATATATGATTGGTCATATAATCATGGTTATATAGATATTTTTTATAAAATATCTTTAATAGCGAGTGTAAGAAAATTAGTTCAATTCAATTCTTTTTTTTTAAAAAAAAAATTGATGGAATTCCAAATGGAATAGGTATTACAAGTTTTTTTATAGGAGAAACTATCAAATATGTGGGAGGTGGGCGAATTTTTCGTATATCTTATTGTATATATTTTATATATTAATCTTTATACTAATTTGGTATTCTTTTAAATATTAACTAATCTTATTAATATTGAACTTGGTAAAAAAAAAAAAGTTTAATAACTGAAAAATGAGATTCTGAAAGAATATTCTTTGAATACAAAAATTACGTATTGAATTTGGATTCTTGTATCCATAATTCAAAAAGTTTTTGTGATTATTGCCGAAGAACTGAAATAAAAGATAGGGTAAAGCTATGACAGTTATTGTATGGGGTCTACCCAATGCTAGATGCAAGGGCGCATAATAGATCGATATGAACATTATGAGCTGTCCTGTAATAAACCCAGTTGTTGCTGATATTTTCTTCTCGGTCCCTTCTTCCACAACCCGAGCTCGAAGAAGGAAGAGATAAGAGGGGCCTATGGAAAATGTGGTCAGAAATCCATAATAAAGTCCGACCACAACTATCGAATTAATTATCTTCATGCATAAGAATACTAGATTATCCAGTATAAAAGATTGAAAAATCATCTCAAACCTCTCTTTTTTTTTTCTATTGCAATTTCTGGATTATTTTTCTATTGCAA
>JAENHJ010000373.1:10000-12500 GCA_025330945.1 Mucuna pruriens | reverse complement strand
GACTCATTCACATCCAGATCATGAATGTTTGGAATCCATATTATGCAAGGAGACATTGCTTTTGCTAATTCGAATTGAAAGGTGATATAAAATCGGTCTATTTCCGGCATCATATCCATAGTTAGCGTATTCATCATAGTTAGAAGCTCCAGCTCCATATCAAGGTCACGGTCGATATCGTCACTATCATCAATATCGTCACTATCATCAATAACAAAACCCTTAGGCTTGTTATCCAGGAACTTGTTCAGAAATACTGTAATGAAAGGAACATAGGAGTTTGTCGCTAGGTATTTGACCAAATAGGATCGTCCAGTTCCTATAGAACCTATCACTAAAATACCCCTAGGGGGGTAGGGCTAAGCGGAGCGAAAAGGGTTTTCCATGAGATGGGAAATGAAAACTATTAGCCCCCCCAGGGTTTGTGAATAAATAATTGTCTGATAATTAGCAAGGAATATCCGTTTTTTGCTAAACAGGATGTATTGAACTCATAAATCATTAGATACTTTTTATGAATGTCAACTAAGTATCGTAAGTAAATTGCTCCCGGTTGTTCAATCATTTGATAACCGGAGTTATTCTTTGATAAATGATCACTATGAGTCAGACTCAATAGAATTTGATCAATCCTTTTTTCTGTCGTTAAGGTAGAAAACTGAACCAAGAATTCTCTTTCTTTATCATCAATCGAATCGCTGTTCGAGACCCAGGATTCTATTTTATCATCAATCCAATCACCATTCACGTTTTTTATTTTTCTTATCAAGGAATAGATTGCTTTACTTGTATGACTTACATGTCTCGTATTTCTCGAAAAAAGCGATTCGATTGATGGGATTTGGTATGATACTTATGAGATCGATGAGATTCCAATATTTCTTCTTAGAACGTATTGATTTGACCCCATAAGCGGGACCACCACCCCATAGCATGTTGCCACCAAAAGCAAAACTCCGTATTTCTTCTAGAGAATCTCCTAATTGTTCCAGAGCAACTAGAAAGAGATTCTTTAACCAGAAAGAATTCAGTTCAGATGTAGGATACCTATCTAGAAGTTTTCGCAACTCAATCATGTATGATGGAATCATCAAAGATTTGACCTTTTCGAACTCTGTCTGTAACTCACTATAGACTCGAGAAACAAAGAGAAGATGTGTACGAACGAGATATCCAGCAACAAGAAGAAGGAAAAGGATTGAATAGAGGAACTCCTGAACATTTAGCGATCTCAGATGTGTCGATATCAATAGTAACTCATTATTTCGATGAATAATTTCTTCGGACAGAAGAAGATTATGTAAACAATTACTCGGAATCTCACTTATCAGATTCCATATCTCACTTATCAGATTCCATTGTGTCTTCCACAATGGAATCTGACGAATTCGCCATGATATATCTGACCCATGCATAATATCATGAAAAAAATACAAATTTTTGGCTGCTACTTAGTATCGACAATAATCTGAAAAAGTATCTAAAAATATGAAATTTAGATATTTGTACCCTGTTGAGGTAAGGAACCATGGTATATATGTTTGGAATAGATTCCATTTGGAGAGAGTTGAAAAAGCACTATCTTGTTGAAAGGTTCTATACATCTGCCCTTTCTCAAGGCATTTTTTTTTAGACAAGGACTCCGTTTTTTCTTCTTTTCGGATGGTAAATATTTCTCAGAACATGGAGTGTGAATCAAACCCATGTTTGAATTGAAATTGAGATACTGATGCAAGTTCTTCCCTTCTGAATCAGGTAGATTCATATCTGAAAGAGGTTGACAATAAGTTCTTTCAAAATGGACTATTTGTCCCTCTGTTAGAGGTGTTCCAGAAATGTCTGCGATCGAGTAAATAGCTCCACGAACGAATGGATCGGATCGGATTGGAAAATGGAAAGATTTGTACAAGTTATACCCTTCGTTGCCACTTTGCGGAAAATCGTTAGGTATCAATATGTTAGATACCTGTGACTCGATTGGTGAAATAGTATCTCTCTCCAAAAAAGCACGTTTTTTTTTACCATCGCAAAAGAAAATATTTTGTTGCGAATGAACAAGATATTGAGGAATTGTCCATACGTAAAATCATAATTATTGATACAGGCCTTTTCCACATAAAAAAAGGAATCTTTTGTTACAATAGAAGCAGAAGTGATATTGATTATTCAAGAATCGAAGTCGATTTGCTTTATAAAAAGAGTATATCAATGAATTTCTATGAAATGGTTTCATGGGATTCAGCCAATTGTCTGGATCGTGGGATATCATTGAGAAATAGGAATCTGTGTTATCAAAAGATTTCCTGCGATTCTTTCTAGTATGGAATGAGTCAATCATCCACTTTGGTATCTTATTGAACAAAAATGGTGATATTGTCCCTCCATTGATCAAGAATTTCGATTTTTGGGAAGTATCTTGGTCATCCAATAATAAGGGTTTCCATTTTTTCAAATGAAAGATTTGAAGACCTATTGATTCTAATAACTGATTACAGAGTGG
>JAENHJ010000373.1:0-5000 GCA_025330945.1 Mucuna pruriens | reverse complement strand
GAACCTCTAAGCATAGTCTTTTGGTGAAAAAAGATTCATGTCTATTTCCAACACAAAGTACAAATAGTAATTGACGCGATTTGTACATAAAGAAAAGGTTATAATACTAGAATTTATACTTTATTTAGTTGAATATCTTATCTTATTTATTTTTTGGATTGGTTTATTTTACAGTAGCGGATGCTAGTCACAATAAAAATTTCAACGAACTAAGTCAATAAGTTATAAATATAAAGATATATATAAGATATATATTTATTTAGTTTATTTAGTTATTTAGAAAAAAAAAATACACAAATAAGACGTATCATTTTATGTATAGTAGTGGGGAATTATGGGACAAAAAAAAATCCGCTTGGTTTCAGACTTGGTACAACTCAAAGTCATGATTCTCTTTGGTTTGCACAACCAACAAATTATTCCGAGAATATACAAGAAGATAAACTAATACGAGATTGTATCCAAAATTATATACAAAAAAATATAAGAGTATCCTCTGGTGTCGAGGGAATTGGACAGATAAAGATTCAAAAAAGAATCGATCTGATTCAAGTCATAATATATATGGTATTTCCAAAGTTATTAATAGAAGGTAAGCCTCAAAAAATCGAAGAATTACAGACGAATATGCAAAAAAAACTGAATTGTGTGAATCAAAAACTAAACATTGCTATTGCAAGAATTGCAAATGCTTATAAACACCCTAATATTCTTGCAGAATTTATAGCCGGACAATTAAAGAATAGAGTTTCGTTTCGTAAAGCAATGAAAAAAGCTATTGAATTAACTGAACAAGCGGGTACAAAAGGAGTTCAAGTACAAATTGCAGGACGTATCGACGGAAAAGAAATTGCACGTGTTGAGTGGATCAGAGAAGGTAGGGTTCCTCTACAAACCATTCGAGCTAAAATTGATTATTGTTGCTATACAGTTCGAACTATTTATGGGGTTTTAGGGATCAAAGTTTGGATATTTCTAAATAAAGAATAACCTATTTTTCTTTATCTTTAATGTACCATATTTCTTTTTATTTTATATATTATATAAAATATATAAAACAAAAAATGAAAAATTACTTGATTCTTATTCTCCAAAAATTATCAATTTTATAAGATTGAATCGACTAAAAAATGAAAATAATCATTTGATATTGATAGTATTGCTATGCTTAGTGTGCGACTCGTTAGTTTTTTTAGAATGTTCAAATTTAACAAAAAAAATAAATCGATTCATAGTATAAATTTATATATATTCATAGTATAAATTTATATATATATAAATAAAAAAAAAAAAAGAACTAATAACTAACTCATCGCTTCGGATTATCTAGATCTAAAGAACTAGTCAAAACAAAAAATCTAAAAAAAAGATATGATTTTGATATATATAAAAAATATGATATATCTATTTATATTGATAATATAATTATAGCAACTGAAATATTGTTCAGCATAAAATAAAAAGAAAAAATATTATTATATTATTAGTTGTAAAGCAATAAGAATATGCGGATAAATGAAGAGGTGAAATAAAGAGAGAAAAATATATCAATGATATAAAATTCGAATATGTAAAGAGGTCTATGGGTTATCTCATAAAAGGTAGTGTAATAAAGCATCAATATAAAAAATTTATATATATATATATATATATATATATATATATATATATATGAATATATTCGTAACATAAACAAATTAAGAGCTCTGAATCAATAAAAACTGAGAATATTGATTCCAGAAAAAACACAAAAAAATATTAAAAAAAAATCTTATTATTAGATATGAAAGAAGCTCCATTGTAGAATTCAGACCTAACCATTAATTGAGAAGCGACGGGAACGACGAAACCTGCAAATACTTAAGATTTTATTAAAAACAAATCTTAATGATTCATTAGGTGGGATGGCGGAAGAAACCTAAAAGCAATCCATTTTTTTAGGAGTTGTGTCCTACATTACATCTGAATTTAATAATAAAAGAGTAAATATTCGCCCACGATAATTTGGATTTTCTTGAATTTTTCTTTTATTTTTTCCAATCCTATATTATAAGAATAAATAAAAGAAAAAGAAAGATTAATTAGAACCTTATAATATAACAAAACAACATTCTCTAGTTATATACGGATAACAAAAATTGTTTATTTTATAAGAATACATATTCCATTATATATCAAAACAAGATATAAAAATTTCGAATAGACCGATACTATGAAATCTCAAAAAATCCCGCGATTCAATTATTGATTAAACATATGAACATTTATGCATATTATTTTATCGGATGCATATTATTTTATCGATTAAATCGATATATATATATATATTGAATATATATTTATTGAATTGCTTGACTCGTGAGGAGCCGTATGAGGTGAAAATCTCATGTACGGTTCTGTAATAGAGATGGAATTGAGAAACAACCATCAATTATAACCCCCAAAGAACCAGATTCCGTAAACAACATAGAGGAAGAATGAAAGGAATATCCTATCGAGGTAATCTTATTTGCTTCGGAAGATATGCTCTTCAGGCACTTGAGCCCGCTTGGATAACATCTAGACAAATAGAAGCGGGACGGCGGGCAATGTCACGAAATGTTCGCCGAGGTGGACAAATATGGGTACGCATATTTCCAGACAAACCGGTTACAGTAAGACCTACTGAAACGCGTATGGGTTCGGGAAAAGGATCTCCCGAATATTGGGTAGCTGTCGTTAAACCTGGGAAAATACTTTATGAAATGGGCGGAGTCCCTGAAAATATAGCAAGAAAGGCTATTTCAATAGCAGCATCCAAAATGCCTATACGAACTCAATTCATTATTTCTGGATAATAATTAGAACCAAAGGAAAGAAGTCTTTAGGATGAAAACAAAAAATGCAATTGTAGGTTCCTTTTTTTTGAACACAGAATATTTTTACTTCAATCTTTGGACTGAAAGAACAAAAAAATGATATGATTCAACCTCAAACTCATTTGAATGTAGCTGATAATAGCGGAGCACGCGAACTGATGTGTATTCGAATCCTAGGAGCTAGTAATCGACGATATGCTTATATTGGTGACATTGTTGTTGCTGTAATCAAAGAAGCAGTACCAAATACGAACTTAGAAAGATCAGAAGTGATCAGAGCTGTAATTGTACGTACTTGTAAAGAACTCAAACGTAGCAACGGTATAATAATTCAGTATGATGATAATGCTGCAGTTGTCATTGATCAAGAAGGAAATCCAAAAGGAACTCGAATCTTTTGCGCAATCGCCAGGGAATTGAGACAGTTAAATTTCACTAAAATAGTTTCATTAGCACCTGAGGTATTATAAGACGAAAACTTGATATGGATACATTATTTTGTGAGATAAAAGAAATATATTTCTATTTTATTCACAAAATAATGTATCCCTTTTTTTAGTAATTATTGTAAACATTAGACAATTATTATATATTTCAGATTAATACTGGATAACCTAAACAAAATCAAATATACAAATATATAAATAAAAAATTCTATTATATATTATATATATAATAGAATATATATATATATAATAGAATAAATAGAAATAGAATAAAATAAATAATAATAAAAATAAATAGAAGAAAGGAGCATGTTGATTATATAGAAAGTAAGGGGCAACAATCATTTTTGTTTACCATGGGTAAGGACACCATCGCTGACATAATAACCTATATACGAAATGCTGACATGAATAAAAAAGGAATGGTTCAAATACCATTTACTAACATCACAGAAAACACTGTAAAAATACTTTTACAAGAGGATTTTGTCGAAAACGTCAGAAAACATAGAGAAAACAACAAATATTTTTTAGTTTTAACTCTACGGTATAGAAGAAATAGGAAAGGATCATATAAAAATTTTTTAAATTTAAAAAGGATCAGTACACCCGGTCTACGAATATATTATAATTATCAACGAATCCCTCGAATTTTAGGGGGCATGGGGATTGTAATTCTTTCAACTTCTAGAGGTATAATGACAGATCGAGAGGCTCGATTAGAAAGAATCGGCGGAGAAGTTTTATGTTATATATGGTAATCTTTCTAACATCCGAATTATATGAGAAACTTCTATCCATTTTTGTAAAAAAAAAAGAGGGAGAAAACGCAAGTTTCTAATATCACTTCACCCCTTATATATATATATTAGTGAATGCGTGAAGGGGGGTTTAACTGGAATTGGAAAAAAAGGGGGGGGGTCACGAAGATTTAATTACTAAATGAATCACTTCCCCAGGGTATGTTTCAGGTTCCTTTATATTATATAATTAATGCAAATTTGATTATAAGCTATGTTTGCGAAAAGATTCGACATACTTTTTAACTTTTTATATGTATACGATGGGGAAAGAAAAAAAATATTAAGTCATTCCATTTTATTAGGGGTGTTTTTCAACTTCAACATTATTTTTGTGGGGAAGGCTACAATTAGAAGTTCAAAATATAAAGAAACCTTATTTTCTTCCAATAAATAAATTTGGGATTAACTTATTAAGGAATGGCAAATATGAAAATAAGGGCCTCCGTTCGTAAAATTTGTGAAAAATGTCGATTGATTCGAAGACGGGGGCGAATTATAGTAATTTGTTCCAATCCAAGACATAAACAAAGACAAGGATAATATTTTCACAAACAGAAGCTTTCTAAAAAAAATAGAATATAGAAATTTAAATTTTATATTCTATTTTTTTTTTTGTTTATTATTTTTATTATATATATATTTATTATATTTATATATATTTATTATATATATTAATATATATACTATCAAATTTTCAAATTTTTATTTTTATAAGGAATATTATTGATATTTCAAATTTGAAATTTGATTTCAAAAATTGTATTTTATATTAATCGAAATAGAATATAATTAATATAGAAAAAAGCGAATATTAATTCTAGTTAGAAAGAAAATAAAAAGGATCTGTTTTTGACATGAAATGGATATATCCATACCATATATCTTGGACTTAT
>JAENHJ010000372.1:0-32998 GCA_025330945.1 Mucuna pruriens | reverse complement strand
AAGTGCGTTCATGGAACCTTTCCCCTCTTCGGCCTTAAGTTCTCATTTGAATATTTACTACTACCACCGAATCTGCCTTGAAGCGGCCCAGCTCATGGGCTCGCGCCACAGGTTTTGCGGCGGCAGCCCAGCGCCTCACTCATCGGGGCTGGTCCTTGCCTGACAGTATAGGTCATGTGACTTTAAGCGCTCATCAGATTTCGAGTTCAGATTGATTCGTGGTGAGTTGTGCAACTCGCTTGGCAGTTCGACTTATGACCACTTAGTCCTGCTGTCTTAATCGGCCAACACCCTTTGTGGGTCTAAGGATTGCTTATGATTGGGCCATAGTAACCCAACAAGTTCCTCACGCATCGCCAGTTACGCTTCACCAAAAATGGCGCCAGGAGCTCTCTCGATTAGTGGCCTTGGTTGACAAAGCAGCAGCGTGGCTCCTGCTGTTTAAAGTTTGAGAATAGGTCGAGGCGTTGCTTACGATCTTGTCGTTGGCTTTGCAGATAGAACTTCGCCAGCGGGCTCCAGCTATCACGAGGAAGCCGGAGGGGAACCAAATTTCAAACAGTTCGATTAGTCTTTCGCCCACATGCAGTCAGGCAGCGAGCAGTTTTGCACGTCGATGCTCAGCTACTTGAGCCCTGCACCAAGTTTCCTCTGGCCGCCCCCGCTTCGAGCGTAGTTCACCATCTTTCGGGTCCCGGCAATTTATGCTCTCGCTCGAACCGCTTCTGAGAAGATCAGGAGTGGGTCGGTGTGCTGCCACAGATAAAGAGTTCCACGCTGTCCCGAACTTCGCTGCGCGTACGGGTTTACTACGCGTTGACTCGCATACGTAATGTCGGACTCCTTGGTCAGGTGTTTGAGCGGTAGAATAGAAACCAGGCAAGGCCTTATGAGTCTTGGAAACACTTGTAGACGGCCTTGTAACTGCCAAATCCTGTCGTGATGATATTTCCATGGTATTCGACAACCCGAGCATATGCATCCTGTCCATGATCGATTGATATCCCGATCGTCGGTGGGTAAACTTTCCTTAGTTCCAATAAATAGGGACACGTAGGCTAATGAAATTTCCCCACTCGCAATTTCAACCTTATTTGACTCTCTTTTCAAAGTCCTTTTTAAATCTTTCGCCGGCGGTCTTTGTTATTTATCGGTCTCTCGCCAGTATTTAGCCTTGGACAGGTTACCGCTTGCCGTTGAGGCTGCGTTCCCAGAACAATAACTTGCATTCGGCAGAGCCGGTGGCATAGGTGGTCTTGACGAGGGGTCCCAGAACTGACAGACTCTCTACAGCCCCCGCTTCCAGGAGACTTGGGTGGGTCGCCTTGAGGCCTTCTCGGACTACAATTAGGACCTTGAAATGACAGATTTTCATGGTAGGCTCTTCTGGTTCGCTGTAGATTCTTGATGGGATCGCTTGTTAGTTTTTTTTCGTCATTTATTGATATCTTAAACTTCGTGGTAGCTAGCTTGACCTGAGTCTCGTTAGGGCGTCGGGTGGGCCGCGTGTAGAGTCGAGGGGTCAGGCCTTGGCAGGGATCGGTGCGGCTGGTCTCGAGCATAGGCTAATCCGATTTTGTCGCGGCGAGTGGGCCGCGGACTGTTTTCAACCAGCCATCGGGGGGGCGATGCTCGCTGGAGGTCGGCATCCGCCCTGCTTGGCTGTGAGGCGTTTGCATTTGGGGTAACGATGTGACACAGGCAGGCGTGCCCTCAGCGCAATAGGCGAGGCGCGGCTTTGCGTTCAGGCCTTCGATGGTTCACGAGTTCTGCAATTCACGCCCAAGTATCGCATTTCTTCGTTGATTGCCCCTCGATCTGACTGGCAGAGATATCGTTCTTGAGAGTCATTTTGTATGTTGTGTGTAAATTGGCAAGGTCAATGATTCGCCGTCTCGAGGCCGCAGATTGCGCTCAGGTCGTTCGAGTTAAGCGGGGTTGTGTTTGGCGAGAGGAGGTGCGCAGGCGGCCGCCTCTCGCCCAGCTCAGGAGAATCCCGGGGAGGGCCGGGGGTCGGTGTTCGAGAACAGCTCCACAGGAGCCAGCCCCGATCGAACTTGTCTGTGATGAGCGGGTTCGCCCGGTCGAACTTGTTGTGAGAGCAACGGCAATGATCGCTTATCGGAGTTCGCAGCATTACGACTTCTCCTTCCTCTAAATGATAAGGTTCAGTGGACTTCTCACAACGTCGCCCAGGCGTGATACGTCGTCATATAATCAAGACACTTCCGGACCCGTTCAATCGGTAGGAGCAGCCCAGGCGTGTGTACAAAGAAGCCGGGGGCGTAGTCAGCCTTGACTCGATTACTCGGAATTCCTCGTTGAATAGTGCAATGATCTATCCCGTCAAGATCATTTCAAAGATTACAGGGCCTGTCGGCGAGGCTATAGACTCGTTAGACCATCAGTGTAGCGTGCGGCCAGAACATCTAAGGGCATCACAGACCTGTTATTGCCTCGGAGCTTCCGTGGCCTAAGGCGGCCATAGTCCCTCTAAAGAAGCTGGCCGGGTGGAGGGTTACCTCCACGTAGCTATTTAGCAGGCTGAGGTCTCGTTCGTTAACGGAATTAACCAGACAAATCGCTCCGCCAACTAAAACATTGCATGCACGCCCACCCGTAGAATCAAAGAAAGAGCTCTCAGTCTGTCAATCCTTATTATGTCTGGACCTGGTAAGTTTCCACGTGTTGAGTCAAATTAAAGCCGCGGGCTCACTCCTGATTGGTGCCCTTAAGTCAATTCCTTTAAGTTTCAGCCTTGCGACCATACTCCCAGGAACCAGACTTTGATTTCTCATAAGGTGCCAAGCGGAGTCCTAAAAGCAACATCCGCTGATCCTGGTTAGGCATCGTTTATGGTTGAGACTAGGGCCGGTATCTGATAGATCTTTCGAGCCCCGACTTTAAGTTCTTGATTAATGAAAACATCCTTGGCAAATGCTTTCGCAGTTGTTCGTCTTTCATAAATCCAAAATTTCACCTCTGACTATGAAATCACAATGCCCCCGACTGTCACCTGTTAATCATTACTCCGATCCCAGAAGGCGACACGATAAGTCAGAATCCTGTGGTGTTATCCCGTACTAATGTATCAGAGCGTAGGCTTGCTTTGAGCACTCTAATTTCTTCAAAATAACAGCACCGGAGGCGACCCGGCCAGTTAAGGCCAGGAGCGCATCGCCCGTGAAGGGACGAGCCCGGCGGAAGGTGCACGCATGGGCGGACGATCGGCCGACCAAGGTCCAACTACAGGCTTTTTAGCTGACAACCCAAATATCTTATTGGGCTGGAATTACCGGCTGCTGGCACCAGACTTGCCCTCCGTGGATCCTCGTTAAAGGTTTAGATTGTACTCATTCCAATTACCAGACTTCGATGGCCAGGTATTGTTATTTATTGTCATTTCACATAAAAGTGTCGAGATTAGGGTAATTTCTTGCGCTTTTCTTATTCCTTGGATGTGGTGGCCGTTTCTCAGGCTCCCTCTGGAATCGAACCCTAATTCTCAGTCACCCGTCGCCGCCATGGTAGGCCACTATCCTACCATCGAAAGTTGATAGGCGAGAAATTTGAATGATCGTCGCAGAGTATGAGCCGTGCGATCCGGCATATCATGAATCATCAAGCAGGCAGAGCCTGCGTCGACCTTTATCTAATAAATGCATCCCTTCCAGAAGTGGGGTTTGTTGCACGTGTGGCTCTAGAATTACTACGGTTATCCAGGAAGTAGTAGATACCATCAAACAAACTATAACTGATTTAATGAGCCATTCGCAGTTCACAGTCTGAATTAGTTCATACTTACATGCATGGCTTAATCTTTGAAGACAACATATGACTACTGGCAGGATCGGCCAGTGGCATTCGTTAATGACTGCCGCGTGGCGTTGGTGCTAGCAAATAATTCGACAGGACCTTGGCCGGGCGGGGTGTCATTGAGCATAGAGATTTTGAGGCCTTGACGGGGCATAAGGACCCCGCGTTCGCCCGCTGCCGTATCAAAGAACAGTCCTCGCACCACGTGCAGCGTGGGCGGCCGAGCCTGGCGTGGACCGCGTGCGGGACTTGAATCAGGCTCCCCAGAAGAACCTGGAAAAAGAGCGTGTGCTATGCAATTCAAGCGTCTGGGTTTTTTGGTGGGTAGGCAACACCGAGGAACCAGTACGCCCATGAAGCGGGGGGTGACGATTGATGATGAGGATGCATGTCGACCGTTCGGTGCACAAGCAGACCAGACAACAAAAACATCCGGCGAGCTCCACCCAGCCCCGGGTTCGCCATAACCGACACCATAGAACCACACCCCGCATGTGCGAGGCATGCAAGCATATGGAAGCATCGGGTGGCCAAACCTGCATCGCTAGGCATGTAGGAGACCGCCCTAAACAAGAGCAGTGGTGGTGCCCACCTGGTCGTCTCTCCCACAAAATAAAACCAAAGGGGCCGAAGGAGGGTCATACTTAGGAAGAAGAGGCACACCATGCCCATTTTGCTTTGACAACGAGCGGTGCGGAGTGTGGGAGGAGGCAGCGTTGCGTTGTTCACAACAAACGATGCCCTGGAGGAGGCAACGTTACATTGTTGGTCAGGAGAAAAAAAAAGACGCTCGCACTGAGCCTGAGAGGATGGGGTGGTTTGGGAGAAAACACTCGTCTTAGAGTGCACGAGGAGGATGGGATGGTGGATGAGAAAAAAGGCGGCTGGCGGTGCCGACACGAGGAAGGGATGATGCCCCAACCCGGCTGGGTTAGATTTTTTAGGAGGGAGGGAGGATGGGATGATGCCCCGACTGGTTTTAAATTTCACCAGGATGGGATGATCTTGCAGGCTGGTTTAAATAAAGCGCGTGACAATAGCATCATGATCTTGTGCCCAGTGTGATCAAGAAAATCGAAGGGACAAATATAAAATTGGAGGGACCATGGATCACCTGAGGAGGCGCTGCCCAAGCATCGAGTGGTGTTAGACCAAGACCAACCCGGGTGGTTTCTACTGCATGGTGTGTATGTATGAGACGTGCGGTGCCCACGAAGCAGCGTTGCGTTGTTGGTCAGTGGGTGGCACCACCCAGCAGTGCTATCCTTGGACAATGGGTAGGAACACCCAGCGTAGAGGCATGTCGGGATAGGTGTATCGCCAACGACGAGATTTGCGACGCGGCGCTGGCAAAGAACGTTTAGGAGAATTCTCCGCTGCAATCACCCAAGAAAAGCTTTGCCCAAACATCACTGGTGCTAACTAAGCCCCACACCGAAACCCACAAATTTCCCGGGGGCACCAAAAAGTGGATGATCAGCAATTAATCACCCCGAAAACCATGGGAAAATAACCCACAACAAGCATGGGAAGGCTTGTGTGAGCGTGGGAGGAAGTCCCATGGAAGTCCCGCAACCACTGTGGGCGTGGTTTTGAGCGAGGCAGCCCCATATAATAGGATAATATCAAAACAAAATTGTACAGTAGATACCTTTTTTTTGAAGCGGACATAAGTCAAAATCGGACCTAGGGTCAATTTTGGTGAGATTTTTTTGCAGGATTGCCTAGAATAATCATATCTCTTCGTCCACCAAGTTACAGAATTTTTTTGACGAGGAATAATTTTAAAAAATTTTAAAGTGGCTAAAATACATAAAATCAGGAAAAATGGAAAAAGGTACCTAGAGATCGAATTTTGGCGTAGTTTTTGCAGGAACTCGCACAATAATATAACCAATGTGTCCACCAAATACGAAAACCATTGGATAAGGGATTGATTTTAATGATTTTTTTAAAAAGGCAAAAGCATGAAATCGGAAAAATGGAGGATGAAGTGCGTTCGTCACCAAGCCTTCCCAATGTCATTGGGGTCTAAGAAAGTATTTTTGACACGAAAGGTGCTAAGTTTTCTGACCAATGGCTAAGTTTTGGCACCGGCAGAGTTTCGACCGTTTTGGCCAGTGGCTAAGTTTTTGTACCCAGTGGCTCAAATCGGCTAAGTTCGACCAAGTTTTTGGCCAGTGGCTGAGTTTTTTGGCCAGGTGGCTCAAAAATCTGGCTAAGTTTTCTGATCACGTTTTTGGCACGGTGGCTGAAAATTCTGACCACGTTTTGGCCTTTAGTGGCTCAAAAATCTGGCTAAGGATTTTACTGATCACGTTTTTGGCTGCAAGGTGGGTGAAATTCGACCACGTTTTGTGCCATGTGGCTCAAAATCTGCTAAGTTTTCGATCCGTTTTTTTACCGTGGCTGAAATTCTGACCACGTTTTGGCACCGCAGGCTCAAAATCTGGCTAAGTTTTTCTGATCACGTTTTTTGGCGCAGTGGCTGAAATTCTGACCACGTTTTGGCACCAGCGGCTCAAAATCTGGCTAAGTTTTACGATCGCGTTTTTGGCCGAGTGGCTGAAATTCTGACCACGTTTTGGCCGGCTCAAAATCTGCTAAGTTTTTGATCACGTTTTTGGCGCGTGGCTGAAATTCTGACCACGTTTTGGCACCGTGGCTCAAAATCTGGCTAAGTTTTCTGATCACGTTTTTGGCACCGTGGCTGAAATTCTGACCACGTTTTGGCCTCAAAAATCTGGCTAAGTTTTCTGATCACGTTTTTGGCATGTGGCTGAAATTCTGACCACGTTTTGTACCAAAATCAAAATCTGGCTAAGTTTTTGATCACGTTTTTTTGGCGTCGTGGCTCAAAATTCTGACCACGTTTTGGCACCGTGGCTCAAAATCTGGCTAAGTTTTCTGATCACGTTTTTGGCGCGGCTGAAAAAATCTGACCACGTTTTGTACCAGTGGCTCAAAATCTGTAAGTTTTCTGATCCGTTTTTGGCTGGCTCAAAAATCTGACCACGTTTTAGCCTGCATATCAAAAATCTGGCTAAGTTTTTCTGATCACGTTTTTTTACCAGGTGGCTGAAAATCTGACCACGTTTTGTACCCAGTGGCTCAAAATCTGGCTAAGTTTTCTGATCACGTTTTTTTGCACAGTGGCTGAAAAATCTGACCGCGTTTTGGCACGCAGGTGGCTAAAAATCTGGCTAAGTTTTCTGATCACGTTTTTTGGCCGTGGCTGAAATTCTGACCACGTTTTTACCGTTTGGCAGTGGCTCAAAATCTGGCTAAGTTTTCTGATCACGTTTTTTGGCACCGTGGCTGAAAATCTGACCACGTTTTTGGCACTTTGTGGCTCAAAATCTGGCTAAGTTTTTTCTGATCACGTTTTTTTTTGGCCGCAGTGGCTGAAAATCTGACCACGTTTTGGCCTTGCGGCTAAAAAATCTGGCTAAGTTTTCTGATCGCGTTTTTTTGGCAGTGGCTGAAATTCTGGCCAAGTTTTGGCTGATCCGTGGCTGAAAATCTGACCACGTTTTGTACCGTGGCTCAAAATCTGGCTAAGTTTTACGATCCGTTTTTTTGCACCGTGGCTGAAAATCTGACCACGTTTTGGCACTGCGGCTAAAAATCTGGCTAAGTTTTCTGATCCGTTTTTTGGCAGTGGCTGAAATTCTGACCACGTTTTGGCACCGCGGCTAAAAATCTGGCTAAGTTTTCTGATCACGTTTTTTTGCAGTGGCTCAAAATCTGGCTAAGTTTTTTCTGATCACGTTTTTGGCAGTGGCTGAAAATCTGACCACGTTTTGGCCCACGGACTAAAAATCTGGCTAAGTTTTCTGATCACGTTTTTTAGCACCGTGGCTGAAATTCTGACCACGTTTTGGCCACCGACAAAAATCTGGCTAAGTTTTCTGATCACGTTTTTGGCACCGTGGCTCAAAATCTGGCTAAGTTTTCTGATCACGTTTTTGGCCGTGGCTGAAAATCGACCACGTTTTGGCACCATGACTAAAAATCTGGCTAAGTTTTCTGATCACGTTTTTTGGCACCGTGGCTGAAATTCGACCACGTTTTGGCACCGTGGCTCAAAATCTGGCTAAGTTTTTCTGATCACGTTTTTGGCCAGTGGCTGAAATTCTGACCACGTTTTGGCACCGCAGACTCAAAATCTGGCTAAGTTTTTCTGATCACGTTTTTTTTAACACCGTGGTTGAAATTCTGACCACGTTTTGGCCAGCGGCTCAAATTCTAGCCACATTTTTGGCCCATGGCTCAATTTGTGGCTAAGTTTTCTGATCACGTTTTTGTCACCGTTTCTCAAATTCCTATAACGTTTTTGGCTCGTGACTCATTTTTTTGGCTAAGTTTGTTACCATGCTACATTTTTGGCACCATGGCTTAAAATTTTGCTCCAATTGGTACCTTTGTAGCCTCAATGACGGAACGCAAAGAAAATGATGAAAATTTAGGAATGGTTGGGAGGGACGAATCAAAGCGACAAGGGCTGAATCTCAGTGGATCGTGGCAGCAGGCCCTCTGCCACTGATACCCGTCAGCGTGTTTAAATCGTCTGCAAAGGATTCAACTCGTCGTTCGATGGGAATTGCGCTTCATGGCGTCTTACAAGGCTAATCTGCCTTGCAAGGTTCACAACAGCGGCGTGCCTCTGGGGCCCTAAACCCCTGCTGCTGGTCGAGCAAGCGAGCAGCGGGCGTCTGGCGTCGCTTCGGAAGAGGCCGACATCGAGATCAAAAGCAACGTCGCTATGAACGCTTGGCTGCCACAAGCCAGTTATCCCTGTGGTAACTTTTCTGACACCTCTAGCTTCAAATTCCGAAGGTCTAAAGGATCGATAGGCCACGCTTTCACGGTTCGTATTCGTACTGGAAATCAGAATCAAACGAGCTTTTACCCTTTTGTTCCATGATTTACTGTTCTCGTTGGCTCATCTTAGGACACCTGCGTTATCTTTTTTAACAGATGTGCCGCCCCAAAACTCCCCTTTGACAATGTCTTCCGCCCAGGATCGACCAGCAGAAGCCACCTTGGGTCCAAAAAAGAGGGTGCGCCCCGCCTCCATTCACGGAATAAGTAAAATAACGTTAAAAGTAGTGGTATTTCACTTTCGCTGTTTCCAGCTCCCACTTATCCTACACCTCTAAGTCATTTCACAAAAAGTCGGACTAAAGTCAAGCTCGGTCTTCTTTCCCGCTGATTCCGCCAAAGCCCGTTCCTTAGCTGTGGTTTTTAAACTGGATAGTAGACAGGGACAGTGGGAATCTCGTTAATCCATTCATGCGGCGTCAACTAATTAGATGACGAGGCATTTAGCTACGCAAAGAAAAGTCATGATTACTCAGCTTAGTTTACGTGACCCAGGTTGAATTTCTTCACTTTGACATTCAGAGCACTTTGGGCAGAAATCACATTGCGTCAACATCCACGAGGGACCATCGCGATGCTTTGTTTTAATTAAACAGTCAGTTCCCCTTGTCGTACCAGGTTCTGGTCGACTGTTCGGCGGCAGGGAAAAGAGGCCCACAGAAGGAACCGTTCCCAATCCGTCCCCGACCGGCACGACGACCCGCTCTCCCAGCGGGAGCAGCGAGAGCAGTCCGCAGGCAAGCCGACGGGTTCAGGGACTGGGACCCAAGTGCCCCAACCACCGAGGCAATCCTTTTCCGAGGTTACGGATCCATTTGCCGACTTCCCTTGCCTACATTGTTCCATCGACCAGGCTGTTCACCTTGGAGAACTGATGCGGTTATGAAGTACGGCCAAGGCGTGGGAGGCACCGGTCCTCAGGATTTTCAAGGAACGCCCGAGGCGCACGGTTCCTGACGTGCGGTGCTCTTCCAGCCGCTGGACCTACCTCCCAGGCTGAGCCGTTTCCAGGAGTGGGCAGGCTGTTAAACAGAAAAATAACTCTTCCGGGGCCGGCGTCTCGGGACTCCCAACGTTGCCGTCAACCCGCCCGTCCAGTTCAGGAAATTTTAACCGATTCGCTTTCGGTGTACGCGCTGCAAAGCGCTATCCGACAGCTTCCCCCGTCCATAGGATCGGTAACTTGTGCAAGTGCGTTCATGGACCTTTCCCCCCTCTTCGGCATTCAAAGTTCTCATTTGAATGTTGCTACTACCACCAAGATCTGCACCGGCGACCGCTCCGCCGGGCTCATGCCCTGGTTTTGCAGCGGCCGCGCCCTCCCTGCTCATCGGGGCCTGGTCCTTGCCCCGACAGCGGCCGGATAGGTCGCGCTTTAGCGCCATCCATTTTTCGGGGCTAGTTGATTCGGCAGGTGAGTTATTCTGGCGCTCCTTAGCGGTTTCGACTTCCATGACCACGTCATATTGTCTTGTCGACCAACACACACTTTGTAGGGGTCTAGAGTTCAGCGAGTTGGACGATAACTCAACTTAGGTTCATCGCATCATGCAGTTCACTTACCAAAAATGGCCCACTGGAGCTCTCGATTCAGTGGCGTCGACAAAAGCAGCCAGCCGCAGTCTACCTATTTAAAGTTTGAGAATGAGTCGAGGGCGTTGCTGCGAATCTCTCTCTAATCATTGGACTTTCCAGATAGAACTCGCCCGCGCACTCGGCTATCATGAGGGAAACTCGGAGGAGACCAGTTTCTAGAGCAGTTCGATTAGTCTTTCGCACTCATCACGAAATCAGACGAGGCGATTTGCGTCAGTATCGCTGCAGGGCCTCCACCGGAAGTTTTCCTCTCGCCCGCTTCCGGCATGGTTCACCGTCTTTCGGTCCAGGCAGTGTCTCTCTCGAACCGCTTCACGAAGATCCAGGGGTCGGTCGGTGGTGCTGCCCACAGATAAGGTTCCCCCAATCAGCTTCCTTGCGCCTTACGGGTTTTACTCGCCGGTTACTCGCACACATGTCGGACTCCTTGGTCCGTGTTTCAAGGCAGGCAGAATAGAAACCAGCGGGCGGGCCCGGAGGCGGAGTGCTTAGGCCGCGAGCCACGGCATGTGGCTGCCATCCTGATCGTGATGATGACGCTCGCGAGCATTTAGACAACCCGGGCTTGGGCACGCCAATCCGCGTCGGTCAATGTCCCGAGTCGATGTCGGCGGACCGGCTTTTCGCCGTTCATCCGAGGCCGGGACACATCGCCGGCCCCCGTCCGCTTCCTCCCGACAATTTCAAGCCTTTATTTTGTTTCTCTTTTTAAGTCCTTTTCATCTTTCCCATGAGGTACTTGTTCGCTATGGTCTCTCATTGATGTTTTAGCCTTGGACGGAATTTACCGGGATTGGGGCTGCATTCCCAAAACAACCCGGCTTCGTAGGCAAGCGCCTCGTGGTGCGACAGGGTCCCGGGCACGACAGGCTCTCGCCCTCTCTGGCGCCCCTTCCAGGGACTTGGGGCCCAGTCCGCCACGGACGCTTCTCAGACTACAATTCGGGACGCCGAGGCGACCAGATTTTTCATGGTGAGGCTCTTCCCGGTTCGCTCACCGTTACTAGGGGAATCGCTTGTTAGTTTCTTTTCACTCCGCTTTATTGATATGCGCCCAAACTCAGCGGGTAGCCCGCCTGACACGAGGTCTCGTTGGGAGCGTCCGTGGACGCGTGTAGGGATCGAGGAGTCCGACCTTGGCCGGGTCCGGCGCGACTGGTCTCGAGCATCATCATCCACCATTTGTCGCGACGAGCTGGGCCGCAGACTCGATTTTCAACCAGCCACGAGGCGATGCTCGCGGGAGTCAGCATCCACCCTGCGCACGTGGGCGTTTGCATTTGGGGTAACGATGTTGCGGTGACACCCGGCGTGCCCTCGGCCTAATAGCCAGGCGCGACTGCGTTCAAAAGACTTCGATGGTTCACGAGTTCTGCAATTCACACCAATATCGCATTTCGCTTCACGTTCTTCATCGATGCAAGAGCGAATATCAGTTGCCGAGAGTCATTTTGTATGTTGTGTGTCGTGGCAAGGTCCCGGGGTCGCGTCTCCGGGCATGCGAAGATTGCATAACAGTTTCGAGTTCCTTGGCGCCTGGCGCCGGGGTTTGTGTTTGGCGAGAGGAGGTGCGCGGGCGGCCGCCTCTCGCCAGCTCAAATCGGGGAGGGCGGGGTCGGTGTTCGGGAACAGCTCCCCCGAAACCAGCCCCGATCGAGACTGTCCTGTGATGAGCAGGTTCGCCAGTCGGAACTTGTTGTGAGCAACGACAATGATCCTTCCACTGGGTTCACCTCACGAGCAACCTTATTCGACTTCTCCCTTCCTCACAAATGATAAGGTTCATGGACTTCTCACAACGTCGCGGGCAACGAACCGCCCGTCATATAATCGAACACTTCGGACCATTCAATCGGTAGGAGCGGCAGGCGGTGTGTACAAGAGGCAGGGGACGTAGTCAGCAGCGGATGACTCGCGACTACTGAATTATCGTTGAAGACCAACAATTGCAATGATCTATCACATCACGATGAAATTTCAAAGATTGCAGGACGCAATAGGCCAAGGTATAGAACTCGTTGAATACATCGAGTGTAGCGGCGTGCTGACCAGAACATCTAAAAGGGCATCGCGGACCTGTTATTGCCTCAAACTTCCGTGCCTAGCGGCCGTAGTCACTCTGAAAGCTGGCCGTGGAGGTTACCTCCATGTAGCTATTTAGCAGGCTGAGGTCTCGTTACGTTAACGGAATTAACCAGGACAAATCAGCTCACGCTGACTAAGAGCGACCATGCACCACCACCCATAGGAATCAAGAA
This sequence comes from Mucuna pruriens, assembly GCA_025330945.1. NCBI lineage: Eukaryota > Viridiplantae > Streptophyta > Magnoliopsida > Fabales > Fabaceae > Mucuna > Mucuna pruriens. The sequence goes on along the minus strand of JAENHJ010000372.1, from coordinate 20,444 downwards.
AAAGCTCTCAGTCTGTCAATCCTTACTATGTATGCGGGCCTGGTAAGTTTAAAAGTGTTGAGTCAATTAAGTAGACTCACAGTGGTCCCTTCCGTCGGTCACATTTAAGTTTCAGCCTTGCGACGGAACCCCCAGGAACTTTGATTTCTCATAAGGTGCCAGCAGGTCTAAAAGCAACATCCGCTGATCCACAGTCGGCATCGTTTATGGTTGAGGCCAGGACGGTATCGTCGTCTTGAGCCCCTGACTTTTCGTTCTTGATTAATGAAAACATCCTTGGCAAATGCTTTCGCGGTTGTTAAGATCTTCATAAATCAAAAGAATTTTACATCTGACTATGAAATCGAATGCCCCGGAGCTGTCCTGGTAATCATTACTCCGATCGGGCCAACACAATAGGATCAGAATCTGTGGTGTTATCCCCATGCTAATGTATCAGGCGTAGAACTTGCTTTTGAGCACTCTAATTTCTTCAAGTAACAGCCCGGAAGGCACACCCGGCCAGTTAAGGCGGGCGCCGCATCAAAGCCGGCAGAAGGGACAGGCCGACCGGTGCACACCAGAGGCGGACCGATCGACCCAACCCGGTCAGCTACGAGCTTTTTCTGCAACAGCAAATATCGCTATTGGAGCTGGAATTACCGCGGCTGCTGGCACCAGACTCGCCTCCAATGGATCCTCGTTAAAGGGATTTAGATTGTACTCATTCCAATTACCAGACTCAATGAGGCGGTGCTGTTATTTATTGTCACTACTCCCGTGTCAGGATTGGGTAATTTCTTGGCCTGCTGCGCTTCATTGGATGTGGTAGCCGTTTCTCAGGCTCCTCTCGAATCAGACCTAATTCTCAAAGTCACCCGTCACCACCATGGTAGGCCACTATCCTATCCCGAAAGTTGATCCGACAGGAAATTTGAATGATGCGTCGTAGAAGCGCATGTGCGTCGACAGTTATCATGAATCATCAAAGCAACAGGCAAGCCCTCTTCTTTATCTAATAAATCAGCCCTTCAGAAGTCGGGGTTTTTGTTGCACGTATTAGCTCTAGAATTACTACGGTTATCAGGAAGTAGTAGATACCATCAAACAAACTATAACTGATTTAATGAGCCATTCATGAGTTTCACAGTCTGAATTAGTTCATGCTTACATGCATGGCTTAATCTTTGAGACAAGCATATGACTCTTTGGCGGGATCAACAGGTAGCATTAGTTAATGACTTTCTGCGTGGCGTTGGTGCTGCTTGAGCGCAGATAGTCGACAGGACCTTGGCCAGGGCAGGTGTCATTCAAAACAGCCAAAGAGATTTTGAGGAGCATGGCGGGGCAGGGCCACCGCGTTCGCCGCATGCACCGTATCCCAAAGAAACAATCTCGCGCCTGCGTGCCGCGTGGGCAACCTGGCGTGGACCGCGTGCGAGACTTCGAATCCCAAACTCCCAAGACTGGAAAAAACGTGTGCTATGCAATTCAAACCATGCCGTTTTGGTAGGTAGGCAACCAGGAACCGACAGTGCGCCCCAGCCGCAGAGGCGGAAGGTGGCGATTGATGATGATGAGATGCCATGTCGACCGTTCGGTTTATGGCGGGCCAGACACAATAACATCCGACCTGACTCACCACGCCCCGCGTTCGCCATAACAACCTGCCGACGAACCCACCCGCAATGCCGAGGGCATGCAAGCATATAAGAGCATCGGGTGGCGCCAAATACTGCATCGCTAGGCATGTATGTAGGAGACCCGCCTAAGCAAAGCAGTGGGTGGTGCCCACCTAGTCGTCCTCTCCAAAATAAAACCAAAGGACCGAAGGAGGGTCGTACTAGGAAGAAGAAGCCTTGCCAATGCCCATTTTAGCTTTGACGAGACGGTCTCTTGGGTGTGGGGGAGGAGGCGTTGCGTTGTTCACAACAACGATGTACGAAGGAGGCAACGTTACATTGTTGGTCAAGGAGAAAAAAAAGACAACTCGCACTGAGCCGCAAGAGAGGTGGGGTGGTTTGGGGAGAAAAAAAACACTCGTCTTGGGAGTGCGAGGAGGATGGGATGGTGGATGAGAAAAGAGACAGCCGGCGGTCAGAGCACGCGAGGAAGGGATGATGCCCAACCCCGGCTGGGTTAGATTTTAGGGAGGGAGGAGGATGGGATGATGCCCCACCCCGACTGGTTTGATTTGCCCGGGATGGGATGATCTTTTTGGCCCGACTGGTTTAGCCAAGGCCGAGCAACCCCAGCAAAATACTGACCCCAGAGTGTGATCAGAAAAATCGAAGGGACAAATATAAAGTGGAGGGACCATGGATCACTGGGCGCTGCCCAACGTCAGTGGTGTTAGACCAAGACCAGCAGGTGGTTTTCTACTGTGGTGTATGATGACCCCGCGTCACGGTCTTGCGGCGACGTTGCGTTGTTGGTCAGTGGGTGGCACCCCAACCGATTGCTATCATAGGACAATGGGTAGAACACCTTTCCAGCATGTCAGGATGAGGGTGTATCGCTGGCTGACAGAGATTTGCGACGCCCGACACCTCAAACAAAACAACGCGCCGTTTGAAATTCTCCATGGGGCGAAATCGCAAAGGATGCCCAAGCATCACTGGTCTAGACTAAGCCGCATACGAAACCCTTGAATTTCTGAGGGACATATAAAAATCGGCCGAGTTCGGCCAAGATTGCGTGGATGATCAACAATTAATCACCCAAAACCATGGGAAAATAACCCAACAAGCATGGGAAGAGCTTGTGTGAGGCGTGGGAGGAAGTCCATGGATCCCGCACAACCACTGTGGGCGTGGTTTGAGCGAGCAGCCCCCTATAATAGGATAATATGCAAAAACCAAAATTGTACAAAGTAGATACCTTTTTTTGAGCAGACATAAGTCCAAAATCGGACCTAGAGGTCAATTTTGTGGTGAGATTTTTGGGATTGCCTAGAATAATCATATCTCTTCGTCCACCAAGTTACAGAATTTTTTTTGACGAGGAATAATTTTTAAAAAAAATTTTAAAGTGGCTAAAATACATAAAATCAGGAAAAATGGAAAAGGGTACCTAGAGATCGAATTTTTGGCGTAGTTTTTTCCAGGAACTCGCACAATAATATAACCAATGTGTCCGCTGGAAACGAAAGCCATTGGATAAAGGATTGATTTTAATGATTTTTAACCAAAACTGGCAAAAGCATAAAAAATCGGAAAAATGGAGGATGAAGAATGCGTTCGTCACAACCTTCAATGTCATTGGGGGTCTAAGGAAAGTATTTTGACACGAAGAGTGCTAAGTTTTCTGACCAATGGCTAAGTTTGATTTTAGCAATGAAGTTTCTGACGCGTTTTTGGTAGAAGTTTTTTAGCTGACTCAAAATGCAGCTAAGTTCGACCACGTTTTTTGGCCCAGTGGCTAAGTTTTTGGCATAGTGGCTCAAAATCTGGCTAAGTTTCTGACCACGTTTTGGCCGTGGCTGAAAATCTGACCACGTTTTGGCCATATTCAAAAAATGGCCCAAGTTTTTACGATCGCGTTTTTTGGCGCGATGGCTGAAATTACAACCGTTTTGGCCTTAGTGTTTCGAAAATAAACTGGTTTTCTGATCACGTTTTGGCAGTGGCTGAAATTCTGACCACGTTTTGCCTTCCGTGGTGTTTCTCAAATCTGGTAAGTTTTCTGATCTGCGTTTTTGTACCGTGGCTGAAATTCTGACATGCGTTTTTAGCGTTCGAAATCTGGGTAAGTTTTCTGATCACGTTTTTTGGCGCTTTAGTGGCTGAAATTCTGACCACGTTTTGTATAGCGGCTCAAAATCTGGCTAAGTTTTCTGATCACGTTTTTTGTACCGTGGCTGAAATTCTGACCACGTTTTGTGCAGAAGTGGCTCGAAATCTGTTAAGTTTTTCTGATCACGTTTTTTGTACTTGGTGGCTGAAATTGACCCGCGTTTTGGCCAGCGACTCAAAATCTGAAGTTTTGATCGCGTTTTTGGCGCGTGGCTGAAAATTCTGATACGTTTGTCTTGAAATGGCTCAAAATCTTAGCTAGGATTTCTGATCCGTTTTGGCGTGTCAAATTCTGACCAGTTTTATGCCGGCTAAAAATCTGGCTAAGTTTTCTGATCACGTTTTGTGCAGTAGCTGACCACGTTTGTAGGTGGCTCAAAATCTGTTAAGTTTTCTGATCACGTTTTTTGTACGTGGCTGAAAATCTGACCGTTTGGCACCATTGACTCAAAATGCTGCTAAGTTTTCTGATCCGTTTTTGGCAAGTGGCTGAAAATCAATACGTTTAACGCAGTGGCTCAAAATCTGGCTAAGTTTTCTGATCCGTTTTTGTACCGTGGCTGAAAATCTCGACCACGTTTAACCGTGGCTCGAAAAATGACTGGATTTTCTGATCCGTTTTGTACAATGGCTGAAATTCTGACCCGTTTTGGCATAGTGGCTTAAAATCTGGCTAAATTTTCTGATCACGTTTTTAGCCAGAAGTGGCTGAAAATCTGACCACGTTTTGGCACCGTGGCTCCAAATCTGGCTAAGTTTTCTGATCACGTTTTTGTGCAAGTGGCTGAAAATCTGACCACGTTTTGGCACTTGTTGCTAAAAATCTGGCTAAAGTTTTCTGATCACGTTTTTGGCACCGTGGCTGAAATTCTGACCACGTTTTGGCGGCTGAAAATCTGACCACGTTTTGTATAGTGGCTCCAAAATCTGGCTAAGTTTTTCTGATCACGTTTTTGGCACCGTGGCTGAAAATCGACCCGTTTGGCTTTTCTCAGCGGCTAAAAATCTTAATTTAAGTTTTCGATCGCGTTTTTGGCAGCAAATTGAAATTAAAATTCTGTTTTTGGCATATTCAAAATCAGCTAAGTTTTCTGATCACGTTTTTGGCAGGTGAAGCCAAAATGCAGCTAAGTTTTCGATCGCGTTTTTGGCAATGGTGAAAAATCTGACCACGTTTTTACCGTGACTAAAAATCTGGCTAAGTTTTTCTGATCACGTTTTTGGCCAGTGGCTGAAATTCTGACGTTTTTGGCCTTGCGGCACAAAAATCTGGCTTCAAGTTTTACGATCGCGTTTTTTGCAGGTGGCTCCAAAATCTATTAAGTTTTCTGATCACGTTTTTGGCACCGTGGCTGAAAAATCTGACCCGCGTTTGGCCTTGTGACTAAAAATCTGGCTAAGTTTTCTGATGCGTTTTTGGCACAAATGGCTGAAATTCTGACCCACGTTTTGTACTTGAAGTGGCTTAAATGCAGCTAAGTTTTCTGATCACGTTTTTTGCGCGAGTGGCTGAAATTCTGACCCGCGTTTTGGCAGCGACTCCAAAATCTGGCTAAGTTTTCTGATCACGTTTTGTGCAAATGGTTGAAATTCTGGTGCGTTTTTGGCTTGACTCAAATTCTAATGCCACATTTTTTGGCCCATGGCTCAATTTGTGGCCTAAGTTTTTTCTGATCCGTTTTTGTCATAGTTCTCAAATTCTATAACGTTTTGGCTCGTGACTCATTTTTTTCGGCTAAGTTTGTTACCATGTCTTCATTTTTGGCACCATGGCTTAAAATTTTATAACTCCAATTGATATATTTGTGGCCTGTTGACGAACAAAGAAAATGATGGTTTAGGAATGGTTGGGAGGACAATCAAAGCGACAAGGGCTGAATCTCAGTGGATCGTGGCGGCAAAGCCACTCTGCCGCCGATACCCGTCGGCGTGTTGAAATGCGAAAAGGATTCAACTCGTGGATTCGATGAATTGCGGCTTCATGGCGTCTTACAAGGCCTAATCTGCCTTGCAAGGTTCTGTAACACGTGCCTCTGGGGGCCTAAGCCCCCTGCTGGTGGCAAACGGATGGTGGGCGTGCGCGTAGCCGGATTCTGACAGGCGGGCAGTCATAATCCCAGCACGGTAGCTTCGCGCCACTGGCTTTCAGCAAAGCCGCGATGACCAATTGTCGAATCAGCAGTTCTCATTGCTAGGTTGAATTACTATTGCGACACTGTCGTGATGAGTAAAAAAACTAACCTGTGCCATGACGGTCTGCAAACCAGCTCCGTTCACATTGGTGGGTGAACAATCCAACGCTTGGTGAATTCTGCTTCACAATGATAGGAAGAAACGCCGAGGATCAAAAAGCAACGTCGCTATGAGCAGCAGGCTGCCCGCAAGCCAGTTATCCTGTGGTAACTTTTCTGACACCCAACTGGAATTCCGAAGGTCTAAAGGATCGATAGGCCACGCTTTCCGCGGTTCGTATTAAATGTACTGGAAATCAGAATCAAGCGAGCTTTTACCCTTTTGTTCCACAGATTTCTGTTCTCGTTGAGCTCATCTTAGGAACCTGCGTTATCTTTTAACAGATGTACCGCCCAGCCAAACTCCCGCTGATGTCTTAGCGGATCATTGACCCGAAGCCAGCCTTGGGTCAAAAGAGGGCAGCGCCCCGCCTCGATTCCACGGAATAAGTAAAATAACGTTAAAGAAGTAGTTGGTATTTTCACTTTCGCTGTTTTAGCTTCCACTTATCTCACCTCTCAAGTCATTTCACAAAGTCGGTTAGAGTCCAAGCTCAACAGGGTCTTCTTTCCCCGCTGATTCCGCCAGAAACCCGTTCCCTTGGCTGTGGTTTTTATGGATGGCAAGGGAGGGCAGTGGGAATCTCGTTAGTCAATCCATTCATGCGCGTCACTGAATTGATGACGAGGCATTTGGCTACCTTAAGAGTCATAGTTTGCTCAGCCGTTTACCAGCGCTTGGTTGAATTTCTTCACTTTGACATTGAACTTGGGCGAAAAATCCGCATTGCGTCAACATCGCGAGGACCATCATGATGCTTTGTTTTGAGTAAACAAGCAATTCAGTTCACTTAAAAGTACCAGTTCTGGAGTCGACTGTTGGCGCCCGGGAAAGAGGCGAAGGGCCCGTTCCCAATCAGATCCCCGACCGGCACGACGACCCGCTCTCGCCGCGGAGCAGCTCGAGGAAACAGTCATGAGCAATGGCAGGTTAAAATTGGGACCAGTATACCAGGCCAATCCTTTTCAGGAGTTCTACGGATCCATTTCTTGAAACTTCCCATACTGTTCCATCGACGGTACGTTCACCTTGGAGACACGATGCGGTTATGAGTACGGCCCAGAATGAGGCAGCTCAGTCTCGGATTTCGAGGCGTAGGGGCACCGGACACCACGCGGCGTGCGGTGCTCTTCAGCCCAGCTGGATTTCACCTCCGGCTGAGCCGTTTCAGGGTGGGCAGGCTGTTAAACAGAAAAGATAACTCTTTCAGGGGCCGCCCAGACGTCTCGGACTCCCTAGCGTTGCCGTCAACCGCCACGTCCGGTTCGAGGAATTTTAACCCGATTCGCTTTTCGGTTATGCAGCGCTGCAAAGCGCTATCAGAGCGAGACTTCCCGTCACTTGGATCGACTAACCCGTGATGCAGAGTGCAGTTCATGGAACCTTTCCTCTTCGGCCTTCAAAGTTCTCATTTGAATATTTGCTACTACCACCAAAGACTCTGCACGCGACACGCTCGCCGGGCTCACGCCACGGGTTTTGCAGCGACCAGCGCGCCTACTGCTCATCGGGGCACTGGTCGCTTGCCCATGGCAGGAGTATAGGTGGCGCTTTAGCGCCATCCATTTTCGGGGCTGAGTTGATTGAGGCGGTGAGTCTGTTACACCTCCTTAGCGGATTTCGACTTCCATGACCACCGTCCTGCTGTCTTAATCGACCAACGCCTTTCAGAGGTCTAGGTTAGCCGCATGATTGGGACACCAAGTAACTGACTTCAGGTTCATCACTAGCATGATTCTGCTTACCAAAATGGCCACTTGGAGCTCTCGATTAGTGGCCGGCTCAACAAAGCAGCCCAGCAGTCCTACCTATTTAAAGTTTGAGAATGAGGTCGAGGCGTTGCGCTACGATGCTCTAATCATTGGCTTTTCGATAGAACTCGCCGATGGCTCAATTTATCTGAGGAAGCCGGAGGGAACCAGATTTCTTAGGCAGTTCGATTAGTCTTTCGCCCCCTATACTCGAAAGTCAGGCCGAGCGATTTGCGTCAGTGTCAGCTGCGAACCTCACCAGGATTTCCTCTGGCTTAGCCTTCAGGGCATAGTTCACCATCTTTCGGGTCACGCAGGTATGCTCTCACTTTCGAACCGCTTCACGAGAAGATCGGGGTCGGTCGGTGGTGCTGCCCACGGATAAAGGTTCCCACAATCAGCTTCCCTTTGCGCCTTACGGGTTTACTACGCCCGATTGACTCGTCACACATATCGAACTCGCGGTCCGTGTTTGAGAGCGGGCGAATGGGGAACCCGCAGACCGGCAGCAGAGGCAGCAGCGGTGCTTAGGCCTGCCGAGGCGGCGCGCTGCCATCACAATCGTGATGATGACGCTCCGCGAGCTAATTTCAAACCAGCCGGGCAGGCCGCCATCACAATCGTCGGTCAATGTCGATCGATCAGCCCGGACTGACTTTTAGATTGCATCGGCAGGACACATCGCAGAGGCCCAATCCAGCTTCCTCCCGACAATTTCAAGCCTTGTTGACTCTCTTTTCAAAGTCCTTTTTCATCTTTCCCTCGCGGTACTTTTATTATCGGTCTCTATGTTGTTTTAGCGCTTGGGCGAATTTACCGCCCGTGGGCTGCATTCCCAAACAACCCGACTGTAGCCAAACAGCGCCTCGTGGTGCGACAGGAGGCGGCGGAGACTCTCACTCTCTGGGACCCCTTGGAGAGGGACTGAGGGCGCTTCTCAACTACAATTCGGGCCACGACGATTTTCATAGTGGGCTCTTCGGTTCGCTCGCCGTTACTAGGGGAATCCTTGTTAGTTTCTTTTCCTCCGCTTATTGATATGCTTAAACTCAGCGGGTAGCCCCCGCCTGACCTGAGGTCTCGTTGGGAGCGTCAGGTGGACAGACGTGTAGGAGATCGATCCGGCCTTGGCCGTCGGCCCAGTCTCGGCGTCGCTTCATCCACCATTTGTCGCGGCCAATTTGGGCGCGGACTCGATTTTCAGCCGACCCGCGAGACGATGCTCGCGGGAGGTCAGCATCCACCCCTGCGCACGCCGTGAGGCGTTTGCATTTGGGAGGTAACACCGGGCAGGCGACTCGGCCTAATGGCCGAGCAACTTGCGTTCAAAGACTCGATGGTTCCACGGGATTATACAATTCACACCAAGTATCGCATTTCTTCCGTTCTTCATCGATGCAAACCGAGATATCCGTTGCGGGAGTCATTTTTGTATGTTGTGTGTCGTGGCAAGGTCCGGGTCGCCGTCTCAGGGCCAAGATTATAACAGTTTCGAGTTCCTTGGCGCGGACGGCAAGGTTTGTGTTTGGCGAGAGGAGGTGCGGGGCGACCGCCTCGCCAGCTCGGGTCGGGAGGACGGGGTTGGTGTTGAGAACAGCTCCCCCGAGCCAGCCCCGATCCGAACTTGTCCTGTGATGAACAGGTTCGCCAGTCGGACTTGTTGTGAGGCAACGACAATGATCCTTCCGCAGGTTCACTACGGAAACATTACGACTTCTCCTTCCTCTAAATGATAAGGTTCAGTGGACTTCTCACAACGTCGCAGGACAGCAACCGCCATCGCCGCAATCCGAACACTTCACCATGACCATTCAATCGGTAGGGAGCGGCGGGCGGTGTGTACAAAGGGCAGGGACGTAGTCAACGCGAGCTGATGACTCGGCTTACTAGGAATTCCTCGTTGAAGACCAACAATTGCAATGATCTATCCCGTCACGATGAAATTTCAAAGATTGCCGGGCACGCATCAGGCTATAGACTTCCGTTGAATACATCGATTGTAGCGGCGGCGTGCGGCCAGAACATCTAAGGGCATCACAGACCTGTTATTGCCTCAAACTTCCCGTGGCCTTAAGCGGCCATAGTCCTCTAGAAGCTGGCGGAAATGGAGGTTGCCTCCCACGCTATTCTTGAGGCTGAGGTCGTTCGTTAACGGAATTAACCAGACAAATCGCTCCGCCCAATAAGAACGGCCTGCACCACCACCCATAGAATCAAGAAAGAGCTCTCAGTCTGTCAATCCTTACTATGTCTGGACCAGGTAAGTTTCCCCGTGTTAGTCAAATTAAGCCGCAGCTCCCAGCTCTGGTGGATGTACTGGTCAGTTCATTTAAGTTTCAGCCTTGCGACAACATACTCCCAGGAACCCCGAAAGACTTTGATTTCATAAGGTGTGGTCCTAAAAGCAACATCGCTGATCCCACAATCGGCATCGTTTATGGTTGAGATAGGGCGGTATCGTCGTCTTGAGCCCCCAACTTTTCGTTCTTGATTAGTAAACATGCGGCAAATGCTTTGATTGGTGGTCTTTCATAAATCGAAAATTTCCTCTGACTATGAAATACGAATACTTGCAAGCTGTCGCACATTAATGCGTTACTCGATCCCGAAGGCCAACCTGATAGGATCAGAATCCTGTGGTGTTATCCCAATATAATGTATCCAGGCGTAGGCTTGCTTTGAGCATAATTTCTTCAATGTAACCTTGGGAGGCTGACCCGGCCAGTTAAGTGGGAGCGTCATGCGGCGGAAGGGCCGAACTTGACAGGGGTGCACACAGGCGGACCGATCGACCCTGACCCAGGTCGACTACAGGCTTTGCTGTGACAACTTAAATATACGCTATTGGATTTGGAATTACCATGGCTGCTGGCACGGACTTGCCTCGATGGATCCTCGTTAAGGGATTTAAGTTGTCTCATTCAATTACAGGACTCAATGAACGGTATTGTTGTTTATTGTCTACCTCCCCGTGTCAGGAGTTGGGTAATTTCTTGGCGTACTCTTGCCCATGGATGTGGTAGCGTTTCTTGAACTCATAGAATCGAACCTAATTCTCCGTCACCTCACCACCATGGTAGGCCGCTATCCTCTGTGAAGTTGATAGGGCAGAAATTTGAATGATGCGTCGGCCAAACGCAAGAGTGCGATCCGACGGATATCATGAATCATCAAGCAACAGGCGAAATAACGTCGACCTTTATCTAATAAATGCATCCCTTCGAGGAAATTAAAGGTTTGTTGCGCGTATTAGCTCTAGAATTTTCTGATTTATCAGAGTAGTAGATACCATCAAACAAACTATAACTGATTTAATAGTAATTCGCGGTTTGCGATCTGAATTAGTTACATCTTCTGGCATCGTAGCTTAATCTTAGAACAAGCATATGACTAAAGCAGGATCAACAGGTAGCATTGATTAATGACTCTGCACGTAGGCGTTGGTGCAGCAGATGATAAACGGGGACCTTGGCAGGCAGGTGTCATTCAAAACCTTAGAATTTTGAGAGCAGCGGCGACACGGGACACGCGTTATGCTTTATCACCGTATCCAAAGGCAATCTCCGCGCGTGCCGCGTAAATGTGAGCCTTGGCGTGGACCCGGCGTGCGGGCTCCGAATCCCACGACTCCCAGAAGGCTGGAAAAGAACGTGTGCTATGTTCAAACCCATACCGTTTTTGGTAGGTGAGCAACACGAGGAGGCAAATGACGCGCATGAGGCGGAAGGTGACGATTGATGATGATGAGGATGCATGTCGACCGTTCGGTGCACAAGCACGAACCAGACAACAAAAACATCCAGAGCACAACTCACGCCCGCGTTAGCCATAACCAACACGAGCAGACCACACTGATGCCGAGGGCATGCATATGGAAGCATCGGGTGGCGTAGGCCTGCATCAGCTAGGCATGTATGTGGGAGACCAGCCTAAACAAGAGCAGTGGTGGTGCCGCTGGTCGTCCTCTCACAAAATAAAACCAAAGGGACCGAAGGAGGTCGGTACTAGGAAGAAAGAGGCCGCCATGCCCACATTTTTGCTTGACAACGAGCAGTCTTGGGTGGAGGAACATGGCGTTGCGTTGTTCCGCTAGCGATGCCCAGAGAGAGGCAACGTTACATTGGTCAAGGAGAAAAAAAAGACGCTCACTGAGCACAAGGAGGATCGAGGAAAATAACCCATTGCAACAAGCATGGGAAGGCTTGTGGATGAAGCGTCAGGAGGAAGTCCCATGGAAGTCCCGCGCCAACCGTGGGCGTGGTTTGAAGCGAGAGCAGCCCCCCGGATAATAGGATAATATCTGGCAAAAACCAAAATTGTACAAGTAGATCCTTTTTTTTTTTTTTTGAGCAGACATAAGTCAAAAATCGGACCTAGAGGTCGAATTTTGGTGAGATTTTGCAGGATTGCCTAGAATAATCATATCTCTTCGTCCACCAAGTTACAGAATTTTTTTGACGAGGGAATAATTTTAAAAAAAATTTTAAAGTGGCTAAAATACATAAAATCGGGAAAAATGGAAAAGGGTACCTAGAGATCGAATTTTGGCGTAGTTTTTGCAGGAACTCGCACAATAATATAACCAATGTGTCCACCAAATACAAAGCCATTGGATAAGGGATTGATTTTTAATGATTTTTAACCAAAACTGGCAAAACGCAAAAAAATCGGAAAAATGGAGGATGAAGTCGTTCGTCACCAAGCCTTCCCAATGTCATTGGGGGGTCTAAGAAAGTATTTTGACACGAAGAGTGCTAAGTTTTTGACCAATGGCTAAGTTTTGGCACCAACGCCAAGTTCGACCACGTTTTTGGCCAGAGTGGCTAAGTTTTTAACAGCAGTGGCTCAAAATCTGGCTAAGTTCGACCACGTTTTTGGCCCCGGTGGCTAAGTTTTTTGCACCGTGGCTCAAAATCTGACTAAGTTTCTGATCACCGTTTTTGGCACCGTGGCTGAAAAATCTGACCACGTTTTGTACCTAAAAAAATCTGGCTAAGTTTTCTGATCACGTTTTTGGCACCGTGGCTGAAATTCTGACCACGTTTTTGGCACCGTGGCTCAAAATCGGCTAAGTTTTTTCTGATCCGTTTTTTGGCACGGAAGTGGCGCTGAAATTCGACCACGTTTTTGGCACCGTGGCTCAAAATCTGGCTAAGTTTTCTGATCCACGTTTTTGGCACCCGTGGCTGAAAACCACGTTTGGCACCGGCTCAAAAATTTAAGTTTTTCTGATCACGTTTTTGGCAGAGTGGCTGAAATTCGACCACGTTTTGGCACGCGGCTCAAAATCGGGCTAAGTTTTCTGATCACGTTTTTTGCGCGTGGCTGAAATTCTGACCACGTTTTGGCACCAGTGGCTCAAAATCTGGCTATTTTCTGATCACGTTTTTTGGCACCGTGGCTGAAATTCTGACCACGTTTTGGCCGTGCTCAAAATCGGCTAAGTTTTCGATCACGTTTTTGGCGCCGTGGCTGAAATTCTGACCACGTTTTGGCACGTGGCTCAAAATCTGGCTAAGTTTTCTGATCACGTTTTTGGCATCGTGGCTCAAATTCTGACCACGTTTTGGCCGCGGACTAAAAATCTGGCTAAGTTTTCTGATCACGTTTTTGGCGCAGTGGCTGAAATTCTGACCACGTTTTTGGCACAGGGGCTCAAAATCTGGCTAAGTTTTCTGATCACGTTTTTTGGCACCGTGGCTCAAAAATCTGACCACGTTTTACCAGCGGCTAAAAATCTGGCTAAGTTTTCTGATCACGTTTTTGGCAGGTGGCTGAAAATCGACCACGTTTTGGCACCGTGGCTCAAAATCTGGCTAAGTTTTCGATCACGTTTTTGCACCGTGGCTGAAAAAATCGACCACGTTTTGGCACCGTGGCTCAAAATCTGGCTAAGTTTTTTCGATCACGTTTTTTTGCAGGTGGCTGAAATTCGACCACGTTTTGGCACCGTGGCTCAAAATCTGGCTAAGTTTTCGATCACGTTTTTTGGCACCGTGGCTGAAAATCTGACCACGTTTTGGCACCGTGGCTCAAAATCTGGCTAAGTTTTCTGATCACGTTTTTTGCCGTGGCTGAAAATCTGACCACGTTTTTGGCACTGCGGCTAAAAAATCTGGCTAAGTTTTCTGATCACGTTTTTGCACCGTGGTCGAAATTCTGACCACGTTTGTAAGACCGTGGCTGAAAAATCTGACCACGTTTTGGCACCGTGGCTCAAAATCTGGCTAAGTTTTTCTGATCCGTTTTTGGCACCGTGGCTGAAAATCTGACCACGTTTTGGCACGCTGCGGCTAAAAATCGGCTAAGTTTTCTGATCACGTTTTTGGCACCGTGGCTGAAATTCTGACCACGTTTTGCCGTGACTAAAAATCTGGCTAAGTTTTTCGATCACGTTTTTGGCACCGTGGCTCAAAATCTGGCTAAGTTTTCTGATCACGTTTTTGGCACCAGTGGCTGAAAATCTGACCACGTTTTGGCAAAAATCTGGCTAAGTTTTCTGATCACGTTTTTGTACCCAGTGGCTGAAATTCTGACCACGTTTTGGCACGCGGCTAAAAATGGCTAAGTTTTCTGATCGCGTTTTTGGCTGGCTCAAAATCTGGCTAAGTTTTTGATCACGTTTTTGGGCACCGTGGTTGAAAAATCGACCGCGTTTTTTAAAAAATCGGCTAAGTTTTTCTGATCACGTTTTTGTACCGTGGCTGAAATTCTGACCACGTTTTTGGCACCGTGGCTCAAAATCTGGCTAAGTTTTCTGATCACGTTTTTGGCACCGTGGCTGAAATTCTGACCACGTTTTGGCACCGCGGCTCAAAATCTGGCTAAGTTTTCTGATCACGTTTTTGGCACCGTGGTTGAAATTCTGACCACGTTTTGGCACCGCGGCTCAAATTCTAGCCACATTTTTGGCCCATGGCTCAATTTGTGGCTAAGTTTTCTGATCACGTTTTTGTCACCGTTTCTCAAATTCCTATAACGTTTTTGGCTCGTGACTCATTTTTTTGGCTAAGTTTGTTACCATGCTACATTTTTGGCACCATGGCTTAAAATTTTGCTCCAATTGGTACCTTTGTAGCCTCAATGACGGAACGCAAAGAAAATGATGAAAATTTAGGAATGGTTGGGAGGGACGAATCAAAGCGACAAGGGCTGAATCTCAGTGGATCGTGGCAGCAAGGCCACTCTGCCACTTACAATACCCCGTCGCGTATTTAAGTCGTCTGCAAAGGATTCAACTCGTCGTTCGATGGGAATTGCGCTTCATGGCGTCTTACAAGGCTAATCTGCCTTGCAAGGTTCACCAACGGCACGTGCCTCTGGGGGGCCTAAACCCCCTACTGCTGGTCGGCAAACGAACGACGGGCGTACGCGTCGCTTTTTAGCGGGATTCGACTTAGGCGTTCAGTCATAATCCCAGCGCCACGGTAACCGCGCCCGGCTTTTCAGCCAAAGCGCGATGACCAATTGTGTCTTGAATCAGCGGTTCCTCTCGTACTAGGTTGAATTACTATTGCGACCTTTGTCATCGATGAGGGTAAAAAAAATAACCTGTCTCCACGGCCAATTAAACCCGACTCCGTTCCACATTGGTGGGTGAACAATCCAACACTTGGTGAATTCTGCTTCCTGATGATAGGAAGAGCCGACATCGAAGGATCAAAAAACAGCGTCGCTATGAGCGGCTTGGCTGCCACAAGCCAGTTATCCACAATGGTAACTTTTTAGACACCTCAGCTTCAAATTCCGAAGGTCTAAAGGATCGATAGGCCCGCGCTTTCCGCGGTTAAATATTAAATGCTGGAAATCAGAATCAAGCGAGCTTTTACCCTTTTGTTCCATTGCGAGATTTACTGTTCTCGTTGAGCTCATCTTAGGACACCTGCGTTATCTTTTTAACAGATGTGCACCCCAGCCAAACTCCCGGCTTTTGACAATGTCTTCCGCCGGATCGACCAGCCGAAGCCAGCCTTGGGTCCAAAAGAGGGGCAGCGCCCATCCGTTCACGGAATAAAGTAAAATAACGTTAAAAGTAGTGGTATTTCACTTTTCGCTGTTTCCAGCTCCCACTTATCCTACACCTCTCAGTCATTTCACAAAGTCGGACTAGAGTCAAGCTGTGAGGTCTTCAGGGCACTGGGCAGAAATCACGTTAACGTCAACATCCGAGGACCATCCCGCAATGCTTTGTTTAATTAAACAGTCAGTTCCCCTTGTCGTCTGGTTCTGGTCGGTGTTCGGCCGAGCCCCGAAGGGGACCGTTCCCAATCCGTCCCCCGACGTACGCGACGACCGCTCTCGCCGCGGGGAACATCGACAGTCTTACCGACAATAAACGGGTTCGGAACTGGGACCCCCGTGCCCAGCCACTCAGAGCCAATCCTTTTTCCCGAGGTTACGGATCCATTTGCCGACCGCCACCATTGTTCCATCGACCAGAATACTGTTCACCTTGGAGACCTGATGCGGTTATGAGTACGACCGGGCGTGGGAGGCACTCCAGTCCTCCGGATTTTCAAGGAGGCCGCCGGGGGCACCACCGGACACCACGCGACGTGCGGTGCTCTTCAGCCGCTGGACCCTATCCGGCTGAGCCGTTTCCAGGGTGAGCAGGCTGTTAAACGAATGATAACTCTTTCCGGGGCCCGCCGACGTCTCGGACTCCCCTAACGTTGCCGTCAACCGCCACGTCCGGTTCGGGTACAACCCGATTCCCTTTCGATTGTACCGCAGCTGCAAGCGCTACAGGCTTTCCCCGTCGCCAGGATCGATAACCCGTGCAAGTGCCGTTCATGGAACCTTTCCCCCATTTCAAAGTTCTGTTTGAATATTTGCTACTACTACCAAGATCTGCCGACGACCGCTCGCCGGGCTCACGCCCTGGGTTTGCGACCATGCGCCCTCCTGCATGGGGCTGGTCGCGCGACGGCCGGGTATGGGTCGCGCGGCTTGCGCCATCCATTTCGGGGCTAGTTGATTCGGCAGGTGAGTTGTTACACTCATGTGATTTCGACTTCCATGACCACCGTCTGCTGTCTTAATCGACCAGCACCCTTTGGGGTCTGGGTTAGCCGCAGTTGGGCACCGTAACCCAGCTTCCGGTTCATCCCGCATCGCCAGTTCTGCTTACTCAGTGGCGCGACTCAACAAAGCAGCCACGCCGTCCTACTGTTAAAGTTTGAGAATAGGTCGAGGGCGTTCGCCCGATGCCTCTAATCATTGGCTTTACCGATAGAACTCGCCCGCGAGCTCAGCTATCTGAGGAAACCGGAGGAACCAGTACTAGGCAGTTCGATTAGTCTTTCGCCCTATGCAAGTCAGACGAAACGATTTGCGCGTCGAGTATCGCTGCGGGCCTCCACGAAGTTTCCTCTGGCCGCCCCTTCAGGCATAGTTCACCATCTTTCGGGTCCCAGACAGTATGCTCTCACTCGAACCGCTTCACGAAGATCGAGGGGTCGGTCGGTGGTGCTGCCCACAGATAAAGGTTCCCGCAATCAGCTTCCTTGCGCTTACGGGTTTTACTTCGCCGTTGACTCGCATACATGTCGGACTCACTTGGTCCGTGTTTCAGAGCGGGCGAATAGAAACCAGGCGGAGGCCGCGCGAGTGCTTGAAACGCGAGGCAAGGCGGCAGCGCCATCCGCAATCGTGATGATGACGCTCCGCGGCATTGACGGCAGACTTGGGCCTGCATCCTGATCGCGTCGGTCAATGTCGATCGTCGGCGGTTCTTTCACCGTTCCACATCCGGCCAGGACACATCGCCGGCTTATCGCTTCCCTCGAGTATTTCAAGCCTTTATTTGACTCTCTTTTCAAAGTCGCTTTTCATCTTTCCCTCGCGGTACTTGATGCGCTATCGGTCTCGCCCGATGTTGCTTGGGCGGAATTTACCGCCCGGGTGGGGCTGCGTTCCCCCAAACAACCCGACTTCGCCCGACAGCGCGCCGTGAGTGCGGCGAGGTCACGAACGCGGGCTCTCACCCTCTCTGGCGCCCCGCTTCCCGAGGACTTGGGCGATCGCTTGCGGGCGGCTTCTCCCGGACTTCTGGTCGGACGAGGCGATTTTTCATGAGCTCTTCCCCGGTTGGCTCGCCGTTAGGGAATCATGTTAGTTTCTTTTCCTCCGCTTATTGATATGCTTAAACTCAGCGGGTAGCCCGCTGACCTGAGTCTCGTTGAGGCGTCAGGTGGGCCAGCGTCGTAGAAATCGAGGGGCAGTCCGTAGCGGGTCCGAGTCTCGAGCATCGCTCATCCACCATTTTGTCGCGGCAGTGGGCACGGACTCGATTTTCAACCAGCCACGAGGCGATGCTCGCGGAGGTCAGCATCCACCTGCGATGGCGTTTGCATTTGGGGAGTAACGATGTGTGACACCGGGCGAGCGTGCCCTCGGCCTAATGGCCAGGGCGCGACTTGCGTTCAAAAGACTTCGATGGTTCACGAGATTCGCAATTCACCAAAGTATCGCATTTCGCTCGTTCTTCATCGATGCAAGAGCGAGATATCCGTTCTGAGAGTCATTTTGTATGTTGATGATGTCGTGGCAAGTCAGCGAGTGCATGATCTCGAGACGCGAAGTGCATACGATTTCGAGTTCCTTAGCGCCGGCAGAGGTTTGTGTTTTGGCGAGAGGAGGTGCGCGGGGCGACCGCCTCTCTCCAGCTCGAGGTCGGGAGGGGGGGTCGGTGTTCGAACAGCTCCCAAAGCCAGCCCCGTCGAACTTCTGTGATGAACAGGTTCGCAGTCAGGCTTTGTTGTGAGGCAACGACAGTCCTTAGCAGGTTCACCTCGGAAATAACATTACGACTCCCTTCCTCACAAATGATAAGGTTCAGTGGACTTCTCACAACGTCATGAACGTGACATACTTGTCGCCATAATCGAACATAGGACCATTCAATCGGTAGGAGCGGCCAGGCGGTGTGTACAAGAGCGGGGGACGTGGTCAGCCTTGAGCTGATATTTCGCTTACTAGAATTCTCGTTGAATATGTTATTGATCTATCACGTCACGATGAAATTTCAAGGTGCAGGACACATTGACCAGGCTATAGACTTCGTTGAATACATCAGTGTGGCAGCGTCTTGCGGCCCCGAACATCTAAAGGCGTAGGACACAGTATTGCCTCAAACTTCGTGGCCTAAGCGGCCATAGTCCTCGAAAGCTGGCGTGGAGGTTACCTCACATAGCTATTTAGCAGGTGAGTCTCGTTAGTTAGCAGATTAACCAGACAAATCGCTCACCAACTAAGAGCGACCATGCCCACCATAGAATCAGAAAGAGCTCTGAGTCAGTCAATCCTTACTATGCTGGACCTGGTAAGTTTCCCGATGTTGAGTCAAATTAAGCGCAGGGCTCACTCTGATGGTGCCATCAGTCAATTCCTTTAAGTTTCAGCCTTGCGACCATACTCCCCGGAACCCAGACTTTGATTTCTCATAAGGTGCCAGCGAGTCCTAAAAGCAACATCGCTGATCCTGGTCGGCATCGTTTATGGTTGAGACTAGGGCGGTATCTGATCGTCTTGAGCCCTGACTTTCGTTCTTGATTAATGAAAAACATCATCGGCAAATGCTTTCGCGAGTTGTTGCGTCTTTCATAAATCCAGAAATTTCACCTCGACTATGAAATCTGAATGCCCCACTGTCACTGTTAATCATTACTCGATCCGAAGATAACACAATAGGATCAGAATCATGTGGTGTTATCCCATGCTAATGTATCAGGCGTGAAAGCTTGCTTTGAACACTCTAATTTCTTCAAAATAGCAACAGGCATGACCAGCCAGTTAAAGCCAGAGCGCATCAGCCGGCAGAAGGAGCAAACCGGCAGTGCACGAGCGGACCGATCGACCAACAAGGTCAACTACGAGCTTTTTAAGCTGCAACAACAAATATCGCTATTGGAGCTGGAATTACGCGGCTGCTGGCACGACGCCTCAATGGATCCTCGTTAAAGGGATTTGGGATTGTACTCATTCAATTACGGACTCAATGAGCCGGTATTGTTATTTATTGTCACTACCTCCAGTGTCAGGGATTGGGTAATTTTTGCCTCTGCTTCCTTGGATGTGGTAGCCGTTTCTCGAGGCTCCTCTCGGGATCGAACCCTAATTCTCCGTCACCCGTCACCACCATGGTGACCCTATCTCCATCAGTTGATAGGGCAGAAATTTGAATGATGCGTCGCCGGCACAAAAGGCCGTGCGATCGAGCAGTTATCATGAATCATCAAAAGCAACAGGCAGAGCCTGCGTCGACCTTTATCTAATAAATGCATCCCTTCGAGTCGAGGGTTTGTTGCGTATTAGCTCTAAATTACTACGGTTATCAGAGTGGTAGATACCATCAAACAAACTATAACTGATTTAATGAGCCATTCGCAGTTTCACGATCTGAATTAGTTCATGCTCACATGCATGGCTTAATCTTTGAGACAAAGCATATGACTACTGGCAGGGATCAACCAGGTAGCATTCGTTAATGACTCTGACGTGGCGTTGGTGCTCTTAGCGCAGATGATCGACAGGACCTTGGCAGGGCAGGTGTCATTCAAGGCAACCGAGATTTTGAGAGCATGGGGGCACAGGACCCGCGTTCGCCGCATGCACCGTATCCAGAAAC
>JAENHJ010000371.1:10000-12399 GCA_025330945.1 Mucuna pruriens | reverse complement strand
TGTTGATTGCGTGTGCTCTTCTTCTTACTCATTCTTCTTCTTCTCCTTGTAATACCCTTGTGCTTCTTACTCGCTTCTTGTTCTTCTTATCATTCTCGCTTCTGTATCGCTAACCTTTATCATTTCTTCTTCTTCTTCTTCTTGACAACTGTACTATTAACTTCTTCTTCTCATTCTTCTTCTTCAACTAGCTATCGCTATTAACTATTTTCTCTCGCTCAACTGTATTCTTCTTCCTTATCATACCATAACCTTCTTATTTTAATATATTTTCTTCTAACTATCAACTTCTTTAACGTTTATTAACTTCTTTAACTTCTTCAGCTATTTATTATTCACCAATTATTTAACAATACATCTTATTCTCTTGTATTTCTTCTTTTCTTATTATTATGTATCGTAAACTATCGTTTCTTATTTCTCTTTATTATTATTAACACATCTTCTTCTTCTTCTGTTAATTATTTATCTTGTTTTATATTTCAGTCTTCCTCTTAACACCTTCTCCTCGCTTTTCTTATCGCTAATGATCTTCTCCCTTTATTTATTACATAACAACTTCTTCTTCTTATGTATTATCGCCTTCTTCTTTCTCTTATAACCTTTCTTGTTCTTGTTGCCGTCTTCTTCTTCTTCTTCTTCTTCTTCTTCGCTATAACCTTCTTTATTTCTTCTTCTTCTTCTTATTTCCTCTTATTTCTCTTCTTCGCTAATATTTAACTTCCTCTTATTCTCCTTCTTCTTGTTTCTTATTTATGATATTTCTTCTTCTTCTTCTTCTTCTTCTTCTTCTTCTGCTTCTTCTTCTTATTTCTTCTTCTTATTTATTATTCTTAACCTTGTTAACTCTCTTCTTCTTCTATTCTTCTCTTTCTCTTTAACTTTATTATTTTAACCTTCTTCTTCTTATTTATCTTATTTATTGTAACTTCCTTCTTCTTCTGCATATATATCTCAGTTTTCTTCTTCTCTTATTTTATTTATTCCTCTTTATTCTTTTTCCTCTTCATTATTTATTCTCTTCGTCATTTATGTCTCTTATTACAACCTCACTCCATTTTATTATTGTATATTTATTAGATCTTGCCTTCTTTATTGTACCATTATTTCTTCTTAATATTATTTCTTCTTAAACATGTATTAACTTTAACTGTTGTATTCTTCTTCTTATTTATTTGCTTTATTATTATTCTTCTTATTTTTGTTCTTCTTATTATTTATTGTAGTTTTCTTATTCTTCTTCTTCTTCTTGTTTTTCTTCTTCTTTCTTCTTATTTGTTTTTCTCTTTTGTATCAATGTGTTGCTTTAATATTATCTTCTTGTATTATTGCTTCCTGTATTTATTCTTCTTTTCTTCTTATTTTTATTGTTTCTTGTCTTGTGTTTGCTATTATTATTTGTATTCTTTTTCTTCTTTATTCTTATTTATTGTAACTATTTCTTATTAACTTCTTTTGCTTTTATCTGGTTTTTAATAGCATTTTCTTATTCTTATTCTTTTTCTTCTGTGTTTTTATTTGTTAACTGTATTTAACTATTTAAACTTCTTCTTGTTATTATGTTTCTTCTTATTTTGTATTTATTAACTTTAACTGTATTTTTGTATTGTTTATTATTATTGTGTTATTTTTTTTATTTGTGTATTGTTTTTCTTCTTCTTATTTTTTGTATAACATTCTTCTTATTTATTATTGTATTATTAACTTCTTGTTCTTGTTTTTCTTTGCTTTGTTGTTGTAACTTTCTTCTTCTTCTTCTTCTTCTTGTTCTTATTATTGTTTTTGTTATTATTTAACTGTTGATTATTATTATTGTATTTATTGGTTATTATTATTGTTTTATTATGTTTTATTATTATTATTTATTATTCTTATTTCTTTATTTTCTTGTTCTTTATTTAACTATTCTTGTTATTTTTCTTCTTATTATTATTATTATTATTTATTTTATTTATTATTTTATTTATTATTGTGTGTTATTATTTATTGTGTGTTGTTTATTATTTATTATTTATTATTGTTATTATGTGTTTTGTTCTTGTGTTCTTCTTCTTTATTTATTTGTTCAATTTTATTTATTTTTTATTTTTCTGTGTTTTTCTGTTCTTCTTTATTTATTGTTTTTTATTATTTCTTATTTATTGTGCTGTGTATTGTGTATTTATTATTATTATTGTGTGTATTATTGTATTGTATTTATTTATTGTTATTATTATTATTATTGTTATTATTTATTTATTGTTTATTATTGTATTATTGTTATTTATTATTATTTATTATTGTTCTTGTTGTATTATTATTTATTTATTTATTTATTTATTATTTATTATTATTTATTATTGTATTATTATTTATTATTTATTTATTTATTATTATTTATTTATTTAATTTATTATTAT
>JAENHJ010000371.1:0-7500 GCA_025330945.1 Mucuna pruriens | reverse complement strand
CTTCTCTTCTTCTTCTCATTCTTCTTCTTCTTCTTCTTCTTCTCATTCTTCTCATTCTTCTCATTCTTCTTCTTCTTCTTCTCATTCTTCTTCTTCTTCTTCTTCTTCTTCTTCTTCTTCTTTCTTCTTCTTCTTCTTCTTCTTCTCTTCTTCTTCTTCTTCTTCTCATTCTTCTTCTCATTCTTCATCTTCTCATTCTTCTCCTTCTTCACATTCTTCTCCTTTCAATCTTCTTCTTCTCATTCTTCTTCTTTCTTCATTCTTCTTCTTCTCCTTCTTCTTCTTCTTCTTCTCCTCTTTTCTTCTTCTTCTCCTTCTTCTTCTGCTTCTCCTTCTTCTCTTCTTCTCATTCTTTTCTTCTCAATCTTCTTCTTCTCATTCTTCTTCTTCTCATTCTTCTACTTCTTCTTCTTCTTTTCACATTCTTCTTCTCTTTTCTCCTTCTTCTTCTTCTTCTTCTCCTTCTTCTTCTTTTTCTTCTCCTTCTTCTTCTCGCTTCTTCTCCTTCTTCCTCTCCTTCTTCTCGCTTGCTTCTCGCTGCTCGCCGCCTCGCTTACCATTCTCGCCTCCTTCTCCTTCTCCTTCTCCTTCTTCTTCTCCTTCTCCTTCTTCTCCCTTCTCCTTCTCCTTCTCCTTCTCTTCTCCTTCTCCTTCTCCTTCTCCTTCTCCTTCTCATTCTCGCTATGCTATCTTCTCCTTCTCGCTTCTCCTTCTCTTATAACCATCATACTCGTACTCATACTCATATATTACTCGCTTCTCCTTCTCTTCTCCTTCTCCTTCTCCTTCTCTTCTCCCTTCTCCTTCTCCTTCTCATTCTCTTTCCTTCTCCTTCTCCTTCTTCTTCTCCTTCTCCTTCTCATCTTCTTCTTCTTAACTTCTTCTTCTTCTCATTTCTTCTTCTCCTTCTCCTTCTCCTTTATGTATATACTTCTTCTCAAACAACTGTATATACATGCTTCTTCTCCTTTACAGCTATCTACTCCTTCTTCTTCTTCTTCTTCTCATGCTTCTCCTTCTTCTTCTATCTCTCTGTCTTCTTCTTCTCATCTTCTTCTACTTCTTACTGTACTTCTCATTCTTCTTATCATCTATCCTTCTTCCTCTCCTTCTTCTCTTCTTCTCCTTCTCTTAAACTATTACTCATTCTCCTTCTTATATATCCTCATACTCCTATTTCTATTTATCATTGCTCAACTTCTCATCTCATTCTCCTTCTCCTTCTCATTATCCTTCTCATTTCTCCTATCTCTTCTCCCTTACTCATACTCTTCTCTTTCTCATCATTCTCTATACCTATCTCCTTCTCCTTCTCCTTCTCCTTCTCCTTCTCCTTATAAACTTCTCCTTCTCACTTTATCGCTCTCATCTCCTTCTCCTTCTCCTTCTCATTATCTCCTTTCTCCTTCTCCTTCTCATTTCTCCTTTTCTCCTTCTCCTTCTCCTTTCTCCTTCTCCTTCTCACTTCTCCTCTCCTTCTCCTTCTCCTTCTCCTTCTCCTTCTTCTTTGCTTCTTCTTCTGTACAATTCTTCTTCTTCTTCTTCTCATTCTTCTTCTCCTTCTTCTTCTCCTTCTTCTTCCTTCTTCTTCTCCTTCTTCTTCTCCTTCTTCTTCTCCTTCTTCTTCTCCTTCTTACTATTATCTTCTTCTTCTCATCTTCTCCTTCTTCTTCTTTCTTTCTTCTTCATCTTCTTCTTCTTCTTCTACTTCTTCTTCTTCATTCTTCTTCTTCTTCTTCTTCTTCTTCTTCTTCTTCTTCTTCTTCTTCTTCTTCTTCTTCTTCTTCTTCTTCTTCTTCTTCTTCTTCTTCTTACTTACTTCTTCTTCTTACTTTACTTCTTCTTCTTCTTCTTCTTCTTCTTCTTCTTCTTCTATTCTTCTTCTTCTTCTTCTTCTTTCTTCTTCTTCTTCTTCTTCTTCTTCTTCTCTTCTTCTTCTTCTCCTTATCCTCCTCCTTCTCCTTCTTCTTATCCTTCTTCTCTTTCTTCTTCTTCTCTTTCTTACTTCTTCGACCTTCTCCTTCTTCTCCTTCTTAACTTCTTCTCGCTTCTTTATTTCTTCTCCTTATTCTTCTTCTCTTCTTTATATTCTTCTTCTTCTCCTTATTATTTCTCCTTCTTACCTTCTCTTTCTTCTTCTTCTCCTTCTTCTTCTTCTCCTTAATATTTCTTCTCTTCTTCTTCTTCTCCTTCTTCTTCTTCTCCTTCTTCTTCTTCTTCTCCTTCTCCTTCTCCTTTCAGCTTCTCTTTCTCCTTCTATTATTGTTATTATTATTATTATTATTATTATTATTATTATTATTATTATTATTATTATTATTATTATTATTATTATTATTATTTATTATTATTATTATTATTATTTTTAATTAGTGTGAATTAAAAACTTTTTGTCGAAAAAATTTCGTTGTAGAATTTTTGTCTATATAAAACTATTTAAAGTATTTCTTTTTTGATTATAAATACTTTTGTTGAGAAGGATGCCAAATACCAGAATGATAGTTGACTACTTGCTCTTTGATGACTCTTGGAAGTTTTTGTTTATGAATCTCCCCATATCCTAAGTTTGATGCATTTGTTTCTACAATTTGGTTTTGCCTTAGGATCTGGTATTCCTAAATAAGGGCACTCTTTTAACTAAGATTTTTATCTTGGTAACAATTTTGGTCATTTCTTCATTCCATTCTGGAGGGTTTGCCCTTAACAGCATATAAAAGGATGACCTCTATCATATATATTAGGTGTAAGGTTTTGCTATATAGTTATCCAGCCCAAAAAACTTTGTGGCATTTTTTATCTTTGATTTCATTAGAACTTCTTGGCAAATTCTATTGATCTTTTGTATTGGTTTGATAGTTTCTTGATATATTTCAAACCTTAAAACTCTTATTTTTGTTTGGAATATCTTGATCTTCTTTTCTGAAACTAGCTTAACCATTTTCTTTTTATGATGTTTATAAATTTTCTAAATGCTCTATGTTGGTTAACATTTTTGAGAATATCGACAAATCATCTAGATATCTTATTGAAAAGTCCATGTATTGGTTAAATATATTATTGTGATATTTTGGAATTTCTAGGGGCGATTTTTTAATCAGCACGTGGCATCCGTTCCGTGGTAATGACCAAAAGGTACCACAAAACAGTTTGTATCTATCTTGTTCTTTTACTCCTGTTGGTAGTATCTGACTTCATATCAAACTTAGAATATTGTAGAATCTTGTATTCTTTTAATCAAATCACTCTTATTTGTGTGAGTATCTAATTCATTCTAAGGCTTTATTTAAAGTTTATAATTTATAACTAATCTTGGAGCCCCTCTTTCCATTTCAAAGGTTTCATTCCATAAATCATGCAACTCCACAGGGACTTTGAGGTCTGATCAATTATTTTCTAAGTATTCATCAATTTCTTTTTTACAATACTCTAAATATTCTTTGTTCATTTGTATTGGTCTAGCTTTTGTAGTAATATTACTTTCATTAAAATTTTTTATGTATGGTAATGAAATTTCATATTTCTTCCCTATGCCCGGAAAATTTTGTAGGATTTATTTCACATATTTCTTTTATTATTTTATTCTCACAATTCCTCCCGATAATGTTTTGTCTATTATTGGATTTTAACCTGATCTTCTACTCTTTTTAAATTTTATTTCTCTATTTAACATATTAATATGTTTCTTCTTTCTTTCTATGGTATTGATTTTTTTGAAATTAAATTCTTTTAATATATTTAATTGTCTTGTCTGGAGGGTTTATAAATTCAAACAAATTTCTTTATTTAATGCCTTTGTTATTAACCCTTTTTTTGTTCGTGAAAGGATATATGCGTGAAAATAGTGTTCCCTAATATCATTGAGGTGTTAATATTCTTAACCAATACCAATGATGTATTATAACAAATTTGATCTTTACATACTCTTGTGTTTGACAATTTGTATTGAATATTCATTTTAGATCCATTTATGTAGTTACCACTTTCTAGAGTTTTTTCATAGTACTGGTTGGTATTAATCCTTCTTGAATACAATTTACATCAGCTCCTGAGTCTGTTAATGCCATTATTTTAAATATTTCTTCTTTGATAACTAAAGGTTATCTTTGTTTTGTCATTCGGGTAGTTATTAGATTTAATATATTGATATAAGGTCCTCACTTATCCTCTTCATCTGTTTCACTTTTTCGCAAACTACTTTTCTTTTCCTTTTGTTTTTTAACTAACTCTTTTTCTAATTCCAGCATCCTATATTCTAGGGCTATGTCATTAATTTTTAAACTGTTGTATTTCTTATTTAGTATTTTGATTTCTCTTGTAAAATCTTTTTACAGTAGCTTGTTGATTTGTAGGTTTTAAATCTATTCATTGTTTCTTTCATACTTATATTACTAATCTATCTAGGTTATCATCTTTTATAATTAAATCGTTCAACTGTCTTATAAATTCATCTTTTAATGAGGGATTCTTCTAATTTATCTATAATATTAATAAATCTGGAGGTTTGATCTTTGGTTAATGTAATAATGGTTTTACAATCATTTGCAATTACATATTCTACCCTGAAGGTAGTAACCATCTTCTTTTTTAGGAAGACGAGGATGTACTTAAGGTTTTTTTTTGTTCTAATTCTAAATTATGTTCAGATTCTTCTAGTTCTTCACTAAAGTTTCCTTGTCTGAATTTATTAGATATTTAATAAATTCTTTTTTAGGGTTTCATCTTCTAACTTTGATTAAATTTTTGCATAACCCTACACCCTATTTGCATAATGTCCCACTTTCCCATTTCTAGCACTTAACTTCTTTTTTTATATTCTTATATTTTGTTTTAATTAAACCTTTGCTTATTTTCTACAATAGGATTTTGATTTTATTGCTAATTCTCTTTCCTTTATAGGTTGACTTCTATATTGCTTATAAGATCTATTATAAGATCTTTCCTGTTTTTGTTTTTTCTTATGATGAGCATTAGGGGCTCTCATTGGCTCTACACCATATTGATGGAGAAAGTTCCTAGCTCCTTTTTGCTCGAGGCACTTTCTTTTCTTATTTTGTTTTGTAATTTAAAGTCGGTACATACTTGTATGTCAGTTTCTACTATAATATTGTGTAATTGACCATAGGTCAAGGATTCATATGCTATAGGTTGACCATAATGTCTTTCTAGATTCATTCTAACTTTTTAAAGAATAATTTTTGGTAGTCCCACTATAAACTTTTCTTTCCAAAAGTTGGCAAAGCCATCTCCTCTTATTGTTACCTTTGATAAGAAAGTATCTTTATATCATCTATAATCTGACATGGTTGGGCAATATAGGTTGGTTAGTTGGTTTGCAGCTCTATTCTTAAATACATTGGGATCCTCTGTAAAGTTTTGAATAATTGTGCGGATAAGGGTTGAAACAACATCTTCACGATTGGTTTCATTTTTTCGCTTATTCAATATGATCAATCTATCATTCTCTGTACAAAGATTATCCACCGCCCTTTAGTTGGCGAAATCCTTATATAATGACTAATGCGACTGATTTGTCCAGAACAGCCCTTAGTTTTATGCGTTGTTGCAGCCATTGTCATTTGTTCACTCATACCATCTAAATTCCACTCAGAAGTTTCATTTCTTGAAAAGGAATTTTGAACTACATCTCCTCTTTCTTCATATTGGACATCTGCTAAGGATGGTCTTGGGTAATAATTTCTAAGCTTTAGATAAGCTTTTAATTTATTGATTTCTATAGTATTGACAGAAGGTTCATCCATTCCTAATTTTTCTAACCTTTGTCTAATTTCTTCTATCTTTAAATCAATATCGTTATTTAATCTTATCGCCTCTAATTCTTTTTGTGGAACATTTATTAGTTTATATATGGGTTTATTGGAGGTTTACCCATAATAGATGTTGAACTACTAGCATTTTCTACTTGGTTTAAGGTTTCAATTCTTCCTAATTATTTTGTCATTACTTCTAATATAGTATTTGAGTAATTCTTTTGTGAATGTAATTTCTTAATATCTGACTTCTCTACGAGCTTGTCTAGATCTTTTTTAATGTCTTTATATAAACTAGCTTCTATTTCTAAATTTGCTAGTTCTATCTTTATCCCTTGTTGAGGTGGATACTCTACCTTTATAACTTTGTTGTCTAATGTTCTCCAATTGTTATCTACTCTTGCTATTGTACTAATTTGTTTATCAAAATGATAATCTATTATATTCTTTCTCTGATATTTAGAAAACTAGTCAAAATATACATTAATTTCTTTCTATTCATATAAGCATAATACATCTCTTTAAATTTTCAGTTTGTTCCTTACTAAACATCATAAAATACCAATCCCTTTGTTCTTTATTATATTTCTACATTAAAGTCCTTCATATCCATTTCTTGTCTATTTCAAAAAGGGTTTCTTCGGTTAAAGTATTTAGTACTTGTGAAAATTTGTAGGCAAATATTGAGGTGATTCTGATTTTTCAGAATATACAGGTCTTGCTACTTTTGAATTATTGGTATATATTCCTATTAGGTCTAAATTTATTGTGGCATATCTTGAGAGTCTTGCAGGTTGTCTCTGAAGATCATATGTGGTTCATCAATTTTTTTAGCAAGTGGATCTGTTCAATCTTAACCTAATATTAGAACAATAACATATTATATCTCTTACTTGAGTATTGTAAACCTTTGGTTCACTCACTACTTCTCTAATAACCAATCTTCTGTAATTTTGCTAATAACCTCACCCCATGACAATCTCTTTGGTACTTGTATTGAGGACTTTCTAAGATTTGCCTCAACTAATATAGTTTCTTCTTCGAAAGAAGATCTTGGTGCTTTAAAATTATAATTAATTTTTGTAACTTTATAATAAATTCTAAAAATTATTTGTATTGTGCTGAATAACTCATCTACTATATCATGTGGAAGTTTTACATGCAATTTTATTGCATTACTTGTTTGTCATTTTCAAATCCCCGAGAAGTTAGGATAGCAATTAAAAACCGGGGCCCTCATAATTGCTTTCTAATATTGTAATTATTGAGTCATTAAATCTTTTAAGTCTTATATCTCTTCTATCATTAATATTGGACTATTTATTCCTAATCGATAATTAGGTTTTGCAGCCACTTGTAATAATCCTAAATGGATAAGATTATATCACTCTTTTATATGTTGATCTAAAATTTCTTGTTCTAATAAATTAATGGTTTGGTTATTTTTGGTGCCTCGATAACTTATATTCTATTACGTATCTTTGTCTTGACTTATTGATCATATTCTATATTGTTTATATATTTTACTCTTTTTATACAAAATATTATTATTATTATTATTATTATTATTATTATTATTATTATTATTATTATTATTATTATTATTATTATTATTACTATTATTACTATTATTACTATTATTACTATTATTACTATTATTACTAATTATTACTATTATTACTATTATTACTATTATTACTATTATTACTATTATTACTATTATTACTATTAT
>JAENHJ010000370.1:0-17500 GCA_025330945.1 Mucuna pruriens | reverse complement strand
TCTATTTATTTCCAGAACATGAAAAAGTAAAAATGGATTCTGAAGATGAAGAAGAAAAAATTATAATAATAATAATAAAAAAATCCTCTTCGATGCAATTAGAACTGATTTGAACGATAAAACAATAATAAATCTAAATAGAACTAAATGTATTAGAATAAATGAAATCCGTAAAAAAGTTCCTCAATGGTCATACAAATTGATTGACGAATTGGAACACCTGGACGGAAAAAATGAAGCAGAGATTTCTCAAATTCGTTCTAGAAAAGCCAAACGTGTAGTCATTTTTAATAAATCTAAATTTTTAAAGAAAGACGATAATACTGGGGATAACGATAATACTAAAAAAAAAAACGAATTGGCTTTAATACGTTATTCACAACAATCGGATTTTCGGCGAGACATAATCAAAGGATCTATACGTGCTCAAAGACGTAAAACAGTTACTTGGAAATTTTTTCAAAAAAGTGTTCATTCCCCTCTTTTTTTTGATAAAATAGAGAAACTCTCATTATTTTCTTTTGATAGTTTCAAGTCAATGAAAATCTTTTTTATGTTAAAAAATTGGATGCGAAAAAAAACAGAATTTAAAATTTCGGATTATACAGAGGAAAAGTCAAAAGAAAGTTTGAAAAAAGAGGAGGAAAAAAAAAAAAAATGAGGAAAAAAAAAACGTATAGAAATAGCAGAAACCTGGGATAGCATTCTATTTAGTCAAGTAATAAGGGGTGTTTTATTAATAACCCAATCGATTCTTAGAAAATATATTATATTACCTTCATTGATAATAATTAAAAATATTGTTCGTATACTATTTTTTTTCAATTTCCCGAATGGTCAGAAGATTTTAGGGATTGGAAGAGAGAAATGTATATTAAATGTACGTATAATGGCATTCAATTATCCGAAACAGAATTTCCTAAAAATGGCTAACAGACGGTATTCAAATAAAGATATTATTTCCTTTTCGTTTAAAGCCTTGGCACAGATCTAAGCTACCATCCAATGAAAAGAAAAAGATCAAATGAAAAAAAGGGGGTGACAAAAAGAACTTTTGTTTTTAACAATTTGGGGAATGGAAGTCGAATTGCCCTTTTCTGGTTCTACCAAAAATAGATTTTCATTTTTTGATCCCATTTTTAAAGAACTCAAAAAAAAAACGAAACAATTTCATTTTTTCATTTTTATAGTTCTAAAAGTTTTAGGTGAAAAAATGAAATTGTTTCTAAATATCTTCAAAGAAAAATGGATGATCAAAAGCATTCTATTTTTAACGAAAAATAGAAAACAATTTTCCAAATTTCTATTTATTAAATTTAAATTTAAAAAAATAGATGAATTGAGCGAAAGCAAAAAAAATTCAACAGTCCGTAATAATAGTCTAAAGATTTCCGAGGCAACCATTCCAATAGAATCTAAAAATTTAACAAATTGTTCATTGAGAAAAAAAAAAATAAAGGATCTGAATGCTAAAAGAAAAGCAGTTATAAAAAAAAAAAGAAAAAATGAAAAAGAAAGAAAAGAAAAGAGGGCTTGTAATTTCAGAGATAAATATTTATTCGAACAAAACAACTTATGGTAGTAAAAAAGATCGAATTAGAAAAAAAAAAAAAAATTGCAGATATTACAAAAAAGAAGAAATGTTCAATTAACTCGTAAATCCATTTTTTTTTTTTTTTAAATTTTTAATGAAAAGGATATACATAGATATCTTTCTATATATCATTTGTATTCCTAGAATCAATACACAACTTTTTCTTGAATCAACAAAAAAAATTAAATAAATCCATTTACAATAATGAACCAAATACAGAAAGAACTTATAAAACAAATCAAAGTAAAATTCGCTTTATTTCGATTATACGTAAATATTTTTATACTGGGAATACGAATTCACAGAATTCTTCTGACGTCTCCCTTTTGTCACAAACATATGTATTTTTAAAATTATTACAAAGCCGAATTATTAATATATATAAGTTAAGATCTGTTTTTTTAATATTATGGAAATTTATATTTTCTTAAAAATGAAATAAAGGATTCTTTTTTTTTTTTTTTAGAGGGAATATTTCATTCTAAATTAAAACATAAGAACCCTCCTAATTATGTAATAAATCAATGGACAAATTGGTTAAAGGATCATTATCAATATGACTTATCTCAAGGCAGATGGTCCAGATTAGTACCACAAAAATGGAGAAATAGAATCACTGAATGTTGTGTAGCTCAAAATAAAGATTTAACAAAATGTGATTCATATGAAAAAAAAAGCCGATTAATTCTTTACAAAGAACAACAAATAGACACATTAAAAAAACTTAGAAAACAATATAGATATGATCTTTTATCCTATAATTTTATCAATTATGCAGATAAGAAAGACTCATATATTTATGGATATAAATCCCTATTTCAAGCAAATAAAAACCAAGTGATTTCTTCTAATTACAACACGCATAAAAAAGAATTTTTGGATATAATAGGTAATATCTTTATCAAGAACTATATAGCGGAAGATGCTATTATAGATATGGAAAAAAATCTGGATAGAAAGTATTTCGATTGGATGGGAATCAATATAGAAATATTAAATCGTTCTATATCGAATCCGGAATTTTGGTTCTTTTCAAAATTTTTGATATTTTATAATGCATATAGGGGTAAACCGTGGATCATACCAATCAAATTACTTTTTTTTATTTTTTAAAATGTTAGTAAAAATAAAAAAAAAACATTACTAGAAAGAAAAAAAAATAATAGATATTTTTAGACCATCAAAAAAAAATAAATCTCTTGAATTGGAGTTCGAGACTCGAAATAGAGCAAAAGCATTATATGCCGATCAAATAAATCTTGAATTATCTCTCTCAAACCAAGAAAAAGATGTTGAAAAAGATTATGTAGGATCAGGCAGTGAAAAGAATGTTAAGGGTAAAAAGAAAAACGAGAACAAGATGGAGGCAGAACTCCATTTCTTACTAAGAAATTTTTTGACTTTACATTTGAACTGGAAGAATTTCTTAAGTCAAAGAATATTAAAAAATGTCAAAGTATATTGTCTACTGATTCAATTGAAAAATTTAAGAGAAATTACTATAGCCTCTATTCAAAGAGGAGAGCTAGGTCTAGATATTATGATGATTCAAAATCAAAAGAATTTCACTCTTTCGGGCTTAAAGAAAAATAAAAAATTTATGAAAAAAGAAATATTTGTTATCGAACCAGTTCGCCTGTCTAGGAAAAACAATAAACAATTTTTTATGTATCAAACCGTGAGTCTTTCATTAATTCATAAGACTAAACGCAAAATTTATCAAAAATACCCAGAAAAAAGTTATGTTAATAAACAAAATTTGGATAAATACATTACAAGAACAAAAGATCAAAAGATAACAGAAAAAAAGAATTCTAATTTACTTGTTCCTGAAAATATTTTATCCGCTAGGCGTCGTAGAGAATTGAGAATTCTAATTTGTTTAAATCCAAGTAATAGAAATAGTATACATAGAAACACAATATTTTATAATGAAAATAAAGTCCATAATTGTTTTCAAGTTTTGACTAAAAAAAATTTAGAGAAAGAGAAAAAAAAAACTAATGAATTTAAAAATTTATCTTTGGCCAAATTATCGATTAGAAGATTTAGCTTGTATTAATCGCTATTGGTTTAATACCCATAATGGAAGCCGTTTCAGTATAGTAAGAATACATATGTATCCGCATTGAAAATTCGTTAATCGAAATTTGTCTTCATATACCATATCATATATATATGGTATATACATAACATAAATATAGACACGCATTATGGCATTGATACAAATTCAATGATGTATCCGTTAGATCAAAAAAAGAATCCAAAAAATCCTCTTGTATTTTTTAAGTATACAATTTTTTTGTGGTGAATCCATAAAAAAAGTCTCTTTTATACCTATTTCAACTTGATTGATTAAATTTATAAAAATGAATTCGATTGTAAAAAAACATAAATTTTTAAAGAAATTCTGATTTATATACAAAATAAAAAATTAGTGTCATTACTATTACTGATGAATTCAAATATCTATAAAAAGCGAGGAGAAGAGAAAAACTTTCATTTTTTTATGGTAAAAAATTCATTTATACCTGTTTTTTCAAAAGAAAAAAAAGAAGAAAACCGGGGATCGGTTGAATTTCAAGTATTCCATTTTACTAATAGAATACGAAGACTTACTTCACATTTTGAATTGCACCGAAAAGACTATTTATCTCAAAGAGGTTTACGTAAAATTCTGGGAAAACGGCAACGATTACTGTCTTATTTGTCAAAGAAAAATGGAATACGTTATAAAAAATTAATAAATCAGTTTAATATTCGGGAGTCACAAATTCGTTAAATTGAAGAGTAATTCTCAATTATTCGATTTATTAAATCTTTAATTTTGATGAACTTTTTTTTTAAGCGATTCATAGAAGAATGAATCGAGGAAAAACCTATGAATATCTTAACTACAAGAAAAGACTTCATGATAGTTAATATGGGCCCTCACCACCCATCAATGCATGGTGTTCTTCGACTTATTGTTACTCTAGATGGTGAGGATGTTATTGATTGTGAACCAATATTGGGTTATTTACACAGAGGAATGGAAAAAATAGCGGAAAACCGAACAATTATACAATATTTGCCTTATGTAACACGTTGGGATTATTTAGCTACTATGTTCACAGAAGCAATAACTGTAAACGGACCCGAACAATTGGGAAATATTCAAGTACCTAAAAGAGCCAGCTATATCCGAGTAATTATGTTAGAGTTGAGTCGTATAGCTTCTCATTTACTATGGCTAGGACCTTTTATGGCAGATATTGGTGCACAAACCCCCTTCTTCTATATTTTCAGAGAAAGAGAATTAATATATGATCTATTCGAAGCTGCGACGGGTATGAGAATGATGCATAATTTTTTTCGTATCGGGGGGGTAGCGACTGATCTACCTTATGGTTGGATAGATAAATGTTTAGATTTCTGCGATTATTTTTTAACAAGGATTGTTGAATATCAAAAACTTATTACACGAAATCCTATTTTTTTAGAACGGGTTGAGGGGGTAGGTGTTGTTGATGGAAAGGAAGTAATAAATTGGGGTTTATCAGGACCAATGCTTCGGGCTTCCGGAATACAATGGGATCTACGTAAAGTTGATAATTATGAATGTTACGAAGAATTTGATTGGGAAGTTCAATGGCAAAAAGAAGGAGATTCATTAGCTCGTTATTTAGTTCGAATTGGTGAAATGGTGGAATCAATAAAAATTATTCAACAGGCTTTGGAAGGAATTCCCGGCGGGCCCTATGAAAATTTAGAAATCCGCTGCTTTGATAGAGACAAAGAGCCAGAATGGAATGATTTTGAATATCGATTTATTAGTAAAAAACCGTCTCCTACTTTTGAATTGCCAAAACAAGAACTTTATGTAAGAATTGAGGCCCCCAAGGGAGAATTAGGTATTTTTCTAATAGGGGCAAAATGGTTTTCCTTGGAGATGGAAAATTCGTCCACCGGGTTTTATCAATTTGCAAATTCTTCCTCAATTAGTTAAAAGAATGAAATTGGCCGATATTATGACAATACTAGGTAGCATAGATATTATTATGGGAGAAGTTGATCGTTGAAATGATAATTGATATAACAGAAATACAAGATATCCATTTATTTTTCAGATTGGAATCTTTTAAAGAGGTATATGGAATTATATGGGTATTTGCTCCCATTTTTATTCTTGTATTGGGAATTACAATAAGTGTACTAGCAATTGTATGGTTAGAAAGAGAAATATCCGCCGGGATACAACAACGTATTGGACCTGAATACACCGGTCCTTTTGGAGTTCTTCAAGCTCTAGCAGACGGAACCAAATTACTTTTCAAAGAGAATCTTATTCCATCTAGAGGAGATATTCGTTTATTCAGTATAGGACCATCCATATCAGTCATATCAATTATAATAAGCTATTCAGTAATTCCTTTTAGCTATAACTTTGTTTTATCTGATCTGAATATTGGTATTTTTTTATGGATTGCTATTTCGAGTATTGCTCCCATTGGACTTCTTATGTCAGGATATGGGTCAAATAATAAATATTCCTTTTTGGGTGGTTTGCGAGCGGCTGCTCAATCAATTAGTTATGAAATACCATTAACTCTATGTGTGTTATCGATATCTCTACGTGCGATTCGTTGAGACATAAATTTTCTGTTCGATATGCTATACTCCTCTCTTTATAGTACTTTCTAGTAAAGGAGGATAAATAGTAAAGGAGGATAATAAATTGAATATATATATTCAATTTATTATTTTGATTTGGATTTAAAAATTAAATCAGATAGTTATATGAGTGCAATAAAACAGCTTCTATTGAATATAATTTATGAATACTATATTACTTATAGTTAATAGAAAGTATGATGATTTTAAATTGCAGTAAAAATATTGATTCTCATTTTCTATGTATAAGAATTAAGTGAAAAATGAATTCAATTTTAAGTAGAAGTGGTCGTTTATCCCAAGGTTGGTTGATTAGTCATCCTGTCTTGAAGCGGGCGCAAAAGACCAACCTTTTTTTTAATTTTCAATATCATTTGTATGTATTATCATATATATATATATTAAATATATATATTAACATAAATTAAGGGATTAATAAAAAAAATGAATGGATGGTTAGAAACACCAAGATACACAAAGGATTAGTAATGTATATTTTTTTGAATATCCAAAAGAACTTTATGAATAATAGAAAAAGAATACTAATTGGGGCTTTAAGTTGGTAGAAAAATAAGGCAGTACTCCCCACAATTCCGATTCAGAGTATATTTCCATCCACTGATTAAATAAATGACTATCAGGAACGAAATAATCTTTTAATTTTTTTGAAGTCCCTTTTTATTTTATTATTTTACTTGCACAAAAAAAGAATAGGTTAAGAACGAAAAAAAAAAGTGATCCCCTTTTTCTTTTTTGTCTTATATCCATATTTATAGAGATAGAATTCATGTCATAATTTAGAAAACGAACATGTAATTCTTTTTCGTAATAGAAAACGATGAGGGAGTTTTTGATAATTCTAAAAGAGTATTTTATGGAAGAATTAAGTTATTACTCAACAAATTGAATTTTTTTTTAAGGGATGAGATCAATTCAGAAGTACCTTTTATATTTTTTATTTATTTAAATAAAATTTATTTTTCTTTATTAAATGTATTTAAATGTATTTATTTTTATTTTTTTTATTAGAACAGACAGAATTCAATTGGTCTAATTCAGAACCGTCCGATAAAATCGAATCTTACATATCTTAGGGATATATCAAGGGATAAATAATCGGCCTGGTCCTTAGATTTTTTAAGGCTTTAAAGGAGCCGTATGAAGTGAAAATCTCATGTACGGTTCTGTAATAGAGATGGGAACAGTAATGTTATCACCGACTAGGATTATCTAACAGTTTAAGTACAGTTGATATAGTTGATGCTCAATCAAAATATGGTTTTTGGGGATGGAATTTGTGGCGTCAACCTATGGGTTTCATTGTTTTTCTAATTTCTTCCCTAGCAGAATGTGAACGATTACCTTTTGATTTACCGGAAGCGGAAGAAGAATTAGTAGCAGGTTATCAAACCGAATATTCGGGTATCAAATTTGGTTTATTTTATATTGCTTCCTATTTAAACCTATTAATTTCTTCCTTATTTGTAACAGTTCTTTACTTGGGTGGTTCAAATATCTCTATTCCATACATATTCGTTTCTGAGTTTTTTGAACTAAAAAAAGCATATGGAGTTTTTGTAACGATAATTGGTATCTTTATTACACTAGCTAAAACTTATTTATTCTTATTCGTTTCTATCACAATAAGATGGACTTTGCCTAGGCTAAGAATAGATCAATTATTAAATCTTGGGTGGAAGTTTCTTTTACCCATTTCTCTCGGTAATCTATTATTAACAACTTCATCTCAACTGTTTTCACTATAAAAAGTGGACCTTCTATATTCATAACTTGTTTCAAACAAGAGAAAGAAAAAAATATTTAGAGATATTCACGATATGTTTCTTATGGTAACTGGATTCATAAATTATGGTCAACAAACAGTCCGAGCTGCAAGATACATTGGTCAAAGTTTCATGATTACCTTATCTCACGCAAATCGTTTACCTGTAACTATTCAATATCCTTATGAAAAAATAATCACATCAGAACGTTTCCGCGGTCGAATACATTTTGAATTTGATAAATGCATTGCTTGTGAAGTATGTGTTCGTGTATGTCCCATAGATCTACCCGTTGTTGATTGGAAACTAGAAACGGATATTCGAAAAAAACGATTACTTAATTACAGTATTGATTTCGGAATCTGTATATTTTGTGGTAACTGTATTGAGTATTGTCCAACAAATTGTTTATCGATGACTGAAGAATATGAACTTTCGACTTATGATCGCCACGAATTGAATTATAATCAAATTGCTTTGGGTCGTTTACCAGTGTCAGTAATTGATGATTATACAATTCGAACAATTCAAATAAAATTTAATTCGAATTATTTATAATTAAATTCGAATTAAATAAAATTCTTCTAAAAACGAAAATCATAGAATATAAATCAAAGAATATTCTATATATATTCTATAATATATAATTGAATAATATAAATTAGGATAATAATAATAATGTTATTAAAAAAAATGAATAAATATTTAAATATTATATTAGATATTATATTAGTAGAAATATTCTACATTCTATAAACATGAAATAATATATATATAATTTTATAATTTATTTAATTTCTTTATATAATATACAAATATACACTTTAATTTTCGTACAGTTTGAAATTACTCTTTCACATAAAGAAAAGAATGACATTGATCCTATAACAACTGTACCTATAGCAATTCACATTTCTTATCTTAGGATTTGGTTGAATTCAATGCGGAGAGAATTTTAACATTTCATATATAATTTATATATATAATTTTTTTCCTGGTCATATCAATAAGGTCATGAAATTTCGATTTATTTATCTCTTATTTTACATATAATGGATTTACCCGAACCGCTACATGATTTTCTTTTAGTCTTTTTTGGATCGGGTCTTATATTTGGAAGTCTAGGAGTAGTATTCTTTACAAATCCCATTTTTTCTGCTTTTTCGTTGGGACTGGTTCTTGTTTGTATATCTTTATTCTATATTTTATCAAACTCCCATTTTGTAGCTGCATCACAACTACTTATTTACGTGGGCGCTATAAATGTTTTAATCATATTTGCTGTGATGTTCATGAATGGTTCAGAATATTACCAAGATTTTCGTCTTTGGACCATTGGGGACGGAATTACTTTGATGGTTTGTACAAGTATTTTTTTTTTTCACTAATAACTACTATTCTAGATATATCATGGCACGGGATTATTTGGACTACAAGACCAAATCAGATTATAGAGCAAGATTTGATAAGTACTAGTCAGCAAATTGGAATTCATTTATCAACAGATTTTTTCTTCCATTTGAACTCATTTCGATAATTCTTTTAGTTGCTTTGATAGGTGCAATTGTCGTGGCTCGCCAATAATAAATTTTTAGAACTAAAAATAAAAATCAAAATTGAATTTTGTTAGATTTTATCACATTTATTTTCGTTGAATTCTATGTGAACGTAAAATAGTATTTATGTAGAAAATCGTTTTTTATTGCCAATATATTGTCTTGTTGTAGACTTATTATATTCTTTAGGCAATAAAATCCGTTGAATTCTTGTTCATATTGAAATGAATAAAAATGGATAAGGAGTTGTCAATGATATTCGAGCATGCACTTGTTTTGAGTGCCTATTTATTTTCTATAGGTATCTATGGGTTGATAACGAGCCGAAATATGGTTAGAGCCCTTATGTGTCTTGAACTTATACTGAATGCAGTTAATATAAATCTCGTAACCTTTTCTGACTTTTTTGATAGTCGCCAATTAAAAGGAAATATTTTTTCCATTTTTGTTATAGCTGTTGCAGCCGCTGAAGCAGCTATCGGACCAGCTATTGTTTCCTCAATTTATCGTAATAGAAAATCAACCTGTATCAATCAATCGAATTTGTTGAATAAATAGTATTACTCAAAAAAAAGTAGAATTTTGAATAATATAATGTGTGTACTATTAATCAATTAAAATTAGCATATATGATATATAACTTATGATCATGTTTGCGAAAACAAACATAAGAAATTAAAGTATCTTGGTTCTATTCTTTTATTATTAATTAATCTATAAGTCGATTTTGATTAGCAAAATTCTGAGAAATCATTGATTCATCTGGTGTATATAAATATATATAATTATATAATTATATATAATTATAATAAATTATATATAATTATAATATCAAATTAATATCAAATTAATATAAATATCAAATTTGTTACGAATTTACTAGATTGAAAATGTTGAATTTTTGATGTTTAAGGATTACGATCCAATGTCACATTCAGTAAAGATTTATGATACATGTATAGGATGTACTCAATGTGTCCGAGCCTGCCCCACAGATGTATTAGAAATGATACCTTGGGACGGATGTAAAGCTAAACAAATTGCTTCTGCCCCAAGAACAGAGGACTGTGTTGGTTGTAAGAGGTGTGAATCCGCCTGTCCTACGGATTTCTTAAGTGTTAGAGTTTATTTATGGCATGAAACAACTCGAAGCATGGGTCTAGCTTATTGATACGTTTCAAAAAGAACCACACACACAAGTACGTTTTTTTACTGGCAAAAACCTGCGCTCAAAATACAAAAGATTTGTTTTTGTATTTTGAGCGCGGGTTTTTCTAGTCTAAGTATATCTTATTTTTATCACGAATTATTTTCCTTGGTTAACAATAATTGTAGTTTTGCCAATAGCCGGGGGTTCCTTAATTTTCTTATTTCCTCATAAAGGAAATAAGGTAATTAAGTGGTATACTATTTGTATATGTTTAATAGATCTCCTTCTAACAGCCTATGCATTTTGTTATCATTTCGAATTGGATGATCCGCTAATCCAATTGATAGAAAATTATAAATGGATCCATTTTTTTTACTTTTACTGGAGATTCGGAATAGATGGACTCTCTATAGGACCCGTTTTATTGACGGGATTTATCACTACTTTAGCTACGTTAGCAGCTCAGCCGGTTACTCGAGAATCCAAATTATTCTATTTCCTGATGTTAGCAATGTATAGTGGTCAAATAGGAACATTTTCTTCTCGAGACATTTTACTTTTTTTCATCATGTGGGAATTAGAATTAATTCCCGTTTATCTACTTTTATCCATGTGGGGTGGAAAAAAACGTTTGTATTCCGCTACAAAGTTTATTTTGTACACTGCGGGAAGTTCCGTTTTTTTATTACTGGGAATTCTGGGTATGAGTTTATATAGTTCGAATGAACCAACATTCAATTTTGAATCATTAACTAATCAATCATATCCCATGGCGCTGGAAATAATATTCTATATGGG
This sequence comes from Mucuna pruriens, assembly GCA_025330945.1. Classification (NCBI taxonomy): domain Eukaryota; kingdom Viridiplantae; phylum Streptophyta; class Magnoliopsida; order Fabales; family Fabaceae; genus Mucuna; species Mucuna pruriens. Next base: position 5,965 of record JAENHJ010000370.1, on the reverse strand, counting down.
GTTTCTTATTGCTTTTGCCGTCAAATCACCAATTATACCCTTACATACATGGTTACCAGACACCCACGGAGAGGCACATTACAGCACTTGTATGCTTTTAGCTGGAATATTATTAAAAATGGGAGCATATGGGTTGGTTCGAATTAATATGGAATTATTATCTCGCGCTCATTCTATATTTTGCCCCTGGTTAATGCTATTAGGTTCAATTCAAATAATCTATGCAGCTTCAACATCTCTTGGTCAACGTAATTTAAAAAAAAGAATAGCTTATTCTTCGGTATCTCATATGGGTTTCTTAATTTTAGGAATTGGTTCTATAAGCGACACAGGTCTCAACGGGGCTATTTTACAAATAATCTCTCATGGATTTATTGGCGCTGCACTTTTTTTCTTGGCGGGAACTAGTTATGATAGACTACGTCTTCTTTATCTCGATGAAATGGGTGGAATGGCTATACCAATGCCAAAAATATTCACGGTTTTCACTATCTTATCGATGGCTTCTCTTGCATTGCCGGGCATGAGCGGTTTTGTTGCGGAATTGATAGTTTTATTGGGAATAATTACCAGCCAAAAATATCTTTTAATCACAAAAATACTAATTACTTTTGTAACAGCAATTGGAATGATATTAACTCCTATTTATTCATTATCTATCTTACGTCAAATGTTCTATGGATACAAACTTTTTGATACACCAAATTCTTATTTTTTTGATTCGGGGCCGCGAGAATTATTTATTTCAATTTCGATTCTTATACCCATAATAAGTATTGGTATTTATCCAGATTTTATTTTTTCATTTTCGGCTGACAAGGTTGAAGCTATTCTATCTAATTTTTTATAGATATCTAATTTTTTATAGATAGTTTTCACGAATAAATGAAAAAATCTAAAAATAGAAATAAATCCTATGTACAATACAAAATATATATATATATATATTTTCCTTTGTATTAATTACAAAAAAATGAATTTGAATTGTAATTGAAATATGCTTGTTGTTTGTGAGAACCCCTTGAATCACTACTACATTACTTGATTTAAAGGGTTCTCTATCATTTATTGAATTTTTCTTTGTTATTATATATATATTATATATATTATATATTTATATTATTATGTTTTCTATATTTGTATTTGTGAAGTTCTTTACTCACTTTAATTCAATTAGGTGTAAATGAACCATAACTATGTAGTCCTATTCCTAAAAGATTTATCCCTAAATAACATACCCAAATTATAAGAAAGCCCATAGAGGCCACTATTGAAGAATTTATATCTTCTAGTTTTTTTTTTTTTCTAGTATGTATATGTAAATAAATCGCGAATATAGTCCAAGTAATAAAAGCCCAAGTTTCCTTTGGATCCCAATTCCAATATGATCCCCATGCCTCATTAGCCCATACTGCTCCTGAAATAATACCTATCGTTAAAAAGATAAAACCTAGACTAATAGTACGGTAACCCCAACGATCTAATTGTTGAATAAATTGAGATCTATAATAATTTCTATAAGATGAAAAAGAAGTTTTTTTTAAAACATTATTTTTTTCATTCATATTCATGTATTTGATTTCGGCAAAAGAAAATGATTCGTTTATTAAAAAATACAAATTCTTGCTTTTATCAAGAATTTGTATGAGTTCTTGAAATGTAATGACTAAAATAGTCACTGATAATAATGATCCACATAAAAGAGTTGCATAACCTAATATCATCATACTTACGTGCATCATTAACCAATGGGACTGTAAAGCAGGCACTAATATTACGGATTCATGCATTTGGGTTAAAAGACCTGAAGTAGCAAAGCCTTGGGTAAAAATAACACTAGGTGCGATTATTGTATTTAAATAGTAGTTTTTATGCTTTTTGAAGCAAGGAACCATATAAAAAATGGAAAAAGTCCATGAAAGAAATATTAATGATTCATATAAATCACTAAATGGTAAATGGCCTGAAAAAACCCAACGAGTAACTAACAATCCTGTTATACAAAAAAAAAAGTTATTATCATGCCTTTTTAGACGAATCATAGAATCCTATGATTTCATTGACTAATAATAAGGTTATCAAATGAATTGAAATTAAAATGGATACGACCGAAAACGATATATGAGTTAATATATGCTCTAAAATTGAAAATACCATAATATAATGAAAAAAATCGAAATACTAGGAATAGAAATAAGAATGAAGTTCGTTATAGGACCTATTTTTTTAGAAGATAAGATGTCATGCCGCTACTCGGACTCGAACCGAGATGCTCTAGCACTGCTTCCTAAGAGCAGCGTGTCTACCAATTTCACCATAGCGGCTTACTCGAAATCATAATAACCCTTTTTAGTCAATTGTCGAGATTCAAAGAATCCATTTAAAGTACAATATTTGTTTACTAAACATTAAATAAAGAATTCTATTTAGAAATATATATTAGATATATTTCAATATTTTTTATTTCAATATTTTTCTTATTATTCTATAATTCTTATTCTAAATATATATATTATTATTCTATAATTCTTATTCTAAATATATATATAATATTATTATTCTAAATTCTTAAAAATGTAAAAAAATTATAAATAAATAATTCTAATCAAATTATTATGTAATTTTGAATGACTCATTTTTTATTTATTTCATTTTCTGAATATAAAGAAATATATTTCGATTTTTTCAATGGAAAATAAAATAGTGAATTTATGGATCAAAAAAGGAAGACTACATTCAATATTCAAAGGATTTTTGTATTTAGAATATATATATAAATAATATCTAAATACCCTAAATAAATACTACTATATTAGATTAGATATTGAATTTTTATTTGTATTTTTGTATTTATATTTAAGAATATTCATTGAATCAAATTAATTGAAATTATTCTAACGTTTGTATTTGTTACAAAAAAAAAGCTTTTGGAATTCCCCGTAAAATAGATTGCGCTAATGAAAAAGTTTTCAATCTTGTCCAATATCCCTTCTTTTTCCATAAAGTGTTCCGAATCATTTTTTTGATATAGAAGTGTGCTTTTTGGAACTGCCATATAATTTGTATAGTTTTTCATTGTTATATAGTTCGATGTGAAAGACATTTTTTTTCTGTAAATGAAAAAAATGAATTTATCTTTAATTAGCCATATATCTTATCTATCTTAATTCCCATTTTTTTGTTTCCTATTTAAAATAAAACATGGAATATTATAACCCCTTTTTTTTCAAACATCGATATTTTTCTATTGTAATAATTGTAATAGAAAATACTAAATTAGTTCAAAAATGAACTAATGTTTTTGAAAAAAAAAAGATTATTATTGAGTTATATGAGTTTTTTTATAAGTCATATCAAAATAAACGAATGTTCTTAGTTTTGGTGTAATTAATTCATTATTTATCCCGACTCTATACATAAAATATTTATTTTAAAAATTTCATTCTTATTCGAATATTATTTATATATATATTATAATAATATAATAAATAGTAATAAATATGAATTACAAAAAAGTTTATTTTTCACTAGTTATTGGTTATTGGTTATTGGTCCATTTTGAGTTTATACTTTGTAATATTCGAAGTATAAAGATTAAGAATAATTAATAATAGATCATTCTATTTTAATTCTATGTTTATTTTTTATTAACCGAACCCCTTCTTTACAAAAAAGAGATAAAAATCAACGAATAAGAAACAAAATTCATTAGAATCTGAATTTTTTGTTTATTGTATGGAATATACGCATCAATATTCATGGATCATACCTTTTATTCCATTTCCAATTCCTATGTTAATAGGAGTAGGACTTATACTTTTTCCGACGGCAACAAAAAATCTTCGACGTATGTGGGCTTTTCCTAGTATTTTATTGTTAACTATAGTTATGATTTTTTCGGTTGATCTGTCTATTCATCAAGTCAATAATAGTTCTATTTATCAATATGTATGGTCTTGGACCATAAATAATGATCTTTCTTTAGAGTTTGGGTACTTCATTGATTCACTTACTTCTATTATGTCAATATTAATTACTACTGTTGGCATTCTGGTTCTTATTTATAGTGATAATTATATGTCTCATGATCAAGGATATTTGAGATTTTTTACTTATATGACTCTTTTTTTAATATTTCAATGTTGGGATTAGTTACTAGTTCGAATTTGATACAAATTTATGTTTTTGGGGAATTGGTTGGAATGTGTTCTTATTTATTAATAGGCTTTTGGTTCACACGTCCTATTGCGGCAAATGCTTGTCAAAAAGCATTTGTAACAAATCGTGTAGGGATTTTGGTTTATTATTGGGAATTTTAGGTATTTTTTGGATAACAGGTAGTTTGGAATTTCGGGATTTGTTTCAAATAATAAATAACTTTATTTACAAAAATGAGGTTAATGTTTTTTTGTTACTTTCTTTGCCCTCTTGCTATTTTGTGGCTCAGTCGTTAAATCCGCCCAATTTCCTCTTCATGTATGGCTACCTGATGCTATGGAAGGGCCTACTCCTATTTCCGCTCTTATACATGCTGCTACTATGGTAGCGGCGGGAATTTTTCTTGTAGCTCGGCTTCTTCCTCTTTTCATAGTTCTACCCGCAATAATGAATGGAATAGCTTTTATAGGTATAATAACAGTAGTATTTGGAGCTACTTTAGCTATTGCTCAAAAAGATATTAAGAAAAATTTGGCCTATTCCACAATGTCTCAATTGGGTTATATGATGTTAGCTCTAGGTATGGGATCTTATCGAGCCGCTTTATTTCATTTGATTACTCATGCTTATTCAAAAGCATTGTTGTTTTTAGGATCTGGATCCATTATTCATTCAATGGAAGCTGTTGTTGGATATTCTCCAGCTAAAAGTCAAAATATGGTTCTTATGGGTGGTTTAACAAAACATGTACCAATTACAAAAACTGCTTTTTTAGTGGGTACACTTTCTCTTTGTGGTATTCCACCCTTTGCCTGTTTTTGGTCTAAGGATGAGATTCTTAATGATAGTTGGTTGTATTCACCAATTTTCGCAATAATTGCTTGTTCCACAGCGGATTAACTGCATTTTATATGTTTCGGATCTATTTACTTGTTTTTGAAGGATATTTAAACGTTCATTTTCGAAATTTCAATGGAAAAAAAAATAGTTCATTCTATTCGATATCTTTATGGGGGAAAAAAGAAGTAAAACATAAATTTAAAAACAAAAAATTTTTCTTAGCTTTATTAAGATTAAGAATGAATAAAAATCAAATAACTTCTTTTTTTCCGGAAGACATATCCACATCGAATTAATAAAAATGTCAAAAACATAACACATCTTTTTTTTTGATATTACCCATTTTGGTACTAAAAAAACTGTTTATTTATATCCTCATGAATCGGACAATACTATGCTATTTTCTATGCTTATTTTAGTGCTCTTTACTTTATTCGTTGGGGCCGTAGGAATTTCTTTCAGCCAAAACGGAATAGATTGGGATATATTATCAAAATGGTTAATTCCGTTTATAGACCTTTTACATAAAAATTCAAAAAATTTTGTGGATTGGTATGAATTTTTGACAAACGCAACTTTTTCGGTGATTCTAACTTTTTCGGAATATTTATAGCGTCTTTTTTTACAAACCGATTTATTCAGATTTACAAAATTTGAATTTATTAAATTTCTTAGAAAAAAATGTTTCTAGTAAAATTGTTGCTGATAATTTTCAAAATGTCATATATGATTGGTCATATAATCATGGTTATATAGATATTTTTATAAAATATCTTTAATAGCGAGTGTAAGAAAATTAGTTCAATTCAATTCTTTTTTGATAAAAAAAAATTGATGGAATTCCAAATGGAATAGGTATTACAAGTTTTTTTATAGGAGAAACTATCAAATATGTGGGAGGTGGGCGAATTTCTTCGTATATCTTATTGTATATATTTTATATATTAATCTTTATACTAATTTGGTA
>JAENHJ010000369.1:167500-180801 GCA_025330945.1 Mucuna pruriens | reverse complement strand
CATTCTTTTCATTCTTCTTCTTCTAATTCTTCTTCTTCTCATTCTTCTTCTTATCATTTCTTCTTCTTTTCATTCTTCTTCTTCTCATTCTTCTTCTTCTCATTCTTCTTCTTCTCATTCTTCTTCTTCTCATTCTTCTTCTTCTCATTCTTCTTCTTATTCTTATTCTTCTTCATTCTTCTCATTCTTCTTCACTTCTTCTTTTCCATTCTTCATTTCTCATTCTTCTTCTTCTCATTCTTCTTCTTCATTCTTCTTCTTGTCATTTTCTTCTTCTTCTCATTTCTTCTTCTCATTCTTCTTCTTCTCATTCTTCTTCTTCTCATTCTTCTTCTTCTCATTCTTCTTCTTCTCATTCTTCTTAACTCATTCTTCTTCTTATCACTTTTCTTTCTTCTTCTCATTCTTCTTCTTCTCATTCTTCTTCTCATTCTTTCTTCTCATTCTTTTTCTTATTCTTCTTCTTCTCATTATTCTTTTCTCTTCTTCTTCTTCATTTCTTCTCATTCTTCTTCTTCTCATTTTCTTCTTATTCTTCTTTCTCATTCTTCTTTCTTTCTTCTTATTCTTCTTCTCATTCTTCTTTCTTAATTCTTTCTCATTCTTCTTCTTCTCATTCTTTCTTCTCTTCTTCATTCTTCTTCTTCTTCTTTTCTTCTTCTTCTTCTTCTTCTCATTTTCTTCTTCTCATTCTTCTTCTTCTCATTCTTCATTCTTCTCATTCATCTTCTTCTTTCTTATTCCGTTTCTTACTCATTTCTTCTTCTTTCTTCTTCTTCTTCTTCTTCTTCATTTCTTCTTCTTCTCATTCTTCTTCCTCTTCTCATTCTTCTTCTTCATCTTTTCTTCTCATTCTTCTTCTTCTCATTCTTCTTCTCATTCTTCTTCTTCTCATTCTTCTTCTTCTCGTTCTTAACTTCTCATTCTTCTTCTTCTCATTCTTCTTCTTCTCATTCTTCTTCTTTCATTCTTCTTCTTCTTATTCTTCTTCTCATTTCTCTTCTTCTTCCATTCTTCTTCTTCTTCTTCTTCTCATTCTTCTTCTTCTTCATTCTTCTTCTTCTCTCATTCTTCTTCTTCTCATTCTTCTTCTTCTCATTCTTCTTCTTCTCATTCTTCTTTCTTCTCATTCTTCTTTCTTTCATTCTTCTTCCATTCTTTTCTTCTCATTCTTCTTCCAATTCTTCTTCTTCTCATTCTTTTCTCATTCTCTTCTTCTTCTCATTTCTTCTTCTTCTCATTCTTCTTCTTCTCGTTTCTTTTTTTCTCATTCTTCTTCTTCTCATTCTTCTTCTCTCATTCTTCTTCTTGTCATTCTTAACTTCTTCTTTCTTCTTCTTGTCATTTTCTTCTTCCATTCTTCTCTTCTTTCTTCTTCTCATTCTTCTTCTCATTCTTCTTCTTCATTCTTCTTCTTTCTTCTTCTTCTTCTTCTTCTCATTCTTCTTCTTCTCATTCTTCTTCTTCTCATTCTTCTTCTTCTCATTCTTCTTCTTCTCATTTCTTCTTCTTCTCATTCTTCTTCTTCTCATTCTTCTTCTTCTTTTTCTTCTTTCTTCTTCTCATTCTTCTTCTTCTCATTTCTTCTTCTCATTCTTCTTCTTCTCATTCTTCTTCTTCTCATTCTTCTTCTTCTCATTCTTCTTCTTCTCATTCTTCTTCTTCTCATTTCTTCTTCTCATTCTTCTTCTTCTTAATTCATTTCTTAACTTCTTTTTCTTCTTCTTCTCATTCTTCTTCTCATTCTTCCTCCTTTTTCTTTTCTTCTTCATTCTTCTTCTTCATTCTTCTTCTTCTCATTCTTCTTCTTCTTCATTCTTCTTCTTCTCATTCTTCTTCTTTCTTCTTCTTATCATTCTTCTTCTTCTCATTCTTCTTCTTCTTCAATTCTTCTTCTCATTTCTTCTTCTCATTCTTCTTATTTTCTTCTTCTTTCTTCTTCTTCTTCTTTCTTCTTCTTTTCTTCTTCTTCTTCTTTTTCTTCTTCTCATTCTTCTTCTTCTCATTCTTCTTCTTCTTTTTCTTCTTCTTCTTCTTCTCATTCTTCTTCTTATTCTTCTCTTCTTCTTCTTCTTTTCTTCTTCATTTCTTCTTCTCATTCTTCTTCTTCTTCATTTTTCTTCTCATTCTTTATCTCATTCTTCTTCTTCATTCCATTCTTCTTCTTCTTCTTCTTCTTCTTCTCATTCTTCTTCTTCTCATTTCTTCTTCTCATTCTTCTTCTTTTCTTCATTCTTCTTCTCATTCTTCTTCTTCTTCTTCTTCTTCTCATTCTTCTTCTTCTCATTCTTCTTCTTCTCATTCTTCTTCTTCTTTCTTCTCATTCTTCTTCTTCTTCTTCTTCTTCTCATTCTTCTTCTTCTTCTTCTTCTTCTCATTCTTCTTCTTTTCTCATTCTTCTTCTTCTCATTCTTCTTCTCATTCTTCTTCTTCTTCTTCTTCTTCTCATTCTTCTCATTCTTCTTCTTCTTCTTCTTCTTCTTCTTCTTCTTATTCTTCTTCTTCTTCTTCTTTCTTCTTCTCATTCTTCTTCTTCTCATTCTTCTTCTTCTCATTCTTCTTCTTCTCATTCTTCTCTTCTCATTCTTCTTCTTCATTCTTCTTCTTCTTCTTCTTCTTCTTATTCTTCTCATTCTTCTTCTTATTCTTCTTCTTCTTCTCATTCTTCTTCTCATTCTTCTTCTTTCTTCTTCTTCTCTTCTTCTTCTCATTCTTCTTCTTCTTCTTCTTCATTTTCTTCTTCATTCTTCTTCTTATTATTCATTTTTCTTCTTTCATTCTTCTTCTTCTCTTCTTCTTCTCTTCTCATTTCTTCTTCTTCTTCTTCTTCTTCTTCTTCTTCTCATTCTTCTTCTTCTCATTCTTCTTCTTCTCATTCTTCTTCTCATTCTTCTTCTTCTTCTTCTTCTCATTTTCTTCTTCCTTCTTCTTCTCATTCTTCTTCTTCTTTTTCTTCTCATTCTTCTTCTTCTCATTTTCTTTCTTCTTCATTCTTCTTCTTCTCATCTTCTTCTTCTCATTTCTTCTTCTCATCTTCTTCTTCTCTTCTTCTTCTTCTCTTCTTCTCATTCTTCTTCTTCATTCTTCTTCTCTCATTCTTCTTCTTCTCATTCTTCTTCTCATTCTTCTTCTTGTCATTCTTCTTCTTTCTTCTCATTCTTCTTCTTCTCATTCTTCTTCTTCATTCTTCTTCTTCTTCTTCTTCTTCTCATTCTTCTTCTTCTCATTCTTCTTCTTCATTCTTCTTCTTCTCATTCTTTTCTTCTCATTCTTCTTCTTCTCTTCTTCTTCTCATTCTTCTTCTTCATTTTTCTTTCTCATTCTTCTTTCTCTTCTTCTTCTTCTTCTTCTTCTTCTTCTTCTTCTTCTTCTTCTTCTTCTTCTTCTCTTCTTCTTCTTCTCATTCTTCTTCTTCTCATTCTTCTTCTTCTCATTCTTCTTCTTCTCATTCTTCTTCTTCTCATTCTTCTTCTTTTCTTCTTCTCATTCTTCTTCTCATTCTTCTTCTCTTCTCTTCTTCTTCTTCTTCTTCTTCTTCTTACGTTCTTCTTCTTCTCTTCTTCTTCTTCTTCTTCTTCTTCTTCTTCTTCTTTCTTTCTTCTTCTCATTCTTCTTCTTCTCATTCTTCTTCTTCTCATTCTTCTTTCTTCTTCTTCTTCTTCATTCTTCTTCTTCTCATTCTTCATTCTTCTTCTTCTCATTCTTCTTCTTCTCATTCTTCTTCTTCTCATTCTTCTTCTTCTTCATTTTTCTTCTTCATTCTTCTTCTTCTTCTTCTTCTTCTTCTCATTCTTCTTCTTCTCATTCTTCTTCTTCTTCTTCTTCTTCTCTCATTCTTCTTTTTTCTTTTTCTTCTTCTCATTCTTCTTCTTATTCTTCTTCTCATTCTTCTTCTTCTTCTTTTCTTCTTCTTCTTCTTCTTCTTCTCATTCTTCTTCTTTTCTTTTCATTCTTCTTCTTTTTCTTCTTCTTCTCATTCTTCTTCTTCTCATTCTTCATTCTTCTTCTTCTCTCATTCTTCATTTCTTCTTCATTCTTCTTCTTCTTCTTCTTCTTCTCATTCTTCTTCTTCTCATTCTTCTTCTTCTCATTCTTCTTCTTCTTCTTCTCTTCTTCTTCTTCTTTCTTCTTTCTTCTTCTTCTCATTCTTCTTCTTCTCATTCTTCTTCTTCTCATTCTTCTTCTTCTCATTCTTCTTCTTCTCATTCTTCTTCTTCTCATTCTTCTTCTTCTCATTTTCTTCTTCTTTTTCTTCTTCTCTTCTTCTTCTTCTTTCTTCTTCTTTCTTCTCATTCTTCTTCTTCTCATTTCTTCTTCATTCTTCTTCTTCTTCTCATTTCTTATTCTTCTTCTTCTCATTCTTCTTCTTCTCATTCTTCTTCTTCTCATTCTTCTTCTTCTCATTCTTCTTCTTCTCATTCTTCTTCTCCGTTTCTTCTTCTCATTCTTTCTCTTTTTCTTCTTCTTCTTCTTCTCATTCTTTCTTCATTCTTCTTCTTCTTCTTCTTCTTCTCATTCTTCTTCTTCTCTTCTTCTTCTCATTCTTCTTCTTCTCATTTCTTCTTCTTCTCATTCTTCTTCTTCTCATTTCTTCTTCTTCTTTCTTCTTCTTCTCATTCTTCTTCTTCTTCTTCTTCTTCTTCTTCTTCTTCTTCTCATTTTCTTCTCCTTCTTCTTCTTCTCATCTTCTTCTTCTCATTCTTCTTCTTATTCTTCTTTTCTTTTCTTCTTTCTCATTTCTTCTTCTTCTTTCTTCTTCTCATTCTTCTTTTTCTTTTCTTCTTCTTCTTTTCATTCTTCTTCTTTCTTCTTCTTCTTCTTCTTCTTCTTCTTCTTCTTCTTCTTCTTCTCATTCTTCTTCTTCTCATTCTTCTCTTCTCATTCTTCTTCTTCTCATTTTCTTCTTCTTCATTCTTCTTCTTCTCATTCTTCTTCTTCTTCTTCTTCTTCATTCTTCTTCTTCTCTTCTTCTTCTTCTTCATTCTTCTTCTTCTTCTCATTCTTCTTCTTCTCATTCTTCTTCTTCTTCATTCTTCTCATTCTTCTTCTTCTCATTCTTCTTCTTCTTTCTTCTTCTTCTCTTCTTCTTCTTCTCATTCTTCTTCTTCTTCATTCTTCATTCTTCTTCTTCTTTCATTCTTCTTCTTCATTCTTCTTCTTCTTCTTCTTCTTCTCATTCTTCTTCTTCTCATTCTTCTTCTCATTCTTCTTCTTCTTCTTCTTCTTCTTCTTCTTCTTCTTCTTCTTCTTCTTCTCATTCTTCTTCTTCTTCTTCTTCTTCTTCTCATTCTTCTTCTTCTTCTTCTTCTTCTTCTTTCTTCTTTTTTCTTCTCTTCTTCTTCTTCTTCTTCTTCTTCTTCTCATTCTTCTTCTCTTCTTTTTTTCTTCATTCTTCTTCTTCTTCTTCTTCTTCTTCTTCTTCTTCTTCTCATTCTTCTTCTCATTCTTCTTCTTCATTCTTCTTCTTCTTTTTTCTTCTCATTCTTCTTCTTCTTCTTCTTCTTCTCATTCTTCTTCTTCTCTTCTTCTTCTTCTCATTCTTCTTCTTCTCATTCTTCTTCTTCTCATTCTTCTTCTCATTCTTCTTCTTCTCATTCTTCTTCTTCTCATTCTTCTTCTTCTCATTCTTCTTCTTCTCTTCTTCTTCTTCTCATTCTTCTTCTCATTTTCTTCTTTCTTTCTTCTCATTCTTCTTCTTCTCATTCTTCTTCTTCTCATTCTTCTTCTCATTCTTCTTCTTTCTTCTTCTTCATTCTTCTTCTTCTCATTCTTCTTCTTCTCATTCTTCTTCTTCTCATTCTTCTTCTTTCTTCTTCTTCTCATTCTTCTTCTTCTTCTTCTTCTTCTTCTTCTTCTTCTTCTTCTTTCTTCTTCTTCTTCTTCTTCTTCTTCTTCTTCTTTTTCTTCTTCTATTCTTCTTCTCATTCTTCTTCTCTTCTTCTTCTTCTTCTTCATTCTTTCTTCTTTTCTTCTTCTTCTTCTTCTTCTTCTTCTTTCTTCTTCTTCTCATTCTTCTTTTTCCTCATTCTTCTTCTTCTCATTTTCTTCTTCTTCTCTTCTTCTTATTCTTTCTTCTTCTTCTTCTTCTTCTTCTTTCTTCTTCTTCTCATTCTTCTTCTTCTCATTCTTCTTCTTCTCATTCTTCTTCTTCTCATTCTTCTTCTTCTCATTTTCTTCTTCTTCATTCTTCTTCTTCTCATTCTTCTTCTTCTCATTCTTCTTCTTCTCATTTCTTCTTCTCATTCTTCTTCTTCTCATTCTTCTTCTTCTTCTTCTTCTTCTTCTCATTCTTCTTCTTCTTCTTCTTCTTCTCATTCTTCTTCTTCTTCATTCTTCTTCTTCTCATTCTTCTTCTTCTCATTCTTCTTCTTCTTCTTCTTCTTCTTCTCATTCTTCTTCTTCCTCATTTTCTTCTTCTTCTTCTTCTTTTCTTCTTCTTCTCATTCTTCTTCTCTTTCTTCTTCTTTTCTTTCTTCTTTCTTCTTCTTCTCATTCTTCTTCTTCTCATTCTTCTTCTTTCTTCTTCTCATTCTTCTTCTCTTCTTATTCTTTCTTCTTCTCATTCTTCTTCTTCTTCTTCTTCTCATTCTTCTTCTTTCTTCTTCTCTTCTTCTTCTTCTCATTCTTCTTCTTCTCATTCTTCTTCTCTTCTTCTTCTTCTTCATTCTTCTTCTTCTCATTCTTCTTCTCTTCTCATTCTTCTTCTTCTCATTCTTCTTCTTCTCATTCTTCTTCTTCTCTTCTTCTTTCTCATTCTTCTTCTCATTCTTCTTCTTCTTCTTCTTCTTCTCATTCTTCTTCTTCTTCTTCTTCTCTTCTTCTTCTTCTTCTCTTCTTCTTCTCATTCTTCTTCTTCTCATTCTTCTTCTCATTCTTCTTCTTCTTCATTCTTCTTCTTCTCTTCTTCTCATTCTTCTTCTTCTCATTTTCTTCTTCTCATTCTTCTTCTTCTTCTTTCTTCTTCTTCTCATTTCTTCTTCTTCTCATTCTTCTTCTTCTCATTCTTCTTCTTCTCATTCTTCTTCTTCTCATTCTTCTTCTTCTCATTCTTCTTCTTCTTCTTCTTCTTCTTCTTCTTCTTCTTCTTCTTCTTCTTCTTCTCATTCTTTCTTCTCATTCTTCTTCTTCTTCTCATTCTTCTTCTTCTCATCTTCTTCTTCTTCTCATTCTTCTTCTTCTTCTCATTCTTCTTCTTCTCATTCTTCTTCTTCTCATTCTTCTTCTTTCATTCTTCTTCTTCTCATTCTTCTTCTTCTTCTTCTTCTTCTTAACGTTCTTCTTCTTCTTCATTCTTTCTTTCTTCTTCTTCTTCTTCTTCTCATTCTTCTTCTTCTCTTCTTCTTCTTCTTCTTTCATTCTTCTTCTTCTTTCTTCTTTTCTTCTTTTTCTCATTCTTCTTCTTCTTCTTCTTCTTCTTCTTCTTCTTCTTCTTCTTCTTTCTTCTTCTTCTCATTCTTCTTCTTCATTCTTTCTTCTTCTCATTCATTCTTCTTCTCTTCTTCTTCTTCTTCTTCTTTCTTCATTCTCATTCTTCTTCTTCTTTCATTTTTTCTTCTTCTCATTCTTCTTCTTCTCATTCTTCTTCTTCTCATTCTTCTTCTTCTCATTCTTCTTCTCATTCTTCTTCTTCTTCTTCTTCTTCTTCTTCTTCTTCTTCTTCTTCTTCTCTTTTTCTTCTTCTTCTTCTTCTTCTTCTTCTTTCTTCTTTCTCATTCTTCTTCTTCTTCTTCTTCTTCTTCTTCTTCTTCTTCTTCTTCTCATTCTTCTTCTTCTCATTCTTCTTCTTCTCATTCTTCTTCTTCTCATTCTTCTTCTTCTCATTCTTCTTCTTCTCATTCTTCTTCTCTTCTTCTTCTTCTTCTTATTCTTCTTCTTCTTTTCTTCTTCTTCTTCTTTCTCATTCTTCTTCTTCTTCTTCTTCTCTTCTTCTCATTCTTCTTCTTCTCATTCTTCTTCTTCTCATTCTTCATCTCTTCTTTTTCTTCTCTTTCTTCTTCTCATTCTTCTTCTTCTTCTTCTTCTTCTCATTCTTCTTCTTCTTTCTTCTTCTCATTCTTCTTCTTCTTCTTCTTCTTCTTCATTCTTCTTCTTCTTCTTCTTCTTCTTCTCTTCTTCTTCTTCTTCTTCTTCTCATTCTTCTTTCTTCTTCTTCTTCTTCTTCTTCTTCTTCTTCTTCTTCTCTTCTTCTTCTTCTCTTCTTCTTCTCATTCTTCTTCTTCTCATTCTTCTTCTTCTTCTTCTTCTTCTTCTCATTTCTTCTTCTTCTCATTCTTTTTTTCTCATTCTTCTTTCTTCTTCTTTCTTCTTCTTCTTCTTCTTCTTCTTCTTCATTCTTCTTCTCATTCTTCTTCTCATTCTTTTTCTCATTCTTCTTCTCATTCTTCTTCTTCTCATTCTTCTTCTTCTTCTTCTTCTTCTTCTTCTTCTTCATTCTTCTTCTTCTCATTCTTCTTCTTCTCATTCTTCTTTTTCTCATTCTTCTTCTTCTCATTCTTCTTCTCATTCTTCTTCTTCTCATTCTTCTTCTTCTTCTTCTTCTTCTTTCTTTTTTCTTCTTCTTCTTCTTCTTCTTCTTTCTTTCTTCTTCTTCTTCTTCTTTCTCATTCTTCTTCTTCTTCTTCTTCTTCTTCTTCATTCTTCTTCTTTCTTCTTCTTCTCTTTTTCTTCTTCTTCTTTTTCTTCTTCTTCTCATTCTTCTTCTTCTTCTTCTTCTTCTTCTCATTCTTCTTCTTCTTCTTCTTCTTCTTCATTCTTCTTCTTCTCATTCTTTCTTCTTATTCTTCTTCTTCTTTCTTCTTCTCTCATTCTTCTTCTTCTTCTTCTTCTTCTTCTTCTTCTTCTTTTCTTCTTCTCTTCTTCTTCTTCTTCTTCTCATTTTCTTCTTCTCATTCTTCTTCTTCTCATTTCTTCTTCTTTTCTTCTTCTTTCTTTTTCTTCTTCTTCTTCTTCTTCTTCTTTTCTTCTTCTTCTCATTCTTCTTCATTCTTCTTCTTATTCTTCTTCTTCTCTTCTCTTTCTTCTTCTCATTCTTCTTCTTCTCATTCTTCTTTCTTCTCATTCTTCTTCTTCTTCTTCTTCTTCTTTCTTCTTCTTCTTCTTCTTCTTCTTCTCATTCTTCTTCTTCTCATTCTTTCTTCTTCTTCTTCTTTCTTCTTCTTCTTTCTTCTTCTTCTCATTTTCTTCTTCTTCTTCATTTTCTTCTCATTCTTCTTCTTCTCAATTCTTCTTCTTCTCATTCTTCTTCTTCTTTTCTTCTTCTTCTTCTTCTTATTCTTCTTCTCATTCTTCTTCTTTTCTTCTTCTTCTCATTCTTCTTCTTCTCATTCTTCTTCTTCTCATTCTTCTTCTTCTTCTTCTTCTTCTTCTTCTTCTTCATTCTTCTTCTTCTTCTCATTCTTCTTCTTCTCATTCTTCTTCTTCTCATTCTTCTTCTTCTCATTCTTCTTCTTCTCATTCTTCTTCTTCTTCTCATTCTTCTTCTTCATTCTTCTTCTTCTCATTTTCTTCTTCTCATTCTTCTTTCTTCTTCTTCTTCTTCTTCTCATTCTTCTTCTTCTCTTCTTTATCTTCTCATTCTTCTTCTTCTTCTTCTTCTTCTCATTCTTCTTCTTCTCATTCTTCTTCTTCTCATTCTTCTTCTTCTCATTCTTCTTCTTCTCATTCTTCTTCTCTTCTCTTCTTTTCTTCTTCTTCTTCTTTCTTCTTCTTCTTCATTCTTTTCTTTTCTTTTTTCTTCTTTCTTCTTCTTTCTTCTTCTTCTCATTCTTCTTCTTCTCATTCTTCATTCTTCTTCTCATTCTTCTTTCTTCTTCTTCTTCATTCTTCTTCTTCTCATTCTTCTTCTCATTCTTCTTCTTCTTCTTCTTCTTTCTTCTTCTTTTCTTCTTCTCATTCTTCTTCTTTCTTCTTCTTCTTCTTCTTCTTCTTCTTTCATTTCTTCTTCTTCTTCATTCTTCTTCTCTTTCTCTTCTTCTTCTTCTCATTCTTCTTTCTTCTTCTTCTTCTTCTTCTTCTTTTTCTTCTCATTCTTCTTCTTCTCATTCTTCTTCTTCTCATTCTTCTTCTTCTCATTCTTCTTCTTCTCTTCTTCTCATTCTTCTTTTTCTCATTCTTCTTCTTCACAATCTTCTTGTCTCATTCTTCTTCTTCTCATTCTTCTTTTTATTCTTCTTCTTCTCATTCTTCTTCTTCTCATTTTTCTTATTCTCATTCGTCTTCTTCTTCTTCTTCTTCTTCTTTCTTCTCTTCTTTCTTCTTCTTCTTCTTCTTCTTCTCATTTTTCTTCTTCTTCTTTCTTCTTCTTCATTCTTCTTCTTCTCTTCTTCTTCTTCTTCTTCTTCTTCTTCTTCTTCTTCTTCTTCTCTTCTTCTTCTTCTTCATTCTTCTTCTTCTCATTCTTCTTCTTCTTCTTCTTCTTCTTCTCATTCTTCTTCTTCTTCATTCTTCTTCTTCTCATTCTTCTTCTTCTCATTCTTCTTCTTCTCATTCTTCTTCTTCTTCTTCTTCTTCTTCTTCTTCTTCTTCTCATTCTTCTTCTTCTCATTCTTCTTCTTCTTTTCTTCTTCTTCTCATTTCTTCTTCTTCTCATTCTTCTTCTTCTCATTCTTCTTCTTCTTCTCATTCTTCTTCTCATTCTTCTTCTTCTCATTCTTCTTCTCATTCTTCTTTTTCTCATTCTTCTTCTTCACAATCTTCTTGTCTCATTCTTCTTCTTCTCATTCTTCTTTTTATTCTTCTTCTTCTCATTCTTCTTCTTCTCATTTTTCTTATTCGCATTCGTCTTCTTCTTCTTCACATCCTTCTTCTCATTCTTCTTCTTCTCATTCTTCATCTTCTCATTCTTCTACTTCTCATTCTTCTTCTTCTTCTTCTTCTCTTCTTCTTCTTCTTCATTCTTCTTCTTCTCATTCTTCTTCTTCTTCTTCTTCTTCTTCTTCATTCTTCTTCTTCTCATTCTTCTTCTTCTTCATTCTCTTCTTCTTCTTTTCTTCTTCTTCTTCTTCTTCTTCTTCTTCTTCTTCTTCTTCTTTTCTTCTTCTTCTTCTTCTTTTTCTTCTTCTTCTCATTCTTCTTCTTCTTCTTCTTCTTCTTCTCATTCTTCTTCTTCTCATTCTTCTTCTTCTTCTTCTTCTTCTTTCTTCTTCTTCTTCATTCTTCTTCTTTTCATCTTCTTCTTTCTTCTTCTTCTTCATTCTTCTTCTTCTTCTTTCTTCTTTCTTCTCATTCTTCTTCTTCTTCTTCTTTCATTCTTCTTCTTCTTCTTCTTCTTCTCATTCTTCTTCTTTCTTCTTCTTCTTCTTCTCATTCTTCTTCTCATTTTTCTTCTTCTTCTTTCTTCTTCTTCTTCTTCTTCTTCTTCTCATTCTTCTTCTTCTCATTCTTCTTCTTTCTTCTTTTTCTTCTTCTTCTTCTTCTTCTTCTTCTTCATTCTTCTTCTTCTTCTTTCTTCTTCTTCTTCTTCTTCTCATTCTTCTTCTCATTCTTCTTCTTCTTCTTTCTTCTTCTCTTCTCTTCTTCATTTTCTTCTTCTTCTCATTCTTCTTCTTCTTCTTCTTCTTCTTCTCATTCTTCTTCTTCTCATCTTCTTCTTCTTTCTTCTTCTTCTTTCTTCTTCTCATTCTTCTTCTTCTCATTCTTCTTCTTCATTCTTCTTCTTCTTCTTTCTTCTTCTTCTTTCTTCTTTTCTTCTTCTTTCATTCTTCTTCTTCTTCTTCTTCTTCTCATTCTTCTTCTTCTTCTTCTTCTTTCTTCTTCTTCTTCTTCTTCTTCATTCTTCTTCTTCTTCTTCTTCTTCTTTTCTTCTTTCTTCTTCTTCTCATTCTTCTTCTTCTCATTCTTCTTCTTCTTCATTCTTCTTCTTTTCTTTTTCTTCTTCTCATTCTTCTTTTCTTTTCTTCTTCTTCTCATTCTTCTTCTTCTCATTCTTCTTCTTCTTCATTCTTCTTCTCTTCTTCTTCTTCTTTCTTCTCATTCTTCTTCTTCTTCTTCTTTCTTCATTCTTCTTCTTCTCATTCTTCTTCTTCTCATTTTCTTCTTCTCATTCTTCTTCTTCTCATTCTTCTTCTTTCATTCTTCTTCTTCTTCTTCTTCTTTCTTTCTTCTTCTTCTTCTTCTTCTCATTCTTCTTCTCTCATTCTTCTTCTTCTCATCTTCTTCTTCTTCTCATTCTTCTTCTTTCTTCTTCTTCTTCTTTCTTCTTCTTCTCATTTCTTCTTCTTCTCATTCTTCTTCTTCTCATTCTTCTTCTTCTCATTCTTCTTCTTCTTCTTCTTCTTCTTTTCTTCTTCTTCTTCTTCTTCTTCTTCTTCTTTTCTTCTTCTTCTTTTTCTTCTTCTTCTTCTTCTTCTTCTTCTTTTCTTCTTCTCTTCTTCTTCTTCTTCTTTTTCTTCTTCTCTTCTTCTTCTTCTTCTTCTTCTTCTTCTCATTCTTCTTCTTCTCATTCTTCTTCTCATTCTTCTTCTTCTCATTCTTCTTCTTTCTCATTCTTCTTCTCTTCTCATTTCTTCTTCTTTCTTCTTCTTCTTCTTCTTAACTTCTCATTCTTCTTCTCTCATTCTTCTTCTTTCTTCTCTTCTTCTTCTTCTTCATTCTTCTTCTTCTTCTTCTTCTTCTCTTCTTCTTCTTCTCATTCTTCTTCTCATTCTTCTTCTTTCTTCTTTCTTCTTCTCATTCTTCTTCTCATTCTTCTTCTTCTCATTCTTCTTCTTCTCATTCTTCTTCTTCTCATTCTTCTTCTCATTCTTCTTTCTTCTTTCTTCTTCATTCTTCTTCTTCTCATTCTTCTTCTTCTCATTCTTCTTCTTCTTCTTCTTCTTCTTCTTCTTCTCATTCTTCTTCTTCTTCTTTTCTTCTTTCTTCTTCTTCTTCTTCTTCTTCTCATTCTTCTTCTTCTCATTCTTCTTCTCATTCTTCTTCTTCTCATTCTTCTTCTTCTCATTCTTCTTCTCATTCTCATTCTTCTTCTTCTCATTCTTCTTCTTCATTCTTCTTCTTCATTCTTCTTCTTCTCATTCTTCTTCTCTCATTCTTCTTCTTCTTCTTCTTCTTCTTCTTCTCATTTCTTCTTCTTCTCATTCTTCTTCTTCTTCTTCTTCTTCTTCTTCTTCTTCATTCTTCTTCTTCTCATTCTTCTTCTTCTCATTCTTCTTCTTCTCTTTCTTCTTCTTCTCATTCTTCTTCTTCATTCTTTCTTCTTCTCATTCTTCTTCTTCATTCTTCTTCTCATTCTTCTTCTTCTCATTCTTCTTCTTCTCATTCTTCTTCTTTTCATTCTTCTTTTCTCATTCTTCTTCTTTCTTCTT
>JAENHJ010000369.1:160000-162500 GCA_025330945.1 Mucuna pruriens | reverse complement strand
TCTCATTCTTCTTCTTCTCATTCTTCTTCTTCTCATTCTTCTTCTTCTTTTCTTCTTCTTCTCATTCTTCTTCTTCTCATTCTTCTTCTCATTCTTCTTCTTCTCATTTCTTCTTCTCTCATTCTTCTTCTTCTCATTCTTCTTCTTCTTCTTCTTCTTTCTTCTTCTTCTTCTCTTTTCTTCTTCTTCTTCTTCTTCTTCTTCTTCTTCTTCTTCTTTCTTCTTCTTCTTCTTCTTCTTCTTCTTCTTTCTTCTTCTCTTCTTCTTCTTCTTTTCTTCTTCTTCTTCTTCTTTCTTCTTCTTCTTCCTCTTCTTCTTCTTCTCATTTCTTTTTCTTCTTTCTTCTTCTTCTCATTCTTCTTCTTCTCATTCTTCTTCTTCTCATTCTTCTTCTTTCTTCATTCTTCTTCTTCTTCTTCTTCTCCATTCTTCTCTTCTCATTCTTCTTCTTTCTTCTTCTTCTTCATTCTTCTTCTTCATTCTTCTTCTTCTTCTTCTCTTTCTTCTTCTTCTTTTCTTCTTCTTCTTCTCATTCTTCTTCTTCTTCTTCTTCTTCTTCTTCTCATTCTTCTTCTTCTTCTTCTTCTTCTCATTCTTCTTCTTCTTTCTTCTTCTTCTTCTTCTTCTTCTTCTTCTTCTTCTTCTTCTCATTCTTCTTCTTCTTCTTCTTCTTCTTCTTCTTATTCTTTTCTTCTTCTTTCTTCTTCTTCTCATTCTTCTTCTTCTTCTTTCTTCTTCTTCTCATTTTCTTCTTCTCATTCTTCTTCTTCTTCTTCTTCTTCTTCTTCTTTCTTTTCTCATTCTTCTTCTTCTTTCTTCTTCTTCTTCATTCTTCTTCTTCTCATTCTTCTTCTCATTCTTCTTCTTCTTCTTCTTCTTCATTCTTCTTCTTCTCATTCTTCTTCTTCTCATTCTTCTTCTTCTTCTTCTTCTTCTTCATTTTCTTCTTCTTCTTCTTCTTCTCATTCTTCTTCTTCTCATTCTTCTTCTTCTCATTCTTCTTCTTCTTCTTTTTCTTCTTCTTCTTCTTTCATCTTCTTCTTCATTCTTCTTCTTCTCATTCTTCTTCTTCTCATTCTTCTTCTTCTCATTTCTTCTTCTCATTCTTCTTCTTCTCTTCTTCTTCTTCATTCTTCTTCTTCTTTCTTCTTCTTCTTCTTCTTCTTCTTCTCATTCTTCTTCTTCTTCTTCTTCTTCTCATTCTTCTTCTTCTCATTCTTCTTCTTCTCATTCTTCTTCTTCTTCTTCTTCTTCTTCTTCTTCTTCTTCTCATTCTTCTTCTCTTCTTCTTCTTCTTCTTCTTCTTCTTCTTCTTCTTCTTCTTTTCTTCTTCTTCTTCTCATTCTTCTTCTTCTCATTCTTCTTCTTCTTCTTCTTCTTCTCATTCTTCTTCTTCTTCTTCTTCTTCTTCTTTCTTCTTCTTCTTCTTCTCATTCTTCTTCTTTCTCATTCTTCTTCTTCTCATTCTTCTTCTTCTCATTCTTCTTCTTCTTCTTCTTTCTTCTTCTTCTTCTTCTTCTCTTCTTCTTCTTCTTCTTTCTTCTTCTCTTCTTCTTCTTTCTTTTCTTCTTCTTCTTCTTCTTCTTCTTCTTCATTCTTCTTCTTCTCATTCTTCTTCTTCATTCTTCTTCTTCTCATTCTTCTTCTTTTCATTTCTTCTTCTTCTTCTTCTTCTTCTTCTTTTCTTCTTCTTCTTCTTCTTCTCATTCTTCATTCTTTTTTCTTCTTCTTCTTCTTCTTCTTCATTCTTCTTCTTCTTCCATTCTTCTTCTCTTCTTCTTCTTCTCATTCTTCTTCTTCTCATTTCTTCTTCTTCTTCTTCTTCTTTCTTCTTCTCATTCTTCTTCTTCTTCTTCTTCTTCTCATTTTCTTCTTCATTCTTCTTCTCATTCTTTTCTTCATTCTTCTTCTTCTTCTTCTTCTTTCTTTTTTCTTCTCATTCTTCTTCTTCTTCTTCTTCTTCTTCTTCTTCTTCTTCTCATTTCTTCTTCTTCTCATTCTTCTTCTTCTTCTTCTTCTTCTTCTTCATTCTTCTTCTTCTCATTCTTCTTCTTCATTTTTCTTCTTCTTCATTCTTCTTCTTTCTTCTTCTTCTCTTCTTCTTCTTCTCATTCTTCTTCTTCTCTTCTTCTTCTTCTTCTTCTTCTTCTCATTCTTCTTCTTCTCATTCTTCTTCTTCTTCTTTCTTCTTCTTCTTTTCTTCTTCTTCTTTCTTCTTCTTTCTTCTCTTCTTCTTCTTCTTCTTCTTCTTCTTCTCATTCTTCTTCTTCTCATTCTTCTTCTTCTCTTCTTCTTCTTTCTTCTTCTTCTCATTCTTCTTCTTCATTCTTCTTCTTCTCATTCTTCTTCTTCTTCTTCTTTCTTCTTCTTCTCATTCTTCTTCTTCTCTTCTTCTTCTTCTTCTTCTTCTTCTTCTTCTTCTCATTCTTCTTCTTCTTCTCATTCTTCTTCTTCTCATTCTTCTTCTTCTTTTTTCTTCTTCTCATTCTTCTTCTTCTTC
>JAENHJ010000369.1:15000-155000 GCA_025330945.1 Mucuna pruriens | reverse complement strand
CTTCTTCTTCTTCTTCTTCTTCTTCTTCTTCTTCTCATTCTTCTTCTTCTCATTCTTCTTCTTCTTCTTCTTCTTCTTCTCATTCTTCTTCTTCTTCTCTTCTTCTTCTCATTCTTCTTTCTTCTTCTTCTTCTTCTTCTTTCATTTCTTCTTCTCATTCTTCTTCTTCTTCATTCTTCTTCTTCTCATTTCTTCTTCTTCTTCTTTCTTCTTCTTCTTCTTCTTCTTCTTCTCATTCTTCTTCTTCTCATTCTTCTTCTTCTTCTTCTTCTTCTTCTTCTTCTTCTTCTTCTTCTCATTCTTCTTTCTTCTTCTTCTTCATTCTTCTTCTTCTCATTCTTCTTCTTCTCATTTCTTCTTCTTCTCATTCTTCTTCTTCTCTTCTTCTTCTTCTTCTTCTTCTTCTTCTTCTTCTCATTCTTCTTCTTCTCATTCTTCTTCTTCTATTCTTCTTCTTCTTCTTCTTTTCTTCATTCTTCTTCTTCTCTTTCTTCTTCTTCTTCTTCATTCTTCTTCTTCTTCTCATTCTTCTTCTTCTCATTCTTCTTCTCATTTCTTCTTCTTCTTCTTCTTCTTCTTCTTCTTCTTCTTCTCATTCTTCTTCTTCTTCTCATTCTTCTTCTCATTTCTTCTTCTCATTCTTCTTCTTCTTCATTCTTCTTCTTCTCATTCTTCTTCTTCTCATTCTTCTTCTCATTCTTTCTTCTTCTCATTTCTTCTTCTCATTCTTCTTTTTCTCTTTCTTCTTCTTCATCTTCTTTTTTTCTTCTTCTTCTTCATTCTTCTTCTTCTTCTTCTTCTTCTTCTTCTCATTCTTCTTCTTCTTCTTCTTCTTCTTCATTCTTCTTCTTTCTTCTTCTTTCTTCTTCTCTTCTTCTTCTTCTCTTCTCTTTTCTTCTCATTCTTCTTCTTCTCTTCTTCTTCTCATTCTTCTTCTTCTCATTCTTCTTCTCTTCTTCTTCTTCTCATTCTTCTTCTTCTCATTCTTCTTCTTCTCATTCTTCTTCTTCTTCTTCTTCTCATTCTTCTTCTTCTCATTCTTCTTCTTCTTCTTCTTCTCTTCTTCTTCTTCTTCTTTCTCATTCTTTTTTTCTTCTCATTCTTCTTCTTCTCATTCTTCTTCTTCTCATTCTTCTTCTTCTTCTTCTTCTTCTCATTTTCTTCTTCTCATTCTTCATTCTTCTTCTTCTTCTCATTCTTCTTCTTCTTTCTTCTTCTTCTTCTTCTTCTTCTTCTCATTCTTCTTCTTCTCATTCTTCTTCTTCTCATTCTTCTTCTTCTCATTCTTCTTTTCTAATTCTTCTTCTTCATTCTTCTTCTTCTCATTCTTCTTCTTCTCATTCTTCTTCTTCTCATTTCTTCTTCTTCTTCTTCTCATTTTCTTCTTCTTCTTCTTCTCATTCTTCTTCTTCATTCTTCTTCTTCTTCTTCTTCTCATTCTTCTTCTTCATTCTTCTTCTTCTCATTCTTCTTCTTCTTCTTCTTCATTCTTCTTCTTTCTTCTTCTTCTTCTTCTTCTTCTCATTCTTCTTCTTCTCATTCTTCTTCTTCTTCTCTTCTTCTTCTTTCATTCTTCTTCTTCTCATTCTTCTTCTCATTCTTCTTCTTCTCATTCTTCTTTTTCTTCTTCTTCTTCTTCTTCTTCTTCTTCTTCTTCTTCTTCTTCTCTTTCTTCTTCTTCTTCTTCTTCTTCTTCTTCTTCTTCTTCTTCTTCATTCTTCTTCTTCTCATTCTTCTTCTTCTCATTCTTCTTTCTCATTCTTCTTCTTCTCATTCTTCTTCTTCTTCTCATTCTTCTTCTTCTTCTTTTCTTCTTCTTCTTATTCTTCTTCTTCTCATTCTTCTTCTTCTTCATTCTTCTTCTCATTCTTCTTCTTCTCTTCTTCTTCTCATTCTTCTTCTTTCTTCTTCTCATTCTTCTTCTTCTTCTTTTTCTTCTTCTTTTCATTCTTCTTTTCTCATTCTTCTTCTTCATTCTTCTTCTTCTTCTTCTTCTTCTTCTTCTTCTTCATTCTTCTTCTTCTCATTTCTTCTTCTTCTTCTTCTTCTTCTTCTCATTCTTCTTCTTCTCATTTCTTCTTCTTTCTTCTTCTTCTTCTTCTTCTTCTTCTTCTCATTCTTCTTCTTTCTTCTTCTTCTTCTTCTTCTTCTTCTTCTTCTCATTTTTCTTCTTCTTTCTCGTTTTCTCTTCTTCTTCTTCTTCTTCTCATTCTTCTTCTTCTCATTCTTCTTCTTCTCATTCTTCTTCTTCTTCTTCTTCTTCTTAATTCTCTTCTTCTCATTCTTCTTCTTCTCATTCTTCTTCTTCTTTCTTCTTCTTCATTCTTCTTCTTCTCATTCTTCTTCTTCTTTTTTTTCTTTTCTTCTCTCTTCTTCTTCTCATTCTTCTTCTTCTTTCTTCTTCTTCTTCTTCTTCTTCTTCTTCTTCTCATTCTTCTTCTTCTCATTCTTCTTCTCTTCTTCTTCTTCTTCTTCTTCTTCTTCTTCTTCTTCTCATTCTTCTTCTTCTTCTTCTTCTTCTTCTTCTTCTTCTTCTCATTTTCTTCTTCTTCTTCTTCTTCTTCTTCTTCTCATTCTTCTTCTTCTCATTCTTCTTCTTCTTCTTCTTCTTCTTCTTCATTTTTTCTTCTTCTCATTCTTCTTCTTCTCATTCTTCTTCTTCTTCTTCTTCTTTCTCATTCTTCTTCTTTCTTCTTCTTTCTTCTTCTTCTTCTTCTTCTTCTTCTTCTTCTTCTTCTTCTTCTTCTTCTTCTTCTTCTTCTTCTTCTCATTCTTCTTCTTCTTCTTCTTCTTCTTATTCTTCTTCTTCTCATTCTTCTTCTCATTCTTCTTCTTCTTCTTCTTCTTCTCATTCTTTTCTTCTCATTCTTCTTCTTCTTCTTCTTCTTCTTCTTCTTCTCATTCTTCTTCTTCTCATTCTTCTTCTTCTTCTTCTTCTTCTCATTCTTCTTTTTCTCATTCTTCTTCTCATTCTTCTTCTTCTCATTCTTCTTCTTCTTCTTCTTCTTCTCCATTCTTCTTCTTCTCATTCTTCTTCTTCTCATTCTTCTTCTTCTTCTTCTTCTTCTTCTCATTCTTCTTCTTCTCATTCTCTTCTTCTTCTTCTCTTCTTCTTCTTTCTTCTTCTTCTTTCTTCTTCTTCTCATTCTTCTTCTTCTTTCTTTTCTTCTTCTTCTTCTTTCTTCTTTCTTCTTCTCATTCTTCTTCTTCTCATTCTTCTTCTTCTTCTTCTTCTTCTTCTTCTTCTTCTTCTTCTTCTTCTTCTCATTCTTCTTCTTCTTCTTCTTCTTCTTCTTCTTCTTCTTCTTCTTCTTTCTTCTTCATTTCTTCTTCTTCATTCTTCTTCTTCTTCTTCTTCTTCTTCTTCTTCTTCTTCTTCTTCTTCATTCTTCTTCTTCTCATTCTTCTTCTTCTTCTTCTTTCTTCTTCTTCTTCTCATTCTTCTTCTTCTCATTCTTCTCTTCTTCTCATTCTTCTTCTTCTCATTCTTCTTCTTCTCATTCTTCTTCTTCTTCTTCTTCTTCTTTCTTCTTCTTCATTCTTCTTCTTTCTTCTTCTTCTCTTCTTCTTCTTCTTCTTCTTCTTCTCATTCTTCTTCTCATTCTTCTTCTTCTCATTCTTCTTCTTCTCATTTCTTCTTCTCATTCTTCTTCTTCTTTTCTTCTTCTTCTTCTTCTTCTTCTTCTTCTTCTTCTTCTTCTTCTTCTTCTTCTTCTCATTCTTCTTCTTCTTCTTCTTCTTCTCATTCTTCTTCTTCTCATTCTTCTTCTTCTCATTCTTCTTCTTCTTTCTTCTTCTTCTTCTTCTTCTCATTCTTCTTCTTCTCATTCTTCTTCTTCTCATTCTTCTTCTTCTCATTCTTCTTTTCTTTCTTCTTTCTTCTTCTTCTTCTTCTTCTTCTTCTTCTTCTCATTCTTCTTCTTCTCATTCTTCTTCTTCTCATTCTTCTTCTCTCATTCTTCTTCTTCTTCTTCTCATTCTTCTTCTTCTTTTCTTCTTCTCATTCTTCTTCTTCATTCTTCTTCTTCTTCTTCTTCTCATTCTTCTTCTCATTTCTTCTTTTCTTCTTTTCTTCATTCTTCTTCTTTCTTCTTCTTCATTCTTCTTCTTCTTCTTCTTCTTCTTCTTCTTCTTCTTCTCATTCTTCTTCTTCTCATTCTTCTTCTTCTTCTTCTTCTTCTCATTTTTCTTCTTCTCATTCTTCTTCTTCTCATTCTTCTTCTTCTTCATTCTTCTTCTTCTCATTCTTCTTCTTCATTCTTTTTCTTCTTCTCATTCTTCTTCTTCTCATTCTTCTTCTTCTCATTTCTTCTTCTTCTTCTTCTTTCTTCTCATTTTCTTCTTCTTTCTTCTTCTTCTCATTCTTCTTCTTTTCTTCTTTTCTTCTTCTTCTTCTCTTCTTCTTCTTCTTCTTCTTCTTTCTCATTCTTCTTCTTCTTCTCTTCTTCTTCTTCTTCTTCTCATTCTTCTTCTTTTTCTTCTTCTTCTCATTTTCTTCTTCTTCTTCATTTCTTCTTCTCATTCTTCTTCTTCTCATTCTTCTTCTCATTCTTCTTCTCTCATTTCTTCTTCTTCTCTTCTTCTTCTTCTTCTTCTTCTTCTTCTTCTTTTCTTCTTCTTCTCATTCTTCTTCTTCTTCTCATTCTTCTTCTTCTTCTTCTTTTCTTCTTCTTTCTTCTTTCTTCTTCTTCTCATTCTTCTTCTTCTCATTCTTCTTCTTCTCATTCTTCTTCTTCTCATTTCTTCTTCTTCTTCTTCTTCTTCTTCTTCTCTTCTTCTTCTTCTTCTTCTTCTTCTTCTCTTTTTCTTCTTCTCATTCTTCTTCTTTTCATTCTTCTTCTTCATTCTTCTTCTTCTTCTTCTCATTCTTCTTCTTCTCATTCTTCTTCTTCTCATTCTTCTTCTTCTTCTTCTTCTTCTTCTCATTCTTCTTCTTCTTCTTCTTCTTCTCATTCTTCTTTTTCTTCTTCTTCTTCTTTCTTCTTCTTCTTCTCATTCTTCTTCTTCTTCTTCTTCTTCTTCTTCTTTCTTCTTCTTCTTCTTTCTTCTTCTTCATTCTTCTTCTTCTTCTTTCTTCTTCTCATTCTTCTTCTTCTCATTTTCTTCTTTTTTCTTCTTCTTTCTTCTTCTTCTTCTCTTTTCTTCTTCATTCTTCTTCTTCTTCTTCTTCTTCTCATTCTTCTTCTTCTTCTTCTTCTTTCTTCTTCTTCATTCTTCTTCTTCTCATTCTCTCTTCTTTTTCTCTTCTTCTTCTTCTCATTCTTCTTCTTCTCATTCTTCTTCTTTCATTCTCCTTCTTCTTCTTCTTCTTCTTCTTCTTCTTCTTCTTCTTTTCTCATTCTTCTTCTTCTTCTTCTTCTTCTTCTTCTTCTTCTTCTTCTTCTTCTTCTTCTTTCTTCTTCTTCTTCTCATTCTTCTCCTTCTCATTCTTCTTCTTCTTTCTTCTTCTTTCTTCTTCTTCTCATTCTTCTTCATTCTTTTTTCTTCTCATTCTTCTTCTTCTCATTCTTCTTTTCTTCTTCTTTCTTCTTCTTCTCATTCTTTTTTCTTTCATTTTTCTTCTCATTCTTCCTATTCATTCTTCTTCTTCATTCTTCTTCTTCTCATTCTTTTCTTCTCATTCTTCTTCTTCTTCTTCTTCTTCTTCTTCTTCTTCTTCTTATTCTTCTTCTTCATTCTTCTTCTTCTCATTCTTCTTCTTCTCATTCTTCTTCTTCTCATTCTTCTTCTTCTCATTCTTCTTCTTCTAATTCTTCTTCTTCTCATTCTTCTTCTTCTCATTCTTCTTCTTCTCATTCTTCTTCTCATTCTTCTTCTTCTCATTCTTCTTCTTCTCATTCTTCTTCTTCTCATTCTTCTTCTCATTCTTCTTCTCATTCTTCTTCTTCTCATTCTTCTTCTTCTTCTTCTTCTTCTTCTTCTTCTTTTTCTCATTCTTCTTCTCATTTTTCTTCTTCTTCTTCTTCTTCTTCTTCTTCTTCTTTCTTCTCATTCTTCTTCTTCTCTTCTTCTTCTTCTTCTTCTTCTTCTCATTCTTCTTCTTCTTCTCATTCTTCTTCTTCTCATTCTTCTTCTTCTTCTTCTCTTCTTCTTCTTCTTCTTCTTCTTCATTCTTCTTCTTCTTCTTCTTCTTCTCATTCTTCTTCTTCTCATTCTTCTTCTTCTTCTTCTTCTTCTCTTCTTCTTCTTCTTCTTCTTCTTCTTCATTTCTTCTCTTCTTCTTCTCATTCTTCTTCTTCTCATTCTTCTTCTTCTTTCTTCTTCTTCTTCTTCTTCTCATTCTTCTTCTTCTCATTCTTCTTCTCATTCTTCTTCTTCTTTTTCTTCTTCTCATTCTTCTTCTTCTCATTCTTCTTCTTCTCATTCTTCTTCCTTCTTCTTCTTTCTTCTCATTCTTCTTCTTTTTCTTCTTCTTCTTCTTCTTCTTCTTCATTCTTCTTCTTCTTTTTCTTCTTCTCATTCTTCTTCTTCTCATTCTTCTTCTTCTCATTCTTCTTCTTCTCATTCTTTTCTTCTTCTCTTTCTTCTTCTCATTCTTCTTCTTCTCATTCTTCTTCTTCTCATTCTTCTTCTTCTCATTCTTCTCTTCTTCTCATTTCTTTCTCTTTTTTCATTCTTCTCTAATTTCTTCTTCTTCTCATTCTTCTTCTTCTTCTTCTTCTTCTTCTTCTTCTTCTCATTCTTCTTCTTCTCATTCTTCTTCTTCTCATTCTTCTTCTAATTCTTCTTCTTCTCATTCTTCTTCTTCTCTTTCTTCTTCTCATTCTTCTTCTTCTTCTTCTTCTTCTCATCTCATTCTTCTTCTCTCATTCTTTTTTTCCTTTCATTCTTCTTCTTCTCATTCTTCTTCTTCTCATTCTTATTCTTCACATTCTTCTTCTCCTCCTTTTTCTCTCATTCTTCTTCTCCTCATTCTTCTTCTCATTCTTCTTCTTCTCATTCTTCTTCTTCTTCTTCTTCTCATTCTTCTTCTTCTCATTCTTCTTCTTCTCATTCTTCTTTTTCTCATTCTTCTTCTTCTCATTTTCTTCTTCTTCTTCTCATTCTTCTTCTTCATTTCTTCTTCTTCTCATTCTTCTTCTTCTTTTCTTCTTTTTCATTATTCTTCTTCTCATTCTTCTTCTTCTCATTCTTCTTCTTCTTCTTCTTTTTTTTCTCATTCTTCTCTTCTCATTCTTCTTCTTCTCTTCTTCTTCTTCATTCTTCTTCTTCTTCTTCTTCTTCTTCTTCATTCTTCTTCTCATTCTTCTTCTTCTTTTTCTTCTTCTCATTCTTCTTCTTCTCATTCTTCTTCTTCTCTTTCTTCTTCTTCTTCTTCTTCTCATTCTTCTTTTCTTCTTCTTCTTCATTCTTCTTCTTCTTCTTCTTCATTCTTCTTCTTCTTCTTTTCTCATCTTCTTCTCATTCTTCTTCTTCTCATTCTTCTTCTCTCATTTCTTCTTCTTCTTTTCTTCTTCTTCTTCATTCTTCTTCTTCTCATTCTTCTTCTTCTTCTTCTTCTTTTTCTTCTCTTTCTTCTCTTCTTCTTCTTCTTCTTCTTCTTCTTCTTCTTCTTCTTCTCATTCTTCTTCTTATCATTCTTCTTCTTCTCATTCTTCTTGTCACTCTTCTTCTCAATCTTCTTCTTCTCATAATACTTCTTCTTTTCATTCTTTTTCTCATTCTTCTTCTTTCTTCTTCTTCTCATTCTTCTTCTCTTTTTCTTCTTCTTCTCAATCTTCTTCTTCTAATTCTTCTTCTTCTAAGTCTTCTTCTCATTCTTCTTCTTCTAATTCTTCTTCTCATTCTTCTTCTTCTTCTCATTCTTCTTCTTCTCATTCTTCTTCTTCTTCTCTTCTTCTTCTTCTCGTTCTTTTTCCCCATTCTTCTTCTTCTCATTTCTTCTTCTCATTCTTCTTCTTCTCATTCTTCTTCTTCTCATTCTTCTTCTTCATTCTTCTTCTTCTTCTTCTTCTTCTTCTTCTTCTTCTTCTTCTTCATTCTTCTTCTTCTTCTTCTTCTTCTTGTCTTCTTTCTTCTTCTTCTTCTTCTTCTTTCTTCTTCTTTTCATTCTTTTCTCATTCTTCTTCTTCTCATTCTTCTTCTTCTTCTTCTTTTCTAATTCTCTTCTTCTCATTCTTCTTCTTCTCTTCTTCTTCTCATTCTTCTTCTTCTAATTCTTCTTCTCATTCTTCTTCTTCTCATTCTTCTTCTTCTTCTCATTCTTCTTCCTCTCGTTCTTCTTCCCATTCTTCTTCTTATTTTTCTTCTTCTCATTCTTCAGCTTCTCATTCTTCTTCTTCTTATTCTTCTTCCTCTCGTTCTTCTTCTCATTCTTCTTCTTATTTTTCTTCTTCTCATTCTTCTTCTTTTTTTCTTCTTCTCATTCTTCTGCTTCTCATTCTTCTTCTTCTTCTCATTCTTCTTCCTCTCGTTCTTCTTCTCATTCTTCTTCTTATTTTTCTTCTTCTCATTCTTCTTCTTCATTCTTCTTCTTTCTTCTTCTTCTCTTCTTCTTCTCATTCTTCTTCTTCTTCTTTTCTTTCTTCTTCTTCTTTTTTTCTTCTCATTCTTCTTCTTCATCTTCTTCTTCTCATTCTTCTTCTTCTCATTCTTCTTCTCATTCTTCTTCTTCTTCTTCTCTTCTTCTCATTCTTCTTCTTCTTCTTCTTTCTTCTTCTTCTCATTCTTCTTCTTCTTCATTCTTCTTCTTCTTCATTCTTCTTCTTCTCATTCTTCTTTCTCATTCTTCTTCTTCTTCTTCTCTTCTTCTTCTTCTTCTTCTTCTTCTTCTTCTTCTTCTTCTTCTTCTTCTTCTTTCTTCTTCTTCTTCTTTCTTCTTCTTCTTCTTCTCAGTTCTTCTTCTCATTCTTCTTCTTCTTCTCATTCTTCTTCTTCTCATTCTTCTTCTTCTTCTCTTCATCTTCTTCTTCTTCTTCTTCTTCTCATTCTTCTTCTTCATTCTTCTTCTTCTCATTCTTCTTCTTCTCATTCTTCTTCTTCTCATTCTTCTTCTTCTCATTTCTTCTTCTCATTCTTCTTCTTCTCATTCTTCTTCTTCTCATTCTTCTTCTTCTCATTCTTCTTCTCATTCTTCTCTTCTCATTCTTCTTCTTTCTTCTTCTTCTTCTTCTTCTTCTTCTCATTCTTCTTTTCTTCTTCATTCTTCTGCTTCTCATTCTTCTTCTTCTTCTCATTCTTCTTCCTCTCGTTCTTCTTCTCATTCTTCTTCTTATTTTTCTTCTTCTCATTCTTCTTCTTCTTTTTCTTCTTCTTCTTCTTCTTCTTCTTTCTTCTTCTTCTCATTCTTCTTCTTCTTCTTCTTCTTCTTTCTTCTTCTTCTTATTCTTCTTCTTATTCTTCTTCTTCTCATTCTTCTTCTTCTCATTCTTCTTTTCTCATTCTTCTTCTTTTTTCTTCTTTCTTCATTCTTCTTCTTCTCATTCTTCTTCTTCTTCTCTTCTTCTTCTTCTTCTTCTTCTTCTTCTCATTCTTCTTCTTCTCATTCTTCTTCTTCTCATTCTTCTTCTTTCTTCTTCTTCTCATTCTTCTTCTTCTTCTTCTTCTTTTCTTTTCTTTTCTTCTTCTCATTCTTCTTCTTCTCATTCTTCTTCTTATTCTTCTTCTTCTCATTCTTCTTCCTCTCATTCTTCTTCTTCTCATTCTTTTCTTCTCATTCTTCTTCTCATTCTTCTTCTTCTCATTCTTCTTGTCATTCTTTTTCTTCTCATTCTTCTTCTTCTCATTCTTCTTCTTCTCATTCTTCTTCTTCTCATTCTTTTTTCTTTTTCTTTTTCTTCTCATTCTTCTTCTTCACATTCTTCTTCTTCTCATTCTTCTTCTCATTCTTTTTCTTCTCATTCTTCTTCTTCTCATTCTTCTTCTCATTCTTCTTCTCATTCTTCTTCTTCTCATTCTTCTTCTTCTTCTTTCTTCTTCTTCTCATTCTTCTTCTTCTAATTCTTCTTTTACTCATTCTTCTTTTTCTCATTCTTCTCTTCTTCTTCTCATTCTTCTTCTTCTCATTCTTCTTCTTTCTTTACATTCTTCTTCTCATTCTTTTTCTTCTCATTCTTCTTCTTCTCATTCTTCTACTTCTCATTCTTCTTCCTCTTATTCTTCTTTTAATTATTCTTCTTCTGATTCTTCTTCTCATTCTTCTTCTACTTCTTCTTTTTCTCATTCTTCTTCTCATTTTTCTTCTTCTCATCTCTTCTTCTTCTAATTCTTCTTCTTCTCAGTCTTCTTCTCATTCTTCTTCTTCTAATTCTTCTTCTCATTCTTCTTCTTCTTCTTCTTCTTCTTCTCATTCTTCTTCTTCTCATTCTTCTTCTTCTCATTCTTCTTCTTCTCTTTCTTCTTCTTTCTTCTTCTTCTTCCTATTCTTCTTCTTCTTTTTCTTGTTCTCATTCTTCTTCTTCTCATTCTTCTTCTTCTCATTCTTCTTCCTCTCGTTCTTCTTCTCATTCTTCTTCTTATTTTTCTTCTTCTCATTCTTCTTCTTCTCATTCTTCTTCTCATTCTTCTTCTTCTCATTCTTCTTCTTCTTCTCATTCTTCTTCCTCTCGTTCTTCTTCAAATTCTTCTTCTTATTTTTCTTCTTCTCATTCTTCTGCTTCTCATTCTTCTTCTTCTCATTCTTCTTCTTCTCATTCTTCTTCCTCTTGTTGTTCTTCTCATTCTTCTTCTTATTCTTCTTCTTCTCATTCTTCTTCTCATTTTTCTTTTTCTCATTCTTCTTCTAATTTTTCTTCTTCTTCTCATTCTTCTTCTAATTCTTCTTCTTCTCATTCATCATCTATTTGTTCTTCTCTTTCTTCTTCTCATTCTTCTTCTTCTCATTCTTCTCCTTCTCATTCTTTATCTTGTCATTCTTCCTCTAATTGCTCTTCTTCTCATTCTTCTTCTAATTGTTCTTCTTCTCATTCTTCTTCCTCTCATTCTTCTCCTTCTCATTCTTTATCTTCTCATTCTTCTTCTAATTCTTCTTCTTCTCATTCTTCTTGTCATTCTTTTTCTTGTCATTCTTCTTCTTCTCATTCTTCATCATCTCATTCTTCTTCTTCTCATTATTTTTCCTTTCATTTTTCTTCTCATTCTTCCTATTCACATTCTTATTCTTCACATTCTTCTTCTCATTCTTTTCCTCTCATTCTTCATCTCCTCGTTCTTCTTCTCATTCTTCTTCTTGTTATTCTTCTTCTCATTCTTCTTCTTCTCATTCTTCTTCTTCTCATTCTTCTTCTTCTAATTCTTCTTCTTCTTCTTCTTCCTCTTTTCATTCTTCTTTTTCTCATTCTTCTTCTTCTTCTTCTTCTTCTCATTCTTCTTCTTCTCATTCTTCTTCTCTTCTTTTCTTCTTCTCATTCTTCTTCTTCTCATTCTTCTTCTTGTCATTCTTCTTCTTCTTATTCTTCTTCTTCTCATTCTTCTTCTTCTCATTCTTCTTCTCATTCTTCTTCTTCTCATTCTTCTTCTTCTCATTCTTCTTCTTCTCATTCTTCTTCTTCACATTCTTCTTCTCATTTTTTTCTTCTCATTCTTCTTCTTCTCATTCTTCTACTTCTCATTCTTCTACCTCTTATTCTTCTTCTAATTATTCTTCTTCTGATTCTTCTTTTCATTCTTCTTCTTTCTTACATTCTTCTTCTTCTTCTTCTTCTTCTTCTTTCTTCTTCTCTTTTCTTCATTCTTCTTCTTTCTTCTTCTTCTCATTCTTCTTCTTTCTTCTTTTTCTTCTTCTTCTTCTTCTTCTTCTTCTCATTCTTCTTCTTCTTCTTATTCTTCTTCTTCTTCTTCTTCTTCTTCTCATTCTTCTTCTTCTCATTCTTCTTCTTCTTCTCTTTCTTCTTCTTCTCATTCTTCTTCTTCTCATTCTTCTTCTTCTCATTCTTCTTTTCTTCTTCTTCTCATTCTTCTTCTTCTCATTCTTCTTCTTCTTCTTCTCATTCTTTTTCTTCTTCTTCTTCTCATTCTTCTTCTTCTCATTCTTCTTCTTCTTCTTCTTCTTCTTCTTCTTCATTCTTCTTCTTCTCATTCTTCTTCTCATTCTTCTTCTTCTTATTCTTCTTCTTCTTCTCATTCTTCTTCTCATTCTTCTTCTTCTCATTCTTCTACTTCTCATTCTTCTTCTTCTCATTCTTCTGCTTCTTATTCTTCTTCTTCTCATTCTTCTTCTTCTCATTCTTCTTTTTCTCATTCTTCTTCTTCACATTCTTGTTCTTCACATTCTTTTTCTCATTCTTTTTCCTATCATTCTTCATTTTCTCGTTCTTCTTGTCATTGTTCTTCTCATTCTTTATCTTCTCATTGTTCTTCTTCTCATTCTTTTTCTGCTTCTCATTCTTTTTCTACTTCTCATTCTTCTTGTCATTCTTCTTCTCATTCTTCTTCTTTTCATTCTTCTTCTTCGCATTCTTTTCTTCTCATTTTTCTTCTATTTCTTCTTCTTCTAATTCTTCTTCTCATTCTTTTGCTTCTCATTCTTCAACTTCGTATTATTCTTCTCATTTTTCTTCTCATTCCTCTCCTTGTCAATCTGCTTATTCTTATTCTTCTTCTTCACATTCTTCTTCTCATTCTTCTTGTCATTCTTCATCTTCTTCTCATTTTTCTTCTTCTCATTCTTCTTCTTTTCATTTTTCTTCACATTCTTCATTTTCTCATTCTTCTTCTTCTCATTCTTCTTCTTATTCTTCTTCTTCTGATTCTTCTTCTTCTCCTTCTTCTTCTTCTTCTCATTCTTCTTCTCGTTCTTCTTCACATTCTTCTTCTCATGCTTCTTCTTCTCATTCTTCTTCTTCTCGTTCTTCTTCTCATTTTTCTTCTTCTAAATCTTCATCTTCTTATTCTTGTTCTTCTTATTCTTCTTCTTCTCATTCTTCTTCTTCTCATTCTTCTTCTTCTCAATCTTCTTCTTCTCAATCTTCTTCTTCTCATTCTTCTTCTTCTCATTCTTCTTCTTCAGTGATGTGAAATTAGGTCAGGGTAAGATGATATGAACCAGAACAGCGTAAGGCACGAATCATCCTCGTTCTTTTCTAGGTTGAAATTCGTGAACAACACCAGAAGTTGAGGTATAATTAGGGTATGACTAGATCTCGAGCTACAGATTTCGGAATTGAGTGATTCCAAAATGAGAGGAAAGATGACGTTCTGAATTGCGAAATTGACCGATGAATCACCAAAAAATACCAAGAATTCGTCGAGATATGATACAGACTTAGTTTGCGGTGAAAATCTTTGATAAATCTCAATTTTTGGATTGCAAGAAACCCAGGAGAAACACTCTCTTAAGCAAACAAAAGTTTTGATGTTCGGTCTCTTTGTAGTCATTTGAGGTCTTTTTATATGGCCTCCTAATCACTTTTTCTTCAACATTAAGTCTTCCCACTCTTCTTAACTAAATGTTTTCTGGGCCTTGGATTAGTGCAGCCTAGTATTTTTTTATTTAAATAAGAAAAACAAACTAAATATCTTTGTGATTCTTCATGCAATTCAGCCCAAAAGCTTTATTCTTCAAGTTGGATTAAAAGATTGATCAAGTTGGGCTTGCATCCTTCTTCTTCTTCTTTTTTGAATAAGGGCTGCCAACACTTTTGTATTCTTCTTCTTAGCTCTCTTTGTCCTTCCCTTCTCATTCTTCCTCTTCCTTCAAGTGCCACACTCTTGGTCATGTCCTTATCATTCACATTCTTCTTGATCTTCTGCTTCTCATTCTTCTTCTTCTCTTTCTTCTCCTCTCGTTCTTCTTCTCATTCTTGTTCTTCATATTCTTTTTCTCATTCTTTTTCCTATCATTCTTCATTTTCAAGTTCTTCTTCTCATTATTCTTCTTCTCATTCTTCTTCTACATCTCATTTTTCGTCTCATTATTCCTCTTCTCATTTTTCTTCTCATTCTTCTTCTAATTGTTCTTCTTCTCATTCTTCTTCTCATTTTTCTTCTTCTCATTCTTCTCCTTCTCATTCTTCTTCTAATTCTTCTTCTTCTCATTCTTCTTCTTATTCTTTATCATCTCATTCTTCTTCTCATTCTTCTTCTTCTTCTTCTCATTCTTCTTCTTCTCATTCTTCTTCTTCTTCTCATTCTTCTTCCTCTCATTCTACTTCCTCTCGTTCTTCTTCTTTTCATTGTTCTTCTT
Source organism: Mucuna pruriens (assembly GCA_025330945.1). NCBI lineage: Eukaryota > Viridiplantae > Streptophyta > Magnoliopsida > Fabales > Fabaceae > Mucuna > Mucuna pruriens. The sequence continues at coordinate 140,878 of JAENHJ010000369.1, read as the reverse complement.
TACTTTCTTCTGCTCATTCATCTTCTTCTCATTCTTCTTCGTCACATTCTTCTTCTCATTCTTATAATTGTCATTCTTCTTCTTCTCATTCTTTTTCCTCTCATTTTTCTTCTCATTCTTCTTCTTTACATTCTTCTTCTCATTCATCTTCTTCTAATTCTTCTTCGTCACATTGTTCTTCTCATTCTTATAATTGTCATTCTTCTTCTTCTCATTCTTTTTCTTCTCATTCTTCTTCTCATTCTACTTCTTCACATTCTTCTTCTCATTCTTCTTCTTCACAATCTTCTTCTCACTCTTCTACTTCTTATTCTTCTTCTTCTCATTCTTCTTCCTCTCATTCTTCTTCTTCACATTATTGTTCTTCACATTGTTTTTCTCATTCTTTTCCGTCCATTTTTCAACTACCCATTCTTCTTCTCATTCTTCTTCTTCTTATTATTCTTTTTCTAATTCTTCTTCTTCTCTCTCTTCTTGTCATTCTTCTACTTCTCATTCTTCTTCTTCTCATTCTTCATCTTCTCATTCTTCTTTTTATTCTTCTTTTCATTCTTCTTCTTCTCATTCTTTTTCTCCTTCTCATTCTTTTTGTCATTCTTCTTCTCATTCTTCTTGTCAATCTGCTTATTCTTATTCTTATTATTCACATTCTTCTTCTCATTCATTTTCCTCTCATTCTTCATCTTCTTGTTCTTGTTCTCATTCTTCTTTTTCTCATTCTTTCCTTCTCATTCTTCTTCTAATTCTTCTTCTTCTCATTCTTTTTCTTCTCATTCTTCATCTTCCCATTCTTCTCATTCTTCTTCTCATTCTCCTTCTTGTCAATCTGCTTATTCTTATTCTTTTTCTTCACATTCTTCTTCTCATTCCTTTTCCTCTCATTCTTCATCTTCTCGTTCTTCTTCTCATTCTTCATCTTCTCGTTCTTCTCCTCATTCTTCATCTTCTCGTTCTTCTTCTCATTCTTCCTCTTCTCATTCTTCTCTTCTCATTTTTCTTCTAATTCTTCTTCTTCTCATTCTTCTTCTACTCAATCTTCTTCTTCTCATTCTTCATCTTCCCATTCTTCTTCTCATTCTGCTTATTCTTATTCTTATTCTTCACATTCTTCATCTCATTCCTTTCCCTCTCATTCTTAAACTTTTCGTTCTTCTTCTCATTCTTCATCTTCTCGTTCTTCTTCTCATTCTTCTTCTCATTCTTCTTCTCATTCTTCTTCTCATTCTTCTTTTCTCATTCTTCTTCTCATTCTTCTTTTTCTCATTCTTCTTCTCATTCTTCTTTTTCTCATTCTTCTTCTCATTCTTCTTTTACTCAATCCTGTTCTTCTCATTTTTCTTCTTCTAATTGTTCTCTACTCATTCTTCTTCTTCTCATTCTTCTTCTTCTTATTCTTCTTCTTCACATTCTTCTTCTCATTCTTCTGCTTGTCATTCTTCTTCTTCTCATTCTTTTTCCTCTAATTCTTCTTCTTCACATTCTTGTTCTTCATATTATTTTTCCTACCATTCTTCATCTTCCCGTTCTTCTTCTCATTCTTCTTCTTCTCATTCTTCTTCTTTTTATTCTTTTTCTCATTCTTCTTCTTTTTATTCTTTTTCTCATTCTTCTTCTTTTTATTCTTTTTCTCATTCTTCTTCTTTTTATTCTTTTTCTCATTCTTCTTCTTTTTATTCTTTTTCTCATTCTTCTTCTTTTTATTCTTTTTCTCATTCCTCTTCTTCTCATTCTTCATCTTCTTATTCTTCTTTTTATTCTTTTTCTCATTCTTCTTCTTTTTATTCTTTTTCTCATTCTTCTTCTTTTTATTCTTTTTCATTCTTCTCTTCTTCTTCTTCTTCTTCTTTTTCTTTTTTCTCATTCTTCTTCTTTTTATTCTTTTTCTTCATTCTTCTTTCTTTTTTCTCATTCTTCTTTTTATTCTTTTTCTCATTCTTCTTCTTTTTATTCTTTTTCTCATTCTTCTTCTTTTTATTCTTTTTCTCATTCTTCTTCTTTTTATTCTTTTTCTCATTCTTCTTCTTCTCATTCTTCATCTTCTTATTCTTCTTTTTATTCTTATTCTCATTCTTCTTATTCTCATTCTTCTTCTTCTCATTCTTCTTCTTCTCATTCTTTTTCTCCATCTCATTCTTATTGTCATTCTTCTTCTCATTCTTCTTCTTCTCATTCTTTTTTGTCCTCATTCTTCTTGTCATTTTTCTTGTCATTCTTCTTCTTCTCATTCTTCATCTTCTCATTCTTCTTCGTCTCATTCTTCTTTTTCTCATTCTTTTCTTCTTATTCATCTTCTTCACATTCTTCTTCTCATTCTTCTTCTTCTCATTCTTCTTCTTCTCATTCTTCTTATTCACATTCTTCTTCTTCTCATTCTTCTTATTCACATTCTTATTCTTCTCATTCTTTTTGCTCTCATATTTCATCTTGTCGTTCTTCTTCAAATTCTTCTTGTTCTGATTCTTCTCCTTCTTCTGCTCATTCTTCTTCTCATTTTTCTTCTTCTGAATCTTTTTCTTATCATTCTTCTTCTTCTAATTCTTCTTCTTCTCATTCTTCATCTTGTCATTTTTCTTCTCCTCATTCTTCATCTTGTCATTGTTCTTCTTCTCATTCTTCATCTTCACATTCTTCTTCTCATTGTTCTGCATCTCATTCTTCTTCTTCTCATTCTTCTTCCTCTCATTCTTCTTCTCATTCTTCTTCTTCAGATTCTTGTTCTTCTCTTTCTTTTTATCATTGTTTTCCTGTCATTCTTCATCTTCTCGTTCTTCTTTGCATTCTACTTCTTTCTTCCTTTCATTCTTCTTCTTCTCATTTTTCTTTTCATTCTTCTTCTTCTCATTCTTCTTCTTCCCTTTCTTCTTCTTCTCATTGTTCATCTTCTCATTCTTCTTTTCATTCTTCTTCTTCTCATTCTTCTTCTTCACATTCTTCTTCTCATTCTTCTTCTTCTCATTCTTCTTCTTCTCATTCTTCTTCTTCTCATTCTTCTTCTCATTCTTCTTCTTCTCATTCTTCTTCTTCTCATTCTTCTTCTTCTCATTCTTCTTCTTCTCCTTCTTCTTCTTCTTCTTCTTCTTCTTCTTCTTCTCATTCTTCTTCTCCTCCTTCTTTCTCTTCTCATTCTTCTTCTTCTCCTTCTTCTTCTTCTCATTCTTCTTCTTCTCCTTCTTCTTCTTCTTCTCATTCTTCTTCTTCTCCATCTTATTCTTCTCATTCGTCTTCTTTTCATTCTTCTTCTTCTCATTGTTCTTCTTTTCATTCATTTGCATCACATTCTTGTTCTTTCTTCTTCTTCTCATTCTTTTTCTTTTCTTTTTCTTTTCTCATTCTTCTTCTCATTCTTCTTCTTCTCATTTCTTCTTCTTCTTCATTTCTTTCTTCTTCTTCTTCACATTCTTGTTCTTCACATTCTTTTTCTCATTCTTTTTCCTATCATTCTTCATCTTCTTTTTGTTCTTCTTCTTCTCATTGTTGTTCTTCTCACTCTTCTTCTTCACATTCTTCTTCTTATTCTTTTTCTTCTTCACATTCTTCTGCTTCTCATTGTTCTTCTTCTGATTCTTCTTCTCATTGTTTTTCTTCTTCACATTCTTGTTCTTCCCATTCTTGTTCTTCTCATTCTTCTTCTTTACATTCTTTTTCTTATTCTTTTTCTTCTTCACATTCTTCTTCTCATTCTTCTGCTTCTCATTCTTCTTCTTCTCATTCTTCTTCTCATTCTTCTTCTTCTCATTCTTCTTCTTCTCATTCTTCTCCTTCTCATTCTTCTTCTCATTCTTCTTCTTCTCATTCTTCTTCTTCCCATTTTTCTTCTCATTCTTCTTTTTTCACTCTTCTTCTCATTCTTCTTCTTGTCATTCTTCATCTTCTCATTCTTGTTCTCATTCTTCTTCTGATTCTTCTTTTCATTATTCTTCTTCTCATTCTTCTTCTTCTCATTCTTCATCTTCTCATTCTTCTTCTCATTTTACTTCTTCTCATTCTTCTTCTCAATCTTCTACTTCTCATTCTTCTTCTCATTCTTCTTCTTCACATTCTTCTTCTTCTCATTCTTCTTCTTCTCATTCTTCTTCTTCTCATTCTTCTTCTTCTCATTCCTCCTCTTCTCATTCCTCTTCTTCTTATTCTTCTTCTTCTCATTCTTCTTCTTTACATTCTTCTTCTCATTCTTTCTCTTCTTCATGTTCTTCTTCTCATTCTTCTTCTTCAAATTCTTCTTCTCATTCTTCTTCTTCTCATTCTTCTACTTCTCATTCTTCTTCTTCTCATTCTTCTTCTTTTCATCATTCTTCTTCTCATTCTTCTTCTTCTCGTTCTCCATGTTCTCATTCTTCTTCTGATTCTTCTTTTCATTATTCTTTTTCTCATTCTTCTTCTTCTCATTTTTCATCTTCTCATTCTTCTTGTCTTTTTTCTTCTTCTCAATCTTCTACTTCTCATTCTTCTTCTCATTCTTCTTCTTCACATTCTTCTTCTCATTCTTCTTCTCATTCTTCTTCTTCTTCTTCTTCTTCTTCTCATTCTTCTTCTTCTTTTCATTCTTCTTCTTCTCATTCCTCTTCTCCTCATTCTTCTTCTTCTCATTCATCTTCTTCATATTCTTCTTCACATTCTTTCTCTTCTTCATGTTCTTCTTCTCATGCTTCTGCTTCTCTCATTCCTCTTCTTCTCATTCTTCTTCTTCTCATTCTTCTTCTTCTCATTCTTCTTCTTCTCATTCTTCTTCTTATCATTCTTCTTCTTCACATTCTCTTTCTTCACATTCTTTTTCTCATTTTTTTCCTATCATTCTTCATCTTCTCATTCTTCATCTTCTCACTCTTCTTCTCCTTCTTCTTCTGATTCTTCTTCTTCACATTCTTGTTCTCATTCTTCTTCTTGTCATTCTTCTTCTCATTCTTCTTCTTCTCATGTTCTTCTCATTCTTCTTCTTCACATTCTTGTTCTTCACATTATTTTTCTCATTTTTTTCCTATCATTCTTCATCTTCTCATTCTTCTTCGTCTCACTCTTCTTCTCCTTCTTCTTCTTCTCATTCTTCTTCTCATTCTTCTTCTTCACATTCTTGTTCTCATTCTTCTTCTCATTCTTCTTCTTCTTCTTCTTCTTCTTCTTGTTCTCATTCTTCTTCTTCTTCTCATTCTTCAACTTCTCATTCTTCTTCTTCTCATTCTTATTCTCTTCATTCGTCTTCTTTTCATTCTTCTTCTTCTCATTGTTCTTCTCTTCATTGTTCTTCTTTTCTTTATTTTTCTTCACATTATTGTTCTCATTCTTCTCTTCTTCTCATTCTTCTTCTTCACTTTGTTCTTCTCATTCTTCTTCTTCACATTCTTGTTCTTCTTATTCTTGTTCTTATCATTCTTCTTCTTCACATTCTTTTTCTTATTATTTCTCTTCTTCACATTCTTCTTCTCATTCTTCTGCTTCTCATTCTACTTATTCTCATTCTTCTTCTTCTCATTCTTCTTCTTGTCATTCCTCTTCTTCACATTCTTCGTCTCATTCTTTTTGTTCTGCACGTTCTTCTTCTCATTCTTCTGCTTCTCATTCTTCTGCTCTTCATTCTTCTTCTTCTCATTCTTCATCTTCTCATTCTTCTTCTTCTCATTCTTCTTCTTCTCATTCTTCTTCTTATCATTCTTCTTCTCATTCTTCTTCTTCTCATTCTTCTTCTTCTCATTCTTCTTCTTCTCATTCTTCTTCTTCACATTCTTGTTCTTCACATTCTTTTTCTCATTCTTTTTCCTATCATTCTTCATCTTCTCATTCTTCTTCTTCTCACTCTTCTTCTCCTTCTTATTGTTCTTATTCTTCTTCTCATTGTTGTTCTTCTCATTCTTCTTCTTCACTTTCTTCTTCTTACTCTTTTTCTTCTTCACAATCTTCTGCTTCTCATTCTACTTCTTCTCATTCTTCTTCTTCTCATTCTTCTTCTTCTTATTCTACTTCTTCACATTCTTTTTCTCATTCTTCTTCTTCTCATTGTTCTTCTTATTCTTCTTTTTTTCACTCTTCTTCTCATTCTTCTTCTTCTCATTCTTCTTCTTCTCATTCTTCTTCTTCTCATTCTTCTTCTTCTCATTCTCCTCTTCTCATTCCTCTTCTCTTCTCATTCCTCTTCTTCCCATTCTTCATCTTCTCATTCTGCTTCTCATTCGTCTTCTTCTCGTTCTTCTTCTTCTCATTCTTTTTCTTCACATTCTTCTTCTCATTCTTTTTCTTCTCATTCTTCTTCTTCTCAATATTCATCTTCTTCTTCTCATTCTTATTTATCTCATTCTTCTTCTTTACATTCTTCTCTTCATTCTTCTTCTTCTTCTCATTCTTTCTTCTTGTTCTCATTCTTCTTCTTCTTATTCTTCTTCTTCTCATTCTTCTTCTTCTTATTGTTCTTCTTCTTATTCTTCTTCTTCTCATTCTTCTTCTCATTCTTCTTCTCATTCTTCTTCTTCTCATTCTTCTTCTTCTCTTCTTCTCATTCTTCTTCTTCTCATTCTTCTTCTTCTCATATTTCGTCTCATTCTTCTTTTTCTTACTCTTCTTCTCATTCTTCTATTTGTCATTTTTCTTCTTCACAATCTTCATCTTCTTATTCTTCTTCTCATTCTTCTTCTTCTCATTCTTCTTCTTCTCTTTCTTCTTCTCATTCTTCTTCTTCTCATTTTTCTTCTTTTCATTCTTCTTCTTCTCATTCTTCTTTTTTCATTCTTCTTCTTCTTCTTCTTCTTCTCATTTTTTTTCTTCTTCTTCTTCTTCTCATTCTTCTTCTTTTCATTCTTCTTCTTCTCATTCTTCATCTTCTCATTCTTCTTCTTCTCATTCTTCTTCTTCTCATTCTTCTTCTTTTCATTCTTCTTCTTCTCATTCTTCATCTTCTCATTGTTCTTCTTCTCATTCTTCTTCTTCTCATTCCTCTTCTCATTCTTCTTCTTCACATTCTGATGTGAAACTAGGTCAGGGTAAGAGGATATGAACCAGAACAGGGTAAGGCACGAATCACCTTCGTTCTTTTCTAGGTTGGAATTCGTGAACTACACCACCCGTTGAGGTAAAATTAGAACACGACTAGATCTCGAGCTATGGCCTCGAAATAGAGTGATTCCAAAGCGAGAGAAACAATGGCGTCATGTGTTTCGAAATTGACCTATGAATCACCGAAAATGCCCGAGTTGGTCGAGATATGACCCAAACTTAGTTTGCCTGAAAATTGGGAGCGTGGCTGTTCTGGGGTTTCATACAAAAACCAGCGATGATAAATTGGGGCGTGAGAATAAAGAAAAGATGAAAGGAAATGTGTGGCGTCACACTTCCAAGGATGGAAGATAAGCCTGAGATTGAACACGAAGGGGTGAAAACCTTTGATAAATCTCAATTTTTGGATTCAAGAACCCAAGAAACACTCTCTCAAACAAATGAAAATTTTTGATGTTCTGCCCTTTGCTCTCATTTGAGCTCTTTTTATAGTGGCCCTGACCTAACCACTAGGTTTTAGTGAAGGTCGACACTAAGTTAGCCCATACTATAGAAAATAAAATAACTAAATGTTTTCACGGGCCTATGGATTAGTGCAGCCTAGTATTTTTATTTTTAATATGAAAAACAAACTAAATATATTATGGGCCTTGTCATGCAATTCAGGCCAAACTCTTCATTCCTCAAGTTGGATGGAAAAGATTGATCAACTTGGGCTTGCATCCTTCTAGAGTTAGTTCTTGTTGAATAAGGACTCCCGACACTTGTTGTATAACTTTCTTAGCTCTCTCTCTCTTTGTCCTTGCCCTTTTCATAGGCCTCCCAATCGCCAAGTGCCACACTCTTGGTCATGTCCTCATCACATTCTTGTTCTTCATATTCTTTTTCTCATTCTTTTTCCTATCATTCTTCATCTTCTCATTCTTCTCATTCTTCTTCTTCTCACTCTTCTTCTCGTTTTTATTGTTCTTATTCTTCTTCTCATTGTTGTTCTTCTCATTCTTCTTCTTCACATTCTTCTTCTTATTCTTTTTCTTCTTCACATTCTTCTGCTTCTCATTCTACTTTTTCTCATTCTTCTTCTTCTCATTGTTCTTCTCATTGTTCTTCTTCTCATTCTTCTTCTTCACATTCTTCTTCTCATTCATCTTCTTCTCATTCGTCTTCTTCTCATTCTTCTTCTTCTCATTCTTTCTTCTTCTTTTCATTCCTCTTCTTCACATTCTTCTTCTTCTTTTTTTTCTTCTTCTTCTTCTTCTTCTTTCTTCTTCTTCTTCTTAATCTTCTTCTTCTTCTTCTTCATTCTTCATTCTTCTTCTCATTCTTCTTCTTCTTATTCTTCTTTTCATTCTTCTTCTTCATTCATTCTTCTTCTCATTCTTCTTCTTCATTTTCTTCTTTCTCATTCTTCTTCTTCTCATTCTTTTCTTCTCATTCTTCTTCTTCTCATTCTTCTTCTCATTCTTCTTCTTCTCATTCTTTTCTTCTCATTCTTCTTCTTCTCATTCTTCTTCTCATTCTTCTTCTTCTCATGCTTCTTCTCATTCTTCTTCTTCTCATGCTTCTTCTCATTCTTCTTCTTCTCATTCTTCCTCTTCACATTCTTGTTCTTCACATTCTTTTTCCTATCATTCTTCATCTTCTCATTCTTCTTCTTCTCACTCTTCTTCTCGTTTTTATTGTTCTTATTCTTCTTCTCATTGTTGTTCTTCTCATTTTTCTTCTTCACATTCTTCTTCTTATTCTTTTTCTTCTTCACATTCTTCTGCTTCTCATTCTACTTTTTTTTCATTCTTCTCTTCTCATTGTTCTTCTCATTGTTCTTCTTCTCATTCTTCTTCTTCATTTCTTCTTCTTCTCATTCTTCTTCTTCTCATTCGTCTTCTTCTCATTCTTCTTCTTCTCATTCTTCTTCTTGTCATTCCTCTTCTTCACATTCTTCTTCTCATTCTTTTTCTTCTTTACGTTCTTCTTCTCATTCTTCTTCTTCTCATTCTTAATCTTCTCATTGTTATTCTTCTCATTCTTCTTCTTCTCATTCTTAATCTTCTCATTGTTATTCTTCTCATTCTTCTTCTTCTCATTATTCTTCTTTTCATTCTTTTTCTTTACATTCTTCTTCTCAATCTTCTTCTTCTTCTCATTCTTCTTCTTCTTATTCTTCTTCTTCTTCTTCTTCTCATTCTTCTCATTCTTCTTCTTCTCATTCTTCTTCTTCTCTTGCTTCTTCTCATTCTTCTTCTTCTCATTCTTCTTCTTCATTCTTCTTCTTCTTCTTCTTCTTCTCATGCTTCTTCTCATTCTTCTTCTCCTCATTCTTCTTCTTCACATTCTTGTTGTTCTTCAAATTCTTTTTCTCATTCTTTTTCCTATCATTCTTCATCTTCTCATTCTTCTTCTTCTCACTCTTCTTCTCATTTTTATTGTTCTTGTTCTTCTTCTCATTGTTGTTCTTCTCATTCTTCTTCTTCACATTCTTCGTCTTATTCTTTTCTTCTTCTTCATTCTTCTTCTTCTCATTCTACTTTTTCTCATTCTTCTTCTTCTCATTGTTCTTCTTCTCATTATTCTTCTTCTCATTCTTCTTCTTCACATTCTTCTTCTCATTCTTCTTCTTCTCATCTTCTTCTCATCTTCTTCTTCATTCTTCTTCTTCTTCTTCTTCATTCTTCTTCTTCTTCATTCCTTCTTCTTCACATTCTTCTTCTCATTCTTTTTGTTCTTCATTCTTCTTCTTCTCATTCTAAATCTTCTTATTGTTTCTTCTTCTCATTCTTCTTCTTCTCATTCTTCTTCTTCTTCTCATTATTCTTCTTTTCATTCTTTTTCTCATTCTTCTTCTCATTCTTCTTCTCCATTTTTTTCTTCTCATTCTTCTTCTTCTCATTCTTCTTCTTCTCATTCTTCTTCTTCTCATTTTCTTCTTCTCATTCTTCTTCTTCACATTCTTGTTCTTCACATTCTTTTTCTTCTTCTTCTTTTTCTTCTCATTCTTCATCTTCTCATTCTTCTTCTTCTCATTCTCTTCTTCTTTTCTTTTTTCTTCTTCTTCTTCTTCTCATTCTTTCATTCTTCTTCTTCTCATTTGTCTTCTTCACATTCTTCTTCTTATTCTTTTTCTTCTTCACATTCTTCTTCTTCTCATTCTACTTTTTCTCATTCTTCTTCTTCTCATTGTTCTTCTCATTCTTCTTCTTCTCATTCTTCTTCTCATTCATCTTCTTCTCATTCGTCTTCTTCTCATTCTTCTTCTTCTCATTCTTCTTCTTGTCATTCCTCTTCTTCACATTCTTCTTCTCATTCTTTTTGTTGTTCACGTTCTTCTTCTCATTCTTCTGCTTATCATTCTTCTTCTTCTCATTCTTAATCTTCTCATTGTTATTCTTCTCATTCGTCTTCTTCTTATTCTTCTTCTCCTTATTCTTCTTTTCATTCTTTTTCTTCACATTCTTCTTCTCATTCTTCTTCTTCACTTTCTTCTTCTCATTCTTCTTCTCATTCTTCTTCTTCTCATTCTTCTTCTCATTCTTCTTCTTCTCATTCTTCTTCTTCTCATTCTTCCTCTTCACATTCTTGTTCTTCACATTCTTTTTCTCATTCTTTTTCCTATCATTCTTCATCTTCTCATTCTTTTTCTTCTCACTCTTCTTCTCGTTTTTATTGTTCTTATTCTTCTTCTCATTGTTGTTCTTCTCATTCTTCTTCTTCACATTCTTCTGCTTCTCATTCTACTTTTTCTCATTCTTCTGCTTCTCATTGTTCTTCTCATTCTTCTTTCTTCATTCTTCTTCTTCTCATTCTTCTTCTTTCTCATTCTTCTTCTTTCATTCTTCTTCTTCTCATTCTTCTTCTTCTCATTCTTCTTCTCATTCTTCTTCTTCATTTCTTCTTCTTTTCATTCTTTTTCTTCTTCGTTCTTCTTCTTCTTCTTCTTCTTCTTCTTTCTTCATTCTTCTTCTTCTCATTCTTCTTAATTCTTCTTCTTCTCATTTCTTCTTCTCATTCTTCTTCTTCTTCTTCTTCTTCTTCTTATTCTTCTTTTCTTTCATTCTTTTTTTCTTCACATTCTTCTTCTTCTCATTCTTCTTCTTCTTTTCTTCTTCTCATTCTTCTTCTCATTCTTCTTCTTCTCATTCTTCTTCTCATTCTTCTTCTTCTTCTTCTTCTTCTTCTTCATTCTTCTTCTTCTTCATTCTTCTTCTTTCACATTCTTTTCTCATTCTTTTTCTTCACATTCTTCTTCTTCTCATTCTTTTTCTTCTCATTCTTCTTCTCCTTCTTATTGTTCTTATTCTTCTTCTCATTCTTCTTCTTCTCATTCTTCTTCTTCTCATTCTTCTTCTTCTCATTCTTCTTTTTCTCATTCTTCTTCTTCTTCTTCTCTTCTCATTCTTCTTCTTCTCATTCTTCTTCTTCACATTCTTTTTCTCATTCATCTTCTTCTCATTTTTCTACTCATTCTTCTTTTTTTCACTCTTCTTCTCATTCTTCTTCTTCTCATTCTTCATTTTCTCATTCTTCTTTTTCTCATTCCTCTTCTTCTCATTCTTCATCTTCTCATTCTGCTTCTCATTCTTCTTCTTCTCATTCGTCTTCTTCTCGTTCTTCTTCTTCTCATTCTTCTTCTTCACATTCTTCTTCTCATTCTTCTTCTTCTCATTCTTCTTCTCATTTTTCGTCTCATTCTTCTTTTTCTCACTCTTCTTCTTCTCATTCTTCTTCTTCTCAATCTTTTTCTTCTCATTCTTCTTCTTCTCATTCTTCTTCTTCTCATTCTTATTGATCTCATTCTTCTTCTTTACATTCTTCTTCTCATTCTTCTTCTTCACATTCTTCTTCTCATTGTTCTTCTTCTCATTGTTCTTCTTCTCATTGTTCTTCTTCTCATTCTTCTTCTTCACATTCTTCTTCTTCACATTCTTCTTCTCCATCTTCTTCTTCTCATTCTTCTTCTTCTTCTCATTCTTCTTCTGCTCATTCTTCTTCTTGTCATACCTGTTCTTCACATTGTTCTCCTCATTCTTTTTCTTCTTCACGTTCTTCTTCTCATTCTTAATCTTCTCATTGTTATTCTCCTTATTCGTCTTCTTCTCATTCTTCTTCTTCTCATCATTTTTCCTTTCATTCTTTTTCTTCACATTCTTCTTCTCATTCTTCTTCTTCACTTTCTTCTTCTCATTCTTCTTCTTCACTTTCTTCTTCTCATTCTTCTTCACTTTATTCTTCTCATTCTTCTTCTCATTAATCTTCTTCTCATTCTTCTTCTTCACATTCTACTTCTTCTAATTTTTCTTCTCATTCTTGTTCTTCTCATTCTTGATCTTGTCATACTTCTGCTTCTCATTCTTCTTCTTCTCATTCTTCTTCTTCACATTCTTATTCTTCTCATTCTACTTCTCATTTTTCTTTTTCTCATTTTTTCTCTTCACATTCTTCTACTCATTCTTTTTCTTCTTCACATTCATCTACTCATTCTTTTTCTTCTTCACATTCTTCTTCTCATTCTTCTTCTTCTCATTCTTCTACTTCTCATTCTTCTTCTTCTAATTCTTCTTCTTTTCATTCTTCTTCTCAATGTTGTTCTTCTCATTCTTCTTCTCATTCTTCTTCTTCTCATTCTTCTTCTTCTTCAATCTTCTTCTTTTCATTCTTCTTCTCATTCTTCTTCTTCACATTCTTCTTCTCATTCTTCTTCTTCTCAATTTTCTTCTCATTCTTCTTTTTCTCATTCTTCTTCTCATTCTTCTTCTTCTCATTCTTCTTCTTCTCATTCTTCTTCTCTTTCTTCTTCTTCATTCTTCTTCTCATTCCTCTTCTTCACATTCTTCTTCTCATTCTTTTTCTTCTTCACTTCTTCTTCTCATTCTTCTTCTCTCATTCTTCTTCCTTCTCATTCTTCTTCTTCTCATTTTCTTCTTCTCATTCTTCTTCTTCTCATTCTTCTTCTCATTCTTCTTCTTCTCATTCTTCTTCTTCACATTCTTGTTCTTCACATTCTTTTTCTCATTCTTTTTCCTATCATTCTTCATCTTCTCATTCTTCTTCTCCTCACTCTTCTTCTCCTTCTTCTTATTCTCATTTTTCTTCTCATTCTTCTTTTCTCATTCTTCTTTTTCTGATTCTTCTTCTTCTTCTTCACATTCTTTATCTTCTATTTCTTGTTCTCATTCTTCTTCTCATTCTTCTTGTTGTCATTCTTCTTCTTGTCATTCTTCTTGCCATTCTTCTTCTTCTCATTCTTCTTCTTCTCATTATTCTTCTTTTCATTCTTTTTCTTCACATTGTTCTTCTCGTTCCTCTTCTTCAGTTTCTTCTTCTCATTCTTCTTTTTCTTCTTCTTCTTCTCATTCTTCTTCTTCACATTCTTCTTCTTCTCATTTTTCTTCTCATTCTTGTTCTTCTTATTCTTCATCTTGTCATACTTCTTCTTCTCATTCTTCTTCTTCATTTCTTTCTTCTTCTTCTTCTCATTTTTTCTTCTTCCGATTCTTCTTCTTCACATTCTTCTACTCATTCTTTTTCTTCTTCACATTCTTCTTCTTCCTATTCTTCTGCTTTTCATTCTTTTGCTTCTCATTCTTCTTCTTCTCATTCTTCTTCTTTTCATTCTTCTTCTCATTCTTCTTCTTGTCATTCTTCTTCTTCACATTCTTCTTCTTATTCTTCTTCTTCTCATTTTTCTTCTCATTCTTCTTTTTTTCACTCGTCTTCTCATTCTTCTTCTTTTCATTCTTCATCTTCTCATTCTTGTTCTTATTCTTCTTCTGATTCGTCTTGTCATTATTCTTCTTCTCATTCTTCTTCTTCTCATTCTTCTTCTCATTCCTTTTTTTCACATTCTTCTTTTCATTCTTTTTCTTCTTCACGTTCTTCTTCTTATTCTTCTGCTTCTCATTCTTCTTCTTCTCATTCTTCATCTTCTCTTTCTTCATCTTCTCATTCTTCTTCTTCTCATTCTTCTTCTTCATTCTCAATTCTTCTTCTCATTCTTCTTCTTCTCATTCTTCTTCTCATTCTTTTTCTTCTCATTCTTCATCTTCTCATTCTTCTTCTTCTCATTCTTCTTCTTCTTTCTTCTTCTTCTTTTCTTCTTCTCTTCTTCTTCTTCTTCTTCTTCTTCATTCTTCTTCTTCTCATTCTTCTTCTTCTTCTTCATTCTTCTTTCTTCTTCTTCATTCTTCTTCTTCTCATTCTTCTTCTTCTTCTTCATTCTTCTTCTTCTCATTCTTCTTCTTCTCATTCTTCTTCTTCTTCATTTCTCATTCTTCTTCTCATTCTTCTTTTCTTCATTCTTCTTCTTCTCATTCTTCTTCTTCTCATTCTTCTTTATTCTCATTCTTCTTCTCATTCTTCTTCTCTTCTTCTTCTTCTCATTCTTCTTCTTCATTCTTCTTCTTCTTCTTCTTCTTCTCATTCTTCTTCTTCATTCTTCTTCTCTTCTTCTTCTTCTTCTTCTTCTTCTTCTTCTTCTCCATTCTTCTTCTCATTTCTTCATTCTTTCTTCTTCTTCACTTCTTTTTCTTCTTTCATTTCTTGTTCTTCTCATTTTTCTTCTTCTCATTCTTCTTCACATTCTTCTTCTCATTCTTCTTCTTTTCAATCTTCTACTTAATATTCTTTCATTCTTCTTCTCATTCTTCTTCTCATTCTTCTTCTTCTTTTTTTTCTCCTTCTTCTTCTTCCCATGCTTCTTCTCATTATTCTTCTTCTCATTCTTCATCTTCTCATTCTTCTTCTTCTCATTCTTCTTCTTGTCATTCTTCTTCTTCTTTTCTAATTCTTCTTCTTCACATTCTTGTTCTTCTTATTCTTTCTTCTTCTCATTTTCTTCTTCTCATTTCTTCTTCTTCTTCTTTCTTCTTCTCATTCTTTTCTTCTTCTTCACTTCTTCTTCTTCTTTTCATTCTTCTTCTTCTCATTCTTCTTCTTCTTCTCATTCTTCTTCTTTTTCATTCTTCTTCTCATTGTTGTTCTTCTCATTCTTCTTCTTCTCATTCTTCTTCTCATTCTTCTTCTTCTTCCGATTTTTCTTCTCATTCTTCTTTTTTTCTTCTCTTCGTCTTCTCATTCTTCTTCTTCTCATTCTTCTTCTTCTCATTCTTCTTCTCATTCTTCTTCTCTTTCTTCTTCTTCTCATTCTTCTTCTTCTCATTCTTCTTCTCATTCTTCTTCTTCTCATTCTTCTTCTTCTCATTCTTCTTCTCATTCTTTTCTTCTTCTCATTTCTTCTTCTCATTCTTCTTCTTCTTCTTTCTTCTTCTCATTCTTCTATTCTCATTCTTCTTCTTCTCATTCTTCTTCTTCTCTTTCTTCTTCTTCTCATTCTTCTTCTTCTCATTCTTCTTCTTCTCATTTCTTCTTCTTCTCTTCTTCTTCTTTTCTTCTTCTTCTTCTTCTTCTTCTTTTTCACATTCTTCTTCTTTTCTTCTTCTTCTTCATTCTTCTTTTCATTCTTCTTTTCTCATTCTTCTTCTTCTCATTCTTCTTTCTCTCATTCTTCTTCTTCTCATTCTTCTTCTTTTCATTCTTCTTCTTCTCATTCTTCTTCTTCATTTCTTCTTCTTCTTCTTTCTTCTTCTTCTCATTCTTCTTCTTCTTCTTCTTCTTCTTCTCATTCTTCTTCTTCTCATTCTTCTTCTTTCTTCTTCTTCTCATTCTTCTTCTCATTCTTCTTCTTCTCATTCTTCTTCTTCTCATTCTTCATCTTCTCATTCTTCTTCTTCTCAATCTTCTTTTTTCATTCTTCTTCTTCATTCTTTTTCTTCTTATTCTTCTTCTTCTCATTCTTCTTCTTCTCATTCTTCTTCTTCTCATTCTTCTTCTTCTCATTCTTGTTCTTCTCATTCTTCTTCTCATTTTGTTCTTCTCATTCTTTTCTTCTCATTCTTCTTTTCATTCTTCTTCTCAACTTCTTCTTATTCTTCTTCTTCTTCACATTCTTGTTTTCATTCATTCTTTTTTCATTCTTTTCATATCATTCTTCATCTTCTTTTTTTCTTTCTTTTTCTTCTTCTTCTTCTTATTCTTTTTCTTCACATTCTTCTTCTTCTCATTCTTTTTCTCATTCTTCTTATTCTTCTCACTGATGTGATATTAGGTCAGGGTATGATGATGTGAACTAGAACGGGGTAAGGCACGAATCACCTAGGTTGGAATTCGCAAACTACGCTAGAAGTTGATGTACAATTAGGGCATGACTAGATCTCGAGCTACAGATTTCGGAATTGGTGATTCGAGCGAGGGGAAAGATTGCGTTCTGGTGCAAAATTGACCTATGAATCACCGAAAAATACCAAGAATTCTACGTGATATGATACAGACTTAGTTTGCCTGAAATTTGGGAACGTGGATGTTCTAGGGTTTCATACAAAATGCAATGATAAATTGGGACGTGAGAAGAATGAAAAGATGAAAGGAATTGGTGAGCGTCACACTTCCAAGGATGGAAGATAAGCCCAAAGATTAAACACATAAAGGTCCAACATTAAGTTAGCCCATACAACAGAAAATAAAATAACTAAATGTTTTTTGGGCCTATGGATTAGTGCAGCCTAGTATTTTTATTTAATAAGAAAAACAAACGAAATATCTTTATGGGCCTGTCATGCAATTCAGGCCAGAAGCTTCATTCCTCAAGTTGGAAGAAAAGATTGATCAACTTTGGCATGCATCCTTCTAGGTTTAGTTCTGTTTGAATAAGGGCTGCCAACACTTGTTGTATAGCTTTTGTTAGCTCTCTTTGTCCTTGCCTTTATCATTCTTCTTCTTCTAATTCTACTTTTTATTCTTCTTCTCATTCTTCTTCTTCTTCTTCTTCTTCTTCTTCTCATTCTTCTCATTCTTCTTATTCTCATTCTTTATCTTCTCATTCTTCTTCTTCTTCTTCTCATTCTTCTTCTCATTCTTCTTCTAATTCTTTTTCTTCTCATTCTTCTTCTTCTCAATCTTCTTGTCATTCTTCTCCTCATTCTTCTTCTTCTTCTCATTCTTCTTCTTCTCATTCTTCTTCTTCTCTTTCTTCTTCTCATTTTTCTTCTTCTTATTCTTCTTTTTCTCATTCTTCATCTCATTCTTCTTTTTCTCATTCTTTTTCTTCTCATTCTTCTTCTCATTCTTCTTCTTCTCATTCTTCTTCTAATCATTCTTCTTCTTCTCATTCTTCTTCTTCTCATTCTTCTTCTTCTTCTTCTTCTTCTCATTCTTCTTCTTCTCATTCTTCTTCTTCTCATTCTTCTTCTTGATTCTTCTTCTTCTCATTCTTCTTCTCATTCTTCTTCTTCTTCTCATTCTTCTTCTCATTCTTCTTCTTCATTCTTCTTCTTCATTCTTCTCATTCTTCTTCTTTCTTCTCATTCATCTTCTTCTCATTCTTCTTCTTCTCATTCTTCACCTTCTCTTCTCTTTCTTCTTTTTCTCATTCTTCATCTTCTCATTTCTCTTCTTCTCATTCTTCTTCACATTCTTCTTCTACTCATTCTTCTTCACATTCTTCTTCTACTCATTCTTCTTCTTCTCACTCCTCTTCTCAATCTTCTTGTTCTAATTCTTCATCTTCTCATTCTTGTTGTCATTGTTCTTCTCATTCTTCTTTTCACTATTCTTCTTCTCATTCTTCTTCTTGTCATTCATCTTGTCATTCTTCTTCCCATTCTTCTTCTTCTTATTCTTCTTCTTCACATTCTTCTTCTCATTCTTCTTCTTCTCATTCTTCTTCTTCTCATTCTTCTTCTTCACATTCTTCTTCTTCTTCTTCTTCTTCTTCTCTTTTTCTTCTTCTCATTCTTCTTCTTCTCATCTCATTCTTCTTCTTCATTCTTCTTCTTTCTTCTTCTTCTCTCTTTCTTCTTCTCATTCTTCTTCTTCTCCTTCTTCTTCTTCACATTCTTCTTCTCATTCTTATTCTTCTCACTTTTCATCTTCTCATTCATCTTGTCACTCTTCTTCTTTTCGTTTTTCTTCTCATTCTTCTTTTTCTTACTCTTCTTCTCATTCTTCTTCCTCTCATTCTTCATCTTCTCATTCTTGTTCTGATTCTTCTCATTCTTCTTTTCATTATTCTTCATCTCATTCTTTTTTTCATTCTTCTTCTTAACATTTTTCTTCTCACTGTTCTTCTTTTCATTCTTCTTCCTCTCATTCTTCTTTTACTCATTCTTCATATCATTCTTCTTCTTCTCATTCTTCTTCTCATTCTTCTTCTTCTCATTCTTCTTCTCATTCTCCTTCTTGTCATTCTTCTTATCATTCTTCTACTTCTAATTCTTTTTCTTCACATGCTTCTTGTCATTCTTCTTCTTCTCATTCTCCTTCTCATTCTTCTTCTTCTGATTCTTCTTCTTCTCCTTCTTCTTGTCATTCATCTTCTCATTCTTCTTCTTCTCATTCTTATTCTTCTCATTCTTATTCTCATTCTTATTCTTCTCATTCTTCTTCTTCTCATTCTTCTTCTCATTCTTATTCTTCTCATTCTTCTTCTCATTCTTATTCTTCTCATTTCTTCTTCTCATTCTTCTCATTCTTATTCTTCTCATTCTTTTCTTCTCATTCTTCTTCTCATTCTTTTTCTTCTCATTCTTCTTCTTCTTCTTTCTTCTTCTTATTCTTCTTCTTCTCATTTTTCTTCTTCTCATTCTTCTTCTTCTCTTTCTTCTTCTCATTCTTCTTCTTCTCATTCTTCTTCTTCTCATTCTTCTCATTCTTCATCTTCTCGTGCTTTTTCTCATTCTTCTTTTCTTCTCATTCTTCATCTTCTTCTCATTCTTCTCATTCTTGTTCTTCTTCTCATTCTTCTCATTCTTCTTCTCCTTCTAATTCTTCCTCTTCTTCTCATTGTTCTCATTCTTCATCTTCTTGTCATTCTTCTTCTTCTTCTCATTATTCTCATTCTTCTTCTTGTCATTCTTCTTCTTTTCATTCTTCTTCTTAGTCTTCTTCTTTTTCACATTCTTCTTCTCTCATTCGTCTTCTTCTCATTCTTCTTCTTGTCATTCTTCTTTTTTTCATTCTTCTTCTTCTCATTTTTCTTCTCATCGTTCTTCTTCTCACTCTTCTTCTCATTCTTCTTCTTCTCATTCTATTTCTTCTCATTCCTCTTTTCATTATTCTTTTGATTCTTCTTCTCATTTTTCTTCTTTTCATTCTTTATCTTCTCATTCTTCTTGTTCTCATTCTTCTTCTCATTCTTCTTCTTCTCATTCTTCTTCTCATTCTTCTTCTCATTCTTCTTCTTCTCATTCTTCTTCTTCTCATTCTTCTTGATTCTTTCTTCTTTCTTCTTCTTTTCATTCTTTTTCTTCTCATTCTTCTTGTTCTCATTCTTCTTCTCATTCTTCTTCTTCTCATTCTTCTTCTTCTCATTCTTCTTCTTCTCATTCTTCTTCTTCTCATTCTTCTTCTTCTCATTCTTCTTCTCATTCTTCTTTTGATTCTTCTTCTCATTCTTCTTCTTTTCATTCTTTATCTTCTCATTCTTCTTGTTCTCATTCTTCTTCTCATTCTTCTTCTTCTCATTCTTCTTCTTTTCATTCTTTTTCTCATTCTTCTTCTTCTCAATCTTCTTGGCATTCTTCTTCTTGTCATTCTTCTTGTCATTCTTTTCTTCTTCTTCTCATTTTTCTTCTTCTCATTCTTCATCTCATTATTCTTCTTCTCATTCCTCTTCTTCTTATTGTTCTTCTTCTCATTGTTCTTCTTCTTCATTCTTCTTCTTCTTCTTCTCATTCTTCTTCTCATTTTTTCTTCATTCTTTTCTTCTTCTCATTTTCTTCTTCTTCTTCTTCTTCTTTCTTCTCATTCTTCCCATTCTTGTTCCTCTCATTCTTCTTCTTCTCATTCTTCTTCCTCTCAATCTTCTGCTTCTCATTATTCATCTCATTCTTCTTCTTCTTATTCATCTTCTCATCCTTCTACTTCTATTTCTTCTGCTTCTCATTCTTCTTCTTCACATTCTTCTTCTCATTCTTCTTCTTCTCATTCATCTTCTCATTCGTCTTCTTTTCATTTTTCTTCTCATTCTTCTTCTTCTCCTTCTTCTTCTTCACATTCTTCTTCTCATTCTTATTCTTCTCATTTTTCATCTTCTCATTCATCTTGTCATTCTTCTTCTTTTCGTTTTTCTTCTCATTCTTCTTTTTCTTACTCTTCTTCTCATTCTTCTTCCTCTCATTCTTCATCTTCTCATTCTTGTTCTGATTCTTCTCATTCTTCTTTTCATTATTCTTCATCTCATTCTTTTTTTTATTATTTTTCATTCTTCTTCTTAACATTTTTCTTCTCACTGTTCTTCTTTTCATTCTTCTTCCTCTCGTTCTTCTTTTACTCATTCTTCATATCATTTTTCTTCTTCTCATTCTTCTTCTTCTCATGCTTCTTCTCATTCTCCTTCTTGTCATTCTTCTTATCATTCTTCTACTTCTAATTCTTTTTCTTCACATGCTTCTTGTCATTCTTCTTCTTCTCATTCTCCTTCTCATTCTTCTTCTTCTGATTCTTCTTCTTCTCATTCTTCTTGTCATTCATCTTCTCATTCTTCTTCTTCTCATTCTTCTTCTCATTCTTATTCTTCTCATTCTTATTCTCATTCTTATTCTTCTCATTCTTCTTCTTCTTCTTCTCATTCTTATTCTTCTCATTCTTCTTCTCATTCTTATTCTTCTCATTCTTCTTCTCATTCTTATTCTTCTTTCTTCCTCTCATTCTTCTTCTTCTCATTGTTCTTCTTCTCAATCTTCTTCAGCTCATTCTTCTTCTCTTTCTTCTTCTCATTTTTCTTCTTCTCATTTGTCTTTTTCTCATTCTTCATCTCATCTTCTTCTCATTCTTCTTCTTCTTCTCATGCTTTTTCTCATTCTCATTCTTCTTCTTCTTCTCATTCTTCTCATTCTTGTTCTTCTTCCCATTCTTCTCATTCTTCTTCTTCTCATTCTTCTCATTCTTCATCTTCTCGTGCTTTTTCTCATTCTTCTTTTCTTCTCATTCTTCATCTTCTTCTCATTCTTCTCATTCTTGTTCTTCTTCTCATTCTTCTCATTCTTCTTCTCCTTCTAATTCTTCCTCTTCTTCTCATTGTTCTCATTCTTCATCTTCTTGTCATTCTTCTTCTTCTTCTCATTATTCTCATTCTTCTTCTTCTTGTCATTCTTCTTCTTTTCATTCTTCTTCTTAGTCTTCTTCTTTTTCACATTCTTCTTCTCTCATTCGTCTTCTTCTCATTCTTCTTCTTGTCATTCTTCTTCTTTTCATTCTTCTTCTTCTCATTTTTCTTCTCATCGTTCTTCTTCTTCTTCTTCTTCTCATTCTTCTTCTTCTCATTCTTCTTCTTCTCATTCTTCTTCTTCTCATTCTTCTTCTCATTCCTCTTCTCATTATTCTTTTGATTCTTCTTCTCATTCTTCTTCTTTTCATTCTTTATCTTCTCATTCTTCTTGTTCTCATTCTTCTTCTCATTCTTCTTCTTCTCATTCTTCTTCTCATTCTTCTTCTTCTCATTCTTCTTCTCATTCTTCTTCTTCTCATTCTTCTTCTCATTCCTCTTCTCATTATTCTTTTGATTCTTCTTCTCATTCTTCTTCTTTTCATTCTTTATCTTCTCATTCTTCTTGTTCTCATTCTTCTTCTCATTCTTCTTCTTCTCATTCTTCTTCTTCTCATTCTTCTTCTCATTCTTCTTCTCATTATTCTTTTGATTCTTCTTCTCATTCTTCTTCTTTTCATTCTTTATCTTCTCATTCTTCTTCTTCTTCTCATTCTTCTTCTTTTCATTCTTTTTCTCATTCTTCTTCTTCTCAATCTTCTTGTCATTCTTCTTCTTGTCATTCTTCTTGTCATTCTTCTTCTTTTCATTCTTCTTCTTCTCTTTCTTCTTCTCATTTTTCTTCTTCTCATTCTTCATCTCATTATTCTTCTTCTCATTCCTCTTCTTCTTATTGTTCTTCTTCTCATTGTTCTTCTTCTTCTCATTCTTCTTCTTCTTCTCATTTTTTTCTTCTTCTCATTCTTCTTCTTCTTCTCATTCTTCCCATTCTTGTTCCTCTCATTCTTCTTCTTCTCATTCTTCTTCCTCTCAATCTTCTGCTTCTCATTATTCATCTCATTCTTCTTCTTCTTATTCAT
Organism: Mucuna pruriens; assembly: GCA_025330945.1. NCBI lineage: Eukaryota > Viridiplantae > Streptophyta > Magnoliopsida > Fabales > Fabaceae > Mucuna > Mucuna pruriens. The sequence goes on along the minus strand of JAENHJ010000369.1, from coordinate 118,789 downwards.
CTTCTCATTCTTCTACTTCTATTTCTTCTTCTTCTCATTCTTCTTCTTCACATTCTTCTTCTCATTCTTCTTCTTCTCATTTTTCTTCTTCTCATTCTTCTTCTTCTCATTCATCTTCTCATTCGTCTTCTTTTCATTTTTCTTCTCATTCTTCTTTTTCTCACTCTTCTTCTCATTCTTCTTCTTCTTCTCATTCTTCTTCTTCTCATTCTTCTTCTTCTTCTCATTCTTCTTCTCATTTTTCTTCTTCTTCTTCTTCTCATTCTTCTTCTTCTTCTCATTCTTCTTCTCATTCTTCCCATTCTTGTTCCTCTCATTCTTCTTCTTCTCATTCTTCTTCCTCTCAATCTTCTCATTTCTTCTTCATCTTCATTCTTCTTCTTCTTCTTCTTCTTATTTCATTCTTCTTCTATTTCTTCTTCTTCTCATTCTTCTTCTTCACATTCTTCTTCTCATTCTTCTTCTTCTCATTTTTCTTCTTCTCATTCTTCTTCTTCTCATTCTTCTTCTCATTCCTCTTCTTTTCATTCTTCTTCTCATTCTTTCCATTCTTATTCTTCTCATTCTTCTTCTCATTCTTCTTCTTCTCATTCTTCTTCTCATTCTTCTTCTTCTCATTCTTCTTCTCATTTTTCTTCTTCTCATTCTTCTTCTCATTCTTCTTCTTCTCATTCTTCTTCTTATTCTTCTTCCTCTCATTCTTCTTCTTCTCATTCTTCTTCTTCTCATTCTTTTTCTTAACATTCTTCTTCTCATTCTTCTTCTCATTCTTCTTCTTCTCATTCTTCTTCTAATTCTTCTTCTTCTCATTCTTCTTCTAATTCTTCTTCTTCTCATTCTTCTTCTTATTCTTCTTCTTCTCATTCTTCTTCTCATTGTTCTTGTTATTGTTTTTCGCATTCTTCTTCTCATACTTCTTCTTGTCAATCTTCTTCTCATTATTTTTCTTAACATTCTTCCTCTCATTCTTCTTCTCATTTGTCCTCTGCTCATTCTTCTTCTCATTTTTCTTGTCATTGTTCTTCGCATTCCTCATCTCATTCTTCTTCTCTTTCTTCTTCATCTCATTCTTCTTCTTCTCATTCTTCTTTTTCATCTTCTCATTCTTCTTCTTCTCAATCTTCTTCTTCTAATTCTTCTTTTTCTAGTTCTTCTTCTTCTCATTCTACTTGTTCTCATTCTTCTTCTTCTCATTCTTCTTCTTCTCATTCTTCTTCTCATTCTTCTTCTCATTCTTCTTCTTATTCTTCTTCTTCTTCTCATTCTTCTTCTCATTCTTTATTTTCTTATTCTTCTTCTAATTCTTCTTCTTCTCATTCTTCTTCTTCTCATTCTTCTTCTTCTTCAATCTCTTCTTCTTCTTCATTTCTTCATTCTTCTTCTTCTATTTCATTCTTCTTCTCTTCTTCTTCTTCACATTCTTCTTCTCATTCTTCTTCTTCTCATTCTTCTTCTTCTCATTCTTCTTCTTCTCATTCTTCTTCTTCTCATTCTTCTTCTTCTCATTCTTCTTTTTCTTCTTATTCTTCTTCATTTCTTCTTCTCATTCTTCTTTTCTTTCTTCTTCTTCTTCTTCTTCTTCTTCTTTTTCTTTTTCTTCTTCTCATTCTTCTTCTTCTTCTTCTTCTTCTCATTCTTCTTCTTCTTCTCATTTCTTCATTCTTTCTCATCTTCTTTTTCTTCTTCTTCTTTTCTTCTTTCTTTTTCATTCTTCTTCTTCTCATTCTTCTTCTTCTCATTCTTCTTCTCATTCTTCTTCTTCTCATTCTTCTTCTTCTCATTCGTTTCTTCTCATTCTTCTTCTTCCATCTTCTTCTCATTCTTTTCTTCTCATTCTTCTTCTTCTTTCTCATTCTTCTTCTTCTTCTTCTTCTTCTTTCTTCTTCTTCATTCTTTTCTTCTCATTCTTCTTCTTCTCATTCTTATTCTTCTCATTCTTCTACTTCATTCTTCTTCTCATTCTTCTTCTTCTCATTCTTCTTCTTCTCATTCTTCTTCTTCATTCTTCTTCTTCTCATTCTTCTTCTCATTCTTCTTCTTCTTATTCTTCTCATTCTTCTTCTTCTCTTTTCTTCTTCTCATTCTTCTTCTCATTCTTATTCTTCTTCTTTCTTCTTCTCATTCTTCTTCTTCTCATTCTTCTTCTCATTCTTCTTCTTCTCATTCTTCTTCTCATTCTTCTTCTTCTCATTCTTCTTCTTCTCATTCTTCTTCTTCTTCATTCTTCTTCTTCTTCTTCTCTTCTTCTTCTTCTTCTCATTCTTCTTCTTCTTCTTCTTCTTCTTCTTCTCATTCTTCTTCTTCTCATTCTTCTTCTTCTTCATTCTTCTTCTTCTTCTTCATTTTTCTCATTCTTCTTCTTCTTCATTCTTCTTCTCATTCTTCTTCTTCTCATTCTTCTTCTCATTTTTCTTCTTCTTCTTCTTCTTCTTTCTTCTTCTCATTCTTCTTCTCATTCTTCTTCTTCTCTCATTCTTCTTCTCATTCTTCTTCTTCATTCTTCTTCTTCTTTTCTTCTTTCTTCTTCTTCTTCTTCTCTTCTTCTTCTTCTCATTCTTCTTCTTCTTTTCTTCTTCTTCTTCTTCATTCTTCTTCTCATTCTTCTTTTTTTCTTTCTTCTTCTTCTTCTTCTTCTTCTTCTCATTCTTCTTTCTTCTTCATTCTTCTTTTCTCATTCTTCTTCTCATTCATTCTTTTTCATTCATTCTTCTCATTTTCTTCTTTTTCTTCTTCTCATTCTTCTTCTTCTTCATTCTTCTTCTCATTCTTCTTCTTCCATTCTTCTTCTTCTTTTCTTATCATTCTTCTTCTTCGCTTCATTTCTTCTTCTTCTCATTCTTCTTCTTCTCATTCTTCTTCTTCTCATTCTTCTTCTTCTCATTCTTCTTCTTCTTCTTCTTCTTTTTCTCATTCTTCTTCTTCTCATTCTTCTTCTTCTCATTCTTCTTCTTCTCATTCTTCTTCTCATTCTTCTTCTTCTCATTCTTCTTCTTCATTCTTCTTCTTCTCATTCTTCTTCTCATTCTTCTTTTCTCATTCTTCTTCTCATTTTTTCTTCTTTTCATTCTTTTCTTCTCATTCTTCTTCTTCTTCTCTTCTTCTTCTTCTTCTTCTTCTTCTCATTCTTCTTCTTCTCATTCTTCTTCTTCTCATTCTTCTTCTTCTCATTCTTCTTCTTCTTCTTCTTTTTCTCTTCTTCACATTCTTCTTCTTCTTCTTCTTCTCATTCTTCTTCTTCTTCTTCTTCTTCTTCATTCTTCTTCATTCTTCTTCTTCTTCATTTTTCTCTTCTTCTTCTTCTTTTCATTCTTCTCATTCTTTTCTTCTTCTCATTCTTCTTCTTCTCTTCTTCTTCTTTTCTTTCTTTCTTCTTCTCATTCTTCTTCTTCTTCTTTCTTCTTCTTCTCATTCTTCTTCTTCTCATTCTTCTTCTCATTCTTCTTTTCTCATTCTTTTCTCATTCTTCTTCTTCATTTTCTCCTTCTCATTCTTCTTCTTCTCATTCTTCTTCTTCTCATTCTTCTTCTCATTCTTCTTCATCTCATTCTTCTTCTTCTCATTCTTCTTCTTCTCATTCTTCTTCTTCTTCTTCTTCTTTTTCTCATTCTTCTTCTTCTCATTCTTCTTCTTCTCATTCTTCTTCTCACTTCTTCTTCTTCATTCTTCTTCTTCTCATTCTTTTCTTCATTCTTCTCATTTTTCTTCTTCTCATTCTTCTTCTTCTCATTCTTCTTCTTCTTCTTCTTCTTCTCATTCTTCTTCTTCATTTTTCTTCTTATCATTCTTCTTCTCTTTCTTCTTCTTCTCATTCTTTTTTTCTTATTCTTCTTCTCATTCTTCTTCTTCTTCTTCTTCTTTCTTCTTCTTCTTCTTCTCATTCTTCTTCTTCTCATTCTTCTTCTCATTCTTCTTCTTCTCATTCTTCTTCTTCTCATTCTTGTTCTTTTCTTCTTCTTCTTCTCATTCTTCTTCTTCTCATTCTTCTTCTTCTCATTTCTTCTTCTTCTCATTCTTCTTCTTCTTCTTATTCTTCTTCTTCTTCTCATTCTTCTTCTTCTCAATCTTCTTCTTCTTCATTCTTCTTCTTCTCATTCTTCTTCTTCTCATTCTTCTTCTTCTATTTCTTCTTCTTCTCATTCTTCTTCTTCTTCTTCTTCTTCTTCTCATTCTTCTTCTTCTCATTCTTCTTCTTCTTCCATTCTTCTTCTTCTCATTCTTCTTCTTCTCATTCTTCTTCATTCTTCTTCTTCTTCCCATTCTTCTTCTCATTCTTCTTTTCTCATTCTTCTTCTCATTCTTCTTCTTCTTCTCATTTTCTCATTCTTCTTCTTTCCTCATTCTTCTCATTCTTCTTCTCATTCATTCTTCTAATTCTTCTTCTTCTCATTCTTCTTCTTGACATTCTTCTTCTTCTTCTCATTCTTCTTCTTCTCATTCTTCTTCTTCTCAATTCTTCTTCTTTTCATTCTTCTTCTTATTCTTCTTCTCTTCTTTCTTCTTCTTCTCATTCTTCTTCTTCTCATTCTTCTTCTTTTCATTCTTCTTCTTTTCATTCTTCTTCTTCTCATTCTTCTTCTTCTCATTCTTCTTCTCATTCTTCTTCTTCATTCTTCCTCATCTCTTCTTCTTCTTCATTCTTCTTCTTTTCTTCTTCTTCTTCTCATTCTTCTTCTTCTCATTCTTCTTCTTCTTCATTCTTCTTCTTTCATTTCTTCTTCTTCATTCTTCTTCTTCTCATTCTTCTTCTTCACATTCTTCTTCTTCATTTCTTCTTCTTTCTTCTTATTCTTTCTTTTCTTCTTTTTCTTCTTCTCATTCTTCTTCTTACCTTCTTCTTCTCATTCTTTTCTTCTCTCTTCTCTTCTTCTTCTTCTTCTTCTTCTTCTTCTTCTTCTTTTTCTTCTTCATTCTCATTCTTCTTCTCATTCTTCTTCTTCTTCTCATTCTTCTTCTTCTTCTTCTTCTTCTTCTCATTCTTCTTCTTCTCATTCTTCTTCTTCTTCTTCTTCTTCTTCTTCTTCTTCTTCTCATTCTTCTCATTCTTCTTCTTCTTCTTCTTCTTCTTCTTCTTCTCATTCTTCTTCTTCTCATTCTTCTTCTTCTCATTCTTCTCATTCTTCTTCTTCTCCTTCTTCTTCTTCTTCTTTCATTCTTCTTCTTCTCATTCTTCTTCTTCTCATTCTTTTCTTCTCTTCTTCTTCTTCTTTCTTCTTCTTCTCATTCTTCTTCTTCTTCTTCTTCTTTTTCATTCTTCTTCTTAACATTCGTCTTCTTCTCCATTCTTCTTCTTGTCATTCTTCTTTTTTCATTCTTTTCTTCTCATTTTTCTTCTCATTCTTTTTCTTATTCTTCTTCTTTCACATTCTTTTCTTCGCATTCTTGTTCTTCTCATTTTTCTTCTTCTCATTTTTTCTTCTTCTTTATTCTTTTTCTTCTTCTTCTCATTCTTTTCTTCTCGTTCTTCTTCTTCCTCCCACTCTTCTTCTCATTCTTCTTCTTCTCATTCTTCTTCTTCTTCTTCTTCTCATTCTTCATTCCTCTTTTCATTATTCTTTTTTCTTCTTTTCATTTTTCTTTTTTTCTTTCTTTTTCTTTTTTTCTTCTTTATCTTCTCATTCTTCTTGTTCCATTCTTAACTAACCGTTTCTTCTTTTTCTTCTTCTTCTCATTCTTCTTCTTCTCATTCTTCTTCTTCTCATTCCTTCTTCTTCTCATTATTCTTCTTCTTCTTCTTCTCATTCTTCTTCTTATCATTCTTCTTCTTCTCATTCTTCTTCTTCTCATTCTTCTTCTCATTCTTCTTCTTCTCATTCTTCTTCTCATTTTCTTCTTCTCAATCTCCTTCTTCTAATTCTTCTTCTTCTAAGTCTTCTTCTCATTCTTCTTCTTCTAAGTCTTCTTCTCATTCTTCTTCTTCTAAGTCTTCTTCTCATTCTTCTTCTTCATTCTTCTTCTTCTCATTCTTCTTCTTCTCATTCTTCTTCTTCTCATTCTTCTTGTTCTCATTCTTCTTCTCGTTCTTCTTCTTTTTCTTCTTCTTATTCTTCTTCTTATTTTCTTCTTCTTCTTCTTCTCATTCTTCTTCTTCACGTTCTTCTTCTTCCGTTCTCCTTATTCTTTTTACCATTCGCTTCTTCTCATTCTTCTTCTCCATTCTTCTTTTCGTTCTTCTTCTCATTCTTCTTCATTTCATTCTTTATCTTCTCATTCTTAACTTCTCATTCTTCTTCTTCTCCCTTCTTCTTCTTCTTTTCATTCTTTTTCTCATTCTTCTTCTTCTCATTCTTCTTCATCAATTCTTCTTCTTGTCATTTCTTCCACGTTCTTTTTCACCATCGTTCCTCGCGCCCATTCATCTTCTCGTTTTCTTCTTCTCGTTTTACTTCTTCTTCTTCTCATTCTTCATCTTTTCATTCTTCTTCTTCTCATTCTTTATTTTCTCATTCTTCTTTTTCTCATTCTTCTTCTTCATATTCTTCTTCTCATTCTTCTTCTGCTCATTCTTCTTCGTCACATTCCTCTTCTCGTTCTGATACTTCTCATTCTTCTTCTTCTTTTTCCTCAATTTTTCTTCTCATTCTTCTTCAAATTCTTATTCTTCACATTCTTCTTCTCATTCCTTTTCCTCTGATTCTTCTTCTCATTTCACTTCTTTTCTTGTTCTTCTTCTTCATCACATTCTTCTTCTTTTTCATTCTTAACAACCCACAATTCTTTTTCATCATTAAATAACTTCTTCTAATTTTTTTTTCTCATTCTTCTTCTTCTCCTTAACTTTCTTCTCATTCTTCTTCTTCTCAATATTCTTCTTCTCATTCTTCTTCTTCTCCTTCTTTTGTCATTCTTTTTATCTTTTTTCGTTTTCTTCTCATTCTTCTTACCTTTACTCTTCTTAATTCTTGTTTCCTCTGTTCTTCTTGTTCTGATTCTTGTTCTTCTCATTACTTCTTCTTCATCATTCTTTTTTTTTCATTATTTTTTTCTTCTTCTTCTCATTCTATTTTTCTCCTTTTCTTCTCATTCTTCTTCCTCTCGTTCTTATTTTACTCATTCTTCATATCATTTTCGTCTATCGTTCTTCTTATCATTCTTCATCTTCTTCTCATCTTTTCTTCTTCCAATTTCTCTTTTCATTCTTTTCTTCTAATTTTCTTCTTATCATTTTTCTTCTTCTAATTCTTTTCTTCACATGCTTCTTGTCATTTTTCTTCTTCTCATTCTTCTTCTCATTCTTCTTCTCATTCTTCTTCTTCTCATTCTTCTTCTTATCCATCTTCTTTTTCTCATTCTTGTTCTTCTAATTCTTCTTCTTCTCATTCTTGTTCTTCTAATTCTTCTTCTTCTCATTCTTCTTCTTCTAATTCTTCTTCTTCTCATTCTTCTTCTTCATTCTTATTCTTCATTCTTCTTCTCATTCTTCTTCTTCTAATTCTTCTTCTTCTCATTCTTCTTCTTCTCATTCTTCTTCTTCTCGTTCTTCTTCTTCTCATTCTTCTTCTTCTCATTCTTCTTCTTCTCATTCTTCTTCTCATTCTTTTTCTTCTCATTTTTCTTCTTCTCATTCTTCTTAACTTTTTCTTCTTCTTCTCATGTCTTTTTCTCATTCTTCATCTTTTCTTCTCTTCTTCTCGTTCTTCTTCTCATTTTTCTCATTCTCAATCTTTTCTTCTCATTCTTCTTCTTCTTCTTCTTCTTCCCATTCTTCTCATTCTTCTTCTTCTCATTCTGCTCATTCTTCATCTTCTCTTTTCGTTCTTTTCCTTTTCTTCTTCTTCATCTTTTCTTCTTCGCATTCTTCTTCTTTATTACCGTTCTTCGCCATTAATTCTTCCTCATTCTTCTTCTCCATTCTTCTCATTCCTTTTCTTGTCATTCTTAAATTCTTCTTCTTCTCATTATTCTCATTCTTCTCATTCTTAACTGTTCTTTTCTTCTTTCTCATTCTTCCCTTCTCATTCTTCATTCTGCTCATTCTTCATCTTCTCTTCTTCATATTCTTATTTTTCTCATTCTTCTTTTCTAATATTCCTCCACCTTGTTTCTCATTCTTCTCATTCTTGTTCTTCTTCTCTTCATTCTTCTCATTCTTCTTTTCATTCTTCTTTCCTCTTCTTCTTCTTATTGTTCTTCATTCTTCTCATCTTCTTCTTCTTCTTCTTCTTCTTCTCATTCTTCTCATTCTTCTGTTTCTTCTTGTCATTTCTTCTTCTTCTTCTTCTCATTCTTCTTCTTCTCATTCTTTTCTTTTCATTCTTCTTCTAAATTCTTCTTCTCATTCTTCTTCTTTTGTTCTCATTCACCTTCTTTTCATTCTTCTTCTTCTCATTTTTCTTCTCATCATTCTTCTTCTCATCTTCTTCATTCTTCTTACCATTGATAACTTCTTCTCGTTTCTCACTTCTTCATTTTCTTCTTCATTCCTCTTCTCGCTTCTTTTGATTCTTTTCTCATTCTTCTTCTTTTCATTCTTTATCTTCTCATTCTTCTTGTTCTCATTGTTCTTCTCATTCTTTTCTTATCATTCTTCTTCATCTTCTTCTTCTCATTCTTCTTCTTCTTTTCATTCGTTCTTAACTATCGATTTCCTTTTCTCGCATTCTTCTTCTTATTCTCATTCTTCTTCGTTTCATTCTTTATCTTCTCATTCTTCTTCTTCTCATTCTTCTTCTTCTTCTCATTCTTCTTCTTCTCATTCTTTTTCTTTTCATTCTTCTTCTCGTTCTTCTTGTTATTTTTCTTCTTCTCAATCTTTTTATTCTCATTCCTCTTCTTCTAATTCTTCTTCTTCTCATTCTTCTTTTTCTTGTTTCTTCTTCTTTTCTTCATTTTATTTTCTTCTTTTTCTCCGATCTTCTTGACATTCTTCTTAACCCATTCTTCTTCTCATTCTTCTTCACGTTCTTTCATTATTCTTCTTCTCATTTTCTTCTCCATTCTTTTTCTCATTATTCTTCTTCCATTTTCATCTTATCATTTCTTCTTCTTCTTCTTCTTCTTCTTCTCATTCTTTTCCTCTCATTCTTCTTTTTCTCATTCTTTTCCTCTCAATCTTCTTATCATTTTCTTCTTTCGTTCTTCTTCATCACATTTCTTCTTCTCATTCTTTTTCTTCTTCTTCTTCTTCTTACATTCTTCTTCTTCACATTCTTCTTCTCCATTCTTCTTCTTCATTCTTCTTCTTCTCATTCTTCTCAATCTTCTTCTCATTCATCTTCTCATTCGTCTTCTACCATTTCTTCTTTAACACTTTTCTTCTCATTCTTTTTCTTCATTCTTCTTCTTCTTCTCATTCTTCTTCTCATTTTTTTCTTCTTCTCTTCTTCTCGTCATTCTTCCCATTCTTGTTCTGTTCATTCTTCTTCTTCTTCTCATTCTTCTTCCTCTCAATCTTCTGCTTCTCATTCTTCTTCTTCATTCTTCTTCTTCTCATTCATCTTTTTTCTTATTCTTATTCTTCTCCATTCTTCTTCTTCTCATTCTTCTTCTTTCATTCTTCTTCTTCAAATTCTTCTTCTCATTCTTCTTCTTCTCATTTTCTTCTTCTCATTCTTCTTCTTCTCATTCTTCTTCTCGTTTCTCTTGTCATTTTCTTCTTCTTCTCATTCTTCTTCCATTCTTGTTTTCTCATTCTTTTCCAACTCATTCTTCTTCATTCTTCTTCGTCATTCTTCTTCTTCTTCTTTTTCATCTTCTTCATTTCTTCTTCTTCTTCTTCATCTTCTCTTTCTTCTTCTCATTCTTCTTCTCTCATTCTTCATCTTCTCATTCTTCTTCTTCTCATTCTTTTTTTCTTAACCTCATTCTTCTTCTTCCGATTCTTCCACATTAATTTCTTCTTCTTCTCATTCTTCTTCTAATTCTTCCCTATTTCCTCTTCTTCTCATTCTTCTTCTTCTCATTCTTCTTCTAATTCTTCTTCTTCTCATTCTTCTTCTCATTCTTCTTGTTATTGTTTTTCGCATTCTTCTTCTCATTCTTCTTTGTCAATCTTAACACCTCATTATTTTCTTAACATTCTTTCTCATTCTTCTTCTTCATTTGTCCTCTTGTAATTTTCTTCTTCTCATTTTATTCTTGTCATTTGTTCTTCGCATTCCTCTTTTCTTCTTGATTCTCTTTCTTCTCTTCTCATTCTTCTTCTTCCATTTTTCTTTCATCTTACATTCTTCTTCTTCTCATTCTTCTTCTTCTAATTCTTCTTTTTCTAGTTCTTCTTCTTCTCATTCTACTTCTTCTCATTCTTCTTCTTCTCATTCTTCTTCTTCACATTCTTCTTCTCATTCTTCTTCTCATTCTTCTTTTTATTCTTCTTCTTCTTCTTATCTCATTTTCTTTATTCTCATTCTTATTCCTTCTTCATTCTTCTTCTTCTCATTCTTTTTCTCGTCATTCCTCTATTTCCTTCTTGTTCTCATTCTTCTTCTTCTTCTCATTTCTTCTTATCATTCTTGTTCTTCTAATTCTTCTTTTCCTCATTCTTCTTCTTCTCATTCTTCTTCTTCTCATTCTTCTTCCTCCATTCTTCTTCTCATTACTTCCCTTTACCATTCTTATTCTTCATTCTTCTTCTCGTTCTTTCTTCTTCTTGTTTTTCTTCTTCTCGTCTTTTTCTATCGTTGTTTCTTCATTCATTCTTTATTCTCATTCTTCTTTTACTCATTCTTCTTCTTCTCATTCTTCCTTCTTCTTCTTCATTCTTCTTCCTCCATTCTTTCTTCTCATTTTTTCTTTTTATTCTTCTTCTCATTCTTCTTCTCATTTTTTATTTTCTCATTCTTCTTCTTCTCCTTCTTCTTCTCATTCTTTTTCTCCTTATTCTTCTTCTAATTCTTCTTCTCATTCTTCTTATTCTTCTCATTCTTCTTCTTCTCATTCTTCTTCTTCTCATTCTTCTTCTTCACATTCTTCTTCTCATTCTTCTTCTTCACATTCTTCTTCTCATTCTTCTACTTCTCATTCTTCTTCCTCTCTTTCTTCTTCTAATTCTTCTTCTTCACATTCTTATTCTTTACATTCTTCTTCTCATTCTTTTTCCTCTCATTCTTCATCTTCTCGTTCTTCTTCTCATTCTTCTTCTCATTCTTCTTCTCATTCTTCTTCTTCTCATTCTTCTTCTACTAATTCTTCTTCTTCTCATTGTTCTTCTTCTTATTCTTCTTCTTTTCTTCTTTCTTAACACCATTTATTCTTCTTTTCATTTTTCTTCTTTTTCATTCTTCTTCTCGCATTCTTCTTCTTTAATTCTTCTTCTCATTCTTCTTCTTCTCATTCTTCTTCTTAATTATTCTTCTTCTCATTTCTTTTTCTTCATTCTTTTCTCATTCTTCATATTTCTTGTTCTCATTCTTCTTCTTAGCATTCTTCTTCTTCTTCTTCTTAACGTTCTTCTTCTCATTCTTCTTTTTATTCCTTTTCTTCTTATTTTCATCTTCCGCTTTTTCTTCTCATTCTTCTTGTCATTCTTCATTTTTCTTCTCATTCTTCTTCTAATTCTTTTCTTAACTCATTCTTCTTCTAATTCTTCTTCCCTCATTCTTATTTTGTCATTCTTCTTTTCCATTTCTTCTTTTCTTCTTCTTCTCATTCTTCTCATTCATCTATTTCTTCTTATTCCTTTTTTCATTCTTAACTGCTCATTCTTAACTTCTCATTCTTCATCTTCTCATTCTTCTTCCTCTCATTCTTCTTCTTCACATTCATCTTCTCGTATTCTTCTTCACATTCTTTTTTCCTATCATTCCTCATCTTGTCGTTCTTCTTCTCATTCTTCTTCTTGTTCTCCATTCTTCTTATCATTCTTCTTCTTCTCCATTCTTCTTTGTCTCATTTATCTTCTTCTCATTCTTCTTCTTCATTCTTGTTCTTCCATTCTTCTTCTCATTGTTCTTCCTTCATTTTCTTCTTCTCAATCTTCTTCTTCCCATTCTTATTCTTCTAATTTTTCATGTTCTTGTCGCCCTTTTGCCGTTGTTCTTGTCCTCATTCTTCTTCTCATTCTTCTTCTCATTCTTCATTTTCTCATTCTTCTTCTTCATTTCTTCTTCTTCTCTTCTTCCTCTCATTCTTCTTCTTCTCATTCTTCCCTACTCTTCTTCTTCTTTTCATTCTTTTTCTTCTTTTCCCTTCTTAACTTCTTCCATTTTTCTTCTTCTCATTCTTCATCTTCAATTCTTCTTCACTCAATATGCTTTTCGCGTCTTCATTTCTTCATCGTCACATTCTTCTTCTCAATCTTCTTCTCACTTCTTCTTCTTCTCATTCTTCTTCCCTAATTCTTCTTCCCTAATTCTTCTTCTTTTTCCTCTCAATCTTGATCTTCTCGCTATTCGTTCTTCTTCTTTCTGCTACTTCTTCTTTCTTCTTCCTTCTAATTTTCTTCTTCTCATTTTCTTCTTCTAAATCTTCTTCTTCTCATTATTGTTCTTTTTCTTCTTCTTCTTCTCAATCTTCTTCTTATCATTCTTCTTCTTCTAATTCTTCTTCTTCTTCTCATTCTTTTTCTTCTCATTCTTCTTCTAATTCTACTTCTAATTCTTCCTCTTCTCATTCTTCATCTTTTAATTCTTCTTCTGCATTCTTTCTTCTTCTTATTTCTTTACATTCATTCTTCTTCTTAACATTCTTTTTATTCTTCACATTCTTTTCTCATTCCTAATTCTTCTTCTTCTTATTCTTCATCTACTCGTTCCTCTTCTCATTCTTTTCTTCTCATTTTTCTTCTTCCTAATTCTTCTTCCGTTTTTATTCTTACCGTTCTTTTTTCATTCTTCTCCTTTCTCTTCTTCTCATTCTTCTTCTTCTTATTCTTCTTTTTCATTCTTCTTCTCATTCTTAGATTTTCGTTCTTCTTCTTCTCATTCTCGTTCTCATTCTTCATCTTATTCTTCTTCTTCTTCTCATTTCTTCTTCTAATTCTTCTTCTTCTCGTTTTTTCTTCTTCTCATTTTTCAATCTTCTCATTCTTCTTCTTCTCATTTCTTCTTCTTCTCATTCTTCTCATTTCTTTTTCTCATTCTTCTTTTCATTCTTTCTTTTCTCATCTTCTTCTTCTTCTTCTCATTCCTCTTCTTCTCATTCTTCTTCATTCTTCAATTCATTTTTCTTCTTCTTGTTCTTCTCTTCTCATTCTTTTCTTCTAATTCTTCTCTTTTCTCATTCTTCTTCTTCTCATTTTATTCACATTCTTCTTCTTCTCTTTTATTTTCATTCTTCTTCTCATTCCTCTTCTTCTCAATCTTCTGCTTCATTCTTCTTCTCATTCTTCTTCACTCTCATTCTTACCGTTCTTCCTTATTTCTCATTCTTTTTTCGCTTCATCTTCAGTTCTTTATTTCTTCCTCTTCTTCTCATTTCTTCTTCTTCACATTCTTCTTCTTTCTTCTTCTTCATCATTCTTCTTCTCATTTTATTGTTTCATCCTTCTTCTTCTCCTTCTCATTTCTTCATCTTTAATATTCTTCTTCTTCTCATTCTTTTTCTACTCATTCATCTTCTAATTCTTCTTCTTCTCATTCTTCTTCTTCTCATTCTTCATCTTCTCATTCTTCTTCTTCACATTCTTCTTCTTAATGTTCTACTTCTCAATCTTCTTCTTCTCATTCTTCTTCCTCTCATTCTTTTTGTAATTCTTCTTCCTCACATTCTTATTCTTTACCTTCTTCTTCTAATTCTTTTTCCTCTCATTCTTGATCTTCTCGTTCTTCTTCTCTTTCTTCTTCTCATTCTTCTTCTTTTGAATCTTCTTCTTCTTCTCATACTTCTTCTCATTTTTCTTCTTCGTATTCTTCTTCTTATCATACTTCTTCTTCTCAACCTTCTTCTTATCATTCTTCTTCTACTAATTCTTCTTATACCATTCGTTCTTACCGTTCTTACATGTTCTGAAAGCTTCAATTCTTCTTCTTCTCAATTATTGGCACTGCTTCATTCTTCTTTTTTCTCATTTCTTCGCTTTTCTCATTCTTCTTCTTCTACTCGATCTTCTTCTTCTTTCTTCTTCTTCTTCTCATTCTTCTTCTTCTCATTTTCTTTCTTCTCATTCTTCTTCTTCTCATTCTTCTTCTTCTTCTTCTTCTTCTCATTCTTCTTCTTCTCATTCTTCTTCTTCTCATTCTTCTTCTTCTCATTCTTCTTCTTCTCATTTTTCTTCTTCTCATTCTTCTTCTTCTCATTCTTCTTCTTCATTCTTCTTCTCATTCTTCTTCTTCTCATTCTTCTTCTTCATTCTTCTTCTTCTCATTCTTCTTCTTCTCATTCTTCTTCTTCTCATTCTTCTTCTTCTCATTCTTCTTCTTCATTCTTCTTCTTCTTCTTTTTTCTCTTCTTCTTCTCATTCTTCTTCTTCTTCTATTCTTCTTTCTTCTTCTCATTCTTCTTCTTCTCATTCTTCTTCTTCTCATTCTTCTTCTTCTTCTTCTTCTTCTTCTTCTTTCTTCTTCTTCATTCTTCTTCTTCTTCTTCTTCTTCTTCTTCTTCTCATTCTTCTCATTCTTCTTCTTCTTCTCATTCTTCTTCTTCTTCTTCTTCTTCTTCTTCTTCTTCTTCTTCTCATTCTTCTTCTTCTCATTCTTCTTTTCTTCTTATTCTTCTTCTTCTCATTCTTCTTCTTCTCATTCTTCTTCTTCTTTCATTCTTCTTCTTCTCATTCTTCTTCTTCTTCTCATTCTTCTTCTTCTCATTCTTCTTCTTCTCATTCTTCTTCTTCTCATTCTTCTTCTTTCTTCTTCTTCTTCTTCTTCTCATTCTTCTTTCTTCTTCTTCTTCATTCTTCTTCATTCTTCTTCTTCTTCTTTCTTCTTCTTTCTTCTTCTTCTTCTTCTCATTCTTCTTCTTCTCATTCTTCTTCTTCTTCTTCTTCTTTCTTTCTTTTCATTCTTCTTCTTCTCATTCTTCTTCTTCTCATTCTTCTTCTTCTCATTCTTCTTCTTCTAATTCTTCTTCTTCTCATTCTTTCTTCTTTCTCATTCTTCTTCTTCTTCTTTCTTCTCTTCTTTTTCCTATCATTTTTTTGTACCTTGTTCTTCTTAACATTCTTCTTACTTCACATTCTTTCATTCTTCTTCTTCTCATTCTTCTTCTTCTTCTCATTCTTCTTCTTCTCATTCTTCTTAACTCGTTTCTTCTCGATTCTTCTTCTTCATTCTTTTTCTTCTTCTTCGTTCTTCTTCTTCACATTCTTATTCTTCCCATTCCTTTTCCTCTCATTCTTCATCTTCTCGTTCTTCTTATCATTCTTCATCTTCTTATAATTCTTTTTCTTCTTCTCAATCTTCTTCTTTTCATTCTTCTTCTTCTAATTCTTCTTCTTCTCATTCTTCTTCTTCTCATTTTTCTTTTCTTCTCATTCTTCTTCATCATTCTTCTTCTTCTCATTCTTCTTCTTCTTCTCATTCTTCTTCTCATTCTTCTTCTTCTCATTCTTCTTCCATTCTTCTTCTTCTTATTCTTCTTCTTCTCATTCTTCTTCTTCTTCTTCTAACTTAATTTTTCTTCTTCTTGTTCTTCTTCTTCTTCTTCTTCTCATTCTTCTTCTTCACATTCTTCTTCTTATTCTTACTTCTTCTCTTAACTTCTAATTCTTTTTTTCTTCTTTTCTTCTTCTTCTTCACATTCTTATTCTTCCCATTCCTTTTCCTCTCATTCTTCATCTTCTCGTTCTTCTTATCATTCTTCATCTTCTTATAATTCTTTTTCTTCTTCTCAATCTTCTTCTTTTCATTCTTCTTCTTCTAATTCTTCTTCTTCTCATTCTTCTTCTTCTTTCTTAACAACATTCTTTTCTTGTTTTAATTCTTAGCGACACCGTTTCCGTTAGCATTCTTCAATTCTTCTTTCTTCGCGCTATTTCTCATTCTTCTTCTTCTCATCTTCTTCTTTTCTCATTCTTGTTCTTCTAATTCTTCTTCTTCTCATTCTTGTTCTTCTAATTCTTCTTCTTCTCATTCTTGTTCTTCTAATTCTTCTTCTTCTCATTCTTGTTCTTCTAATTCTTCTTCTTCTCATTCTTCTTCTTATTCATTCTTCTTCTTTTCTTCTTCTTTTCTTCTTGCTTCTTTTTCTTCTTCTTATTCTTCTTCTCATTCTTCTTTTTCTCATTCTTCTTCTTCTCATTCTTCTTCTTTTCGTTCTTCTTCTTCTTCTTCTCATTCTTCACTCATTCTTCTTCTTCATTTCTTTTTCTTCTCATTCTTTCTTCTTGTCTTTCTTTCTTCTCATTCTTCTTCTTAATTTCTTCTTCTTCTCATTCTTCTTTCATTCTTCTTCTTCTCATTCTTCTTCTTTTCATTCTTCTTCTCGTTCTTCTTCTTATTTTTCTTCTTCTCAATCTTTTTCTTCTCATTCTTCTTCTTCTAATTCTTCTTCTTCTCATTCTCCTTTTTCTTATTCTTCTTCTTCTCATTCTTCTTCTTCTTAACCTTACCATTTTTCTTCTCATTCTTCATTCTTCTTCTTCTTCTCATTTCTTCTTTTATTCTTCTTCTTCTTCTTCTCATTTCTTCTTCTTCTCATTTCTTTTCTTCTCATTCTTCTTCTTCTTAACACATTCTTCTTCATCTTCTTCCCTTCTTCTTCTTCATTCTTCTTCTTCTCATTCTTCTTTTTTCTCACCTTTTCTTAACCTCATTCTTCTTCTTCTTCATTCTTCTTCTTCTTTCTTCTTCTTCTTCTTCTCATTCTTCTTTTTCTCATTCTTCTTCTTCTTCTCATTCTTCTTCTTCTCATTCTTCTTCTTCTAATTCTTCTTCTTCTTTCTTCTTCTTCTTCTTCTTATTCTTCTTCTTCTTAATTCTTCTTCTTCTTCTCATTCTTCTTCTTCTTCTCATTCTTCTTCTTCTCATTCTTCTTCTTCTCATTCTTTTTCTTCTTCTTATTCTTCTTCTTCTCATTTTTTCTTCTCATTCTTCTTCTCATTCTTCTTCTTTTCATTCTTCTTCTTCTTCTCATTCTTCTTCTTCTCATTCTTCTTCTTTTCTTCTTCTTCTCATTCTTCTTCTTCTTCTCATTCTTCTTCTTCTTCTCATTCTTCTTCTTCTCATTCTTCTTCTTCTTCTTCTTCACATTCTTTTTCTTCTTCTCTTCTTCTTCTCATTCTTCTTCTTCTTCTTTTTTCTTCTTCTTCTTCTTCTTCTTCTTCATTCTTCTTCTTCATTCTTCTTTCTTTTCTTCTTCTTCTGCGTTCTTCTTCTTATTCTTCTTCTTCTTTCTTTCTTCTTCTTCTCATTCCTTCTTCTTCTCATTCTTCTTCTCTCTTCTTCTTTTCTTCTTCTTCTTCTCATTCTTATTCTTCTTCTTCTTCTTCTTTCTTCTTCTCTTCTTCTTCTTCTTCTCTTCTTTTTCTTCTTCATTCTTCTTCTTCTTCTTCTTCTTCTTCTCATTCTTCTTCTTCTCATTCTTTTCTTCTCATTCTTCTTCTTCTTCATTCTTTCTTCTTCTTCTTCTTCTTTTCTTCTTCTTCTTCTTCTTCTTCTCATTTTCTTCTCATTTCTTCTTCTTCTTCTTCTTCTTCTTCTTCTTAGCATTCTTCTTCTCATTCTTCTTTCTCATTCTTCTTCTTGTTCTTCTTCTTCTTCTTCATTCTTCTTCTTCATTCTTCTTCTTCTCATTCTTCTTCTTCTCATTCTTCTTCTTCTTCACATTCTTCTTCTCATTCTTCTTCTTCTCATTCTTTTTCTTCTCATTCTTCTTTCTTCTATTCTTCTTCTTCATTCTTCTTCTTCTCATTCTTTTTCTTCTCATTCTTCTTCTTCTTCTTCTTCTCATTTTCTTCTTCTTCTTTCTTGTCATTCTTCTTTATTCATTTCTTCTTCTCATTCTTCTTCTTCTCATTCTTCTTCTCATTCTTCTTCTTCTTCTCATTTTTCTTCTTCTCATTCTTCTTTCTTCTCGATTCTTTCTTCTTGTTCTTCTTCTTCTTCTTCTTCTTCTTCTCATTCTTCTTCTCATTCTTCTTCTTCTCATTCTTCTTCTCGTTCTTCTTCTTCTCATTCTTCTTCTTCTCATTCTTCTTCTTCTCATTCTTCTTCTTCATTCTTCTTCTTCTATTCTTCTTCTCTCTTCTTCTTCTTATTCTTCTTCTTCATTCTTCTTCTTTCATTCTTTCTTCTTTTTTTCTTCTTAACTTTCTTACCATTTCTTTCTTCTTCTCATTCTTCTTCTTCTCATTCTTCTTCTTCTCATTCTTCTTCTTCATTCTTCTTCTTCTCATTCTTCTTCTTCTTCTTTCTTTTCTTCTCATTCTTCTTCTTCTTATTCTTCTTCTCATTCTTCTTCTTCTCATTCTTCTTCTTCTTCATTCTTCTTCATTCTTCTTTTCTTCTCATTCTTCTTCTTCTTATTCATTCTTCTTCTCATTCTTCTTCTTCTCATTCTTCATCTTCTCATTCTTCTTCTTCTCATTCTTCTTTCTTCTTCTTCTTTTCTTTCATTCTTCTTCTCATTCTTCTTCTTCTCATTCTTCTTCTTCACATTCTTCTTTCTCATTCTTCTTCTTCTCATTCTTCTTCTTCTCATTCTTCTTCTTCATTTTCTTCTTCTTCTCATTCTTCTTCTTCTTATTCTTCTTCTTCTTCTTCACTTCTTTTCTCATTCTTCTTCTTCTTCTTCTTCTTAATTCTTCTCATTCTTCTTCTTCTCATTTCTTCTTTAACATTCTTCTTTTTCTCATTTCTTCTTCTTCTTATTCTTCTTCTTCTTCATTCATTCTTCTTCTCATTTCTTCTTCTTCATTCTTCTTCTTCTTCTTCTTCTTCTCATTCTTCTTCTTCTCATTCTTTTTCTTCTCATTCTTCTTCTTCTCATTCTTCTTCTCATTCTTCTTCTTATTCTTCTTCTTCTAATTCTTCTTCTTCTCGTTCTTCTTCTTCTCATTTTTCTTCATTCTTCTTCTTCTCATCTTTTTCTTCTTCCTTTCTTCTTTCTTCTTCTTCTTCTTCTTCTCATTCTTCTTCTTCTCATTCTTCTTCTTCTCATTCTTCTTCTCATTTCTTCTTCTTCTCATTCTTCTTCTTCTCATTCTTCTTCTTCGCATTATTCTTCTTCTCATTCTTCTTCTTCACATTCTTGTTCTCATTCTTCTTCCTCACATTCTTGTTCTCATTCTTCTTCTTCACATTCTTGTTCTTATTCTTCTTCTTAACATTCTTATTCTTCACATTCTTCTTCTCATTCCTTTTCTTCTCATTCTTCTTCTTCTCATTCTTCTTCTTCTCATTTCTTCTTCTTCATTCTTTCTTCTTTTCTTCTTTCTTCTTCTTCTTCTTCTTCTTCTTTCATTCTTCTTCTCATTCTTCTTCTTGCATTCTTCTTCTTCTCATTCTTCTTCTCACTCTTCTTCTTCTCATTCTTCTTCTAATTCTTCTTCTCACCCTTCTTCTTCTCATTCTTCTTCTCTATCTTTCTTCTCATTCTTCTTCTTCTAATTCTTCTTCTTCTCATTCTTCTTCTTCAATTCTTCTTCTTCTCATTCTTCTTCTTTTAATTCTTCTTCTCATTCTTCTTCTTCTCATTCTTCTTCTTCGCATTATTCTTCTTCTCATTCTTCTTCTTCACATTCTTGTTCTCATTCTTCTTCCTCACATTCTTGTTCTCATTCTTCTTCTTCACATTCTTGTTCTTATTCTTCTTCTTAACATTCTTATTCTTCACATTCTTCTTCTCATTCCTTTTCTTCTTATTCTTCATCTTCTAGTTCCTCTTCTCATTCTTCTTCTTCTCATTTTTCTTCTCATTCTTCTTCTCATTTTTTTTCTTCTTCTCATTCTTCTTCTTCTCATTCTTCTTCTTCTAATTCTTCTTCTTCTCGTTCTTCTTTTTCTTATTCTTCTTCTTCTCATTCTTCTTCTTCTCATTCATCTTCTTCTCATTCTTCCTTTTCACATTCTTCTTCTCATTCTTGTGCTTCTCATTCTTCATCTTCTCATTCTTCTTCCTCTCATTTTTCTTCTCATTCTTCTTCTTCATATTCTTGTTCTTCACATTCTTTTTCCTATCATTCCTCACCTTGTCGTTCTTCTTCTCATTCTTCTTCTTCTTCTCATTCTTCTTATCATTCTTCTTCTTCTCATTCTTCTTTTTCTCATTCGTCTTCTTCTCATTCTTCTTCTTCTCATTCTTCTTCCTCCCATTCTTCTTCTCATTGTTCTTCCTTACATTCTTATTCTTCACATTCTTCTTCTCATTCTTTTTCCTCCTCTTTTTCATGTTCTTGTCCTTGTTCTCATTGTTCTTGTCCTCATTCTTCTTCTCATTCTTCTTCTCATTCTTGCATTTCTCATCCTTCTTCTTCTCATCCTTCTTCTTCTCATTCTTCTTCCTCTCATTCTTCTTCTCATTTTTCTTCTTCCATTCTTATTCTTCACATTCTTCTTCTCATTCTTTTCCTCTCATTCTTCTTCTCATTTTTCTTCTTCAGATTCTTATTCTTCAGATTCTTCTTCACATTGCTTTTCCTCTCATTCTTCATCGTCACATTCTTCTTCTCATTCTTCTTCTCACTCTTCTTCTTCTCATTCTTCTTCTAATTCTTCTTCTCATTCTTCTTCTTCTCATTCTTCTTCTCTATCTTCTTCTCATTCTTCTTCTTCTAATTCTTCTTCTCATTCTTCTTCTTCTAATTCTTCTTCTTCTCATTCTTCTTCTTCTCGTTCTTCTTCTCATTCTTCTTCTTCTCATTCTTCTTCTTCTCATTCTTCTTTTCATTCTTCTTCTTCTCATTCTTCTTCTTCTCATTCTTCTTCTTCTTTCTTCTTCATTCTTCTTCTTCACATTCTTCTTCTTCTCATTCTTCTTCTTCGCATTCTTCTTCTCATTCTTCTTCTTCATTCTTCTTCTTATTCTTCTTCTTCTTCTTCTTCTTATTCTTCACATTCTTCTTCTCATTCCTTTTCTTCTTATTCTTCATCTTCTAGTTCCTCTTCTCATTCTTCTTCTTCTCATTTTTCTTCTCATTCTTCTTCTAATTTTTCTTCTTCTCATTCTTCTTCTTCTTATTCTTCTTCTCTATCTTATTCTCATTCTTCTTATTCTAATTCTTCTTCTTCTCATTCTTCTTCTTCACATTCTACTTTGCATTCTTCTTCTTCACATTCTCGTTCTCATTCTTCTTCTTATTCTTCTTCTCATTCTTCTTCTTCTCAATCTTATTCTCATTTTTCTTCTGATTCTTCTTCTTCTCAATCTTCTCATTCTTCTTCTCATTCTTCTTCTTCTCAATCTTCTCATTCTTTTTCTCATTCTTCTTTTCATTCTTCTTCTTCTCATTCTTCTTCTTCTCATTCCTCTTCTTCTCATTCTTCTTCTTCTCAATCTTCTTCTCATTCTTGTTCTTCTCAATCTTCTTCTCTTTCTTCTTATTCTAATTCTTCTTTCTCATTCTTCTTCTTCACATTCTCCTTTTCATTCTTCTTCTCATTCCTCTTCTTCTCAATCTTCTTCTCATTCTTCTTCTCATTCTTCTTCTTCTCAATCTTCTTCTTCACATTCTTCTTCTTCTCATTCTTCTTCATCACATTCTTCTTCTCATTCTTATACTTCTCATCCTTCTTCTTTTCATTCTTCTTCCTCTTATTCTTCATCTTTATATTCTTATTCTTCACATTCTTCTTATCATTCCTTTTGCTCTCATTCTTCATCTTCCCATTCTTCTTCTTCTTCTCATTCTTCTTCTTCTCATTCTTCTTCTTCTCATTCTTCTTCTTCTCAATCTTTTTCTTCTCATTCTTCTTCTTCTAATTCTTCTTCTTCTCATTCTTCTTCTTCTCATTCTACTTCTTAACATTCTTGTTCTTCGCATTCTTCTTCTCATTCTTTTTTCTTCTCATTTTTCTTCTTCACTTTCTTGCTCTCATTCTTCTTCTTTTCATTCTTCTTCCCAT
The DNA here is from genome assembly GCA_025330945.1 of Mucuna pruriens. Taxonomy (NCBI): domain Eukaryota; kingdom Viridiplantae; phylum Streptophyta; class Magnoliopsida; order Fabales; family Fabaceae; genus Mucuna; species Mucuna pruriens. Next base: position 96,917 of record JAENHJ010000369.1, on the reverse strand, counting down.
TCTTCTTTTCATTGTTCTTCTTCTTAATCTTCTTCTTCTCATTATTCTTCTTCTTAATCATCTTCTTCTCATTCTTACTCTTCACATTCTTTTTCTCATTCTTCATCTTCTCATTCTTCATCTTCTCATTCTTCTTCTTTGCATTCTTGTTCTTCACATTCTTCTTCTTATTCTTCTTCTTCTTCGCATTCTTCTTCTTCTGCTCATTCTTTTTCTTCTCATTCTTCTTCGGTACATTTTTCTTCTCATTATTCTTCTTCACATTCTTATTATTCGCATTCTTCTTTTCATTCTTTTTCCTCTCATTCTTCATCTTCTCGTTCTTCTTTTCATTCTTCTTTTTCTTCTCATTCTTCTTCTTCTGATTCTTCTTTTTCTTATTCTTGATCTCATTCTTCTTCTTATTCTTCTTCTTCTCATTCTTCTTCTCATAATTCTTCTTCTTCTTATTCTTCTTCTCTCATAATTCTTCTTCTTCTTATTCTTCTTTTTCTCATTCTTCATCCCATTCTTCTTCTTCTCATTCTTCTTCTCATTATCCTTCTTCTCATTCTCCTTCTTCTCATTCTTCTTCTTCTCATTCTTCTTCTTCTTCTCATTCTTCATCTTCTGATTCTTCTTCTCATTCTTCTTCTAATTGTTCTTCTTCTCGTTCTTTTTCTCATTCCCCTTCTTCTCATTCTTCTTCTACTCATTCTTCTTCTCATTCTTCTATTCATTCTTCTTCTTCTTGATCTTCTTCTTCTCATTCTTGTTCATCTAATTCTTCTTCTTGTCGTTCTTCTTCTTCTTCTCGTTCTTCCTCTTCTCATTCTTCTTCTCATTCTTCTTCTCGTTCTTCTTCCTCAGATTCTTCTTCTCATTCTTCTTCTTCTCATTCTTCTTCTTCTCATACTTCTTGTCATTCTTCTTCTCGTACTTCTTCCTCACATTCTTCTCATTCTTCTTCTCATACTTCTTCTTCTCAATCTTTTTCTTCTTATTCTTCTTCTTTACATTCTTTTTCTCATTCTTCTTCTTCTCATTCTTGTTCGGCACATTTTTCTTCTCATTCTTCTGCTTCTCATTCTTTTTCTCATTTTTCTTCTCATTCTTCTTTATTATTCTTCTTCTTCACTCTTATTATTCACATTATTCTTTTCATTTTTCATCTTCTCGTTCTTCTTCTCATTCTTCTTCTCATTCTTCTTCTTCTCATTCTTCTTCTTCTCATTCTTCTTTTTCTAATTCTTCATCTCCTTCTTCTTCTTCTCATTCTTCGTCTTCTTATTCTTCTTCTCATTCTTCTTCTTCTCATTCTTTTTCTCATTTTTCTTCTCATTCTTCTTTATTATTCTTCTTCTTCACTCTTATTATTCACATTATTCTTTTCATTTTTCATCTTCTCGTTCTTCTTCTCATTCTTCTTCTCATTCTTCTTCTCATTCTTCTTCTTCTCATTCTTCTTTTTCTAATTCTTCATCTCCTTCTTCTTCTTCTCATTCTTCGTCTTCTTATTCTTCTTCTCATTCTTCTTCTCATTCTTCTTCTTCTCATTCTTTTTCTCATTTTTCTTCTCATTCTTCTTTATTATTCTTCTTCTTCACTCTTATTATTCACATTATTTTTTTCATTCTTCTTCTTCTCATTCTTCTTCTCATTCTTCTTCTTCTCATTCTTCTTTTTCTAATTCTTCGTCTCCTTCTTCTTCTTCTCATTCTTCATCTTCTCATTCTTCTTCTAATTGTTCTTCTCCTCGTTCTTCTTCTCATTCTTCTTCTCGTTCTTCATCTTCTCATTCTTCTTTTCATTCTTCTTCTTCTCATTCTTGTTCTTCTAATTCTTCTTCTTCCCATTCTTTTCCTTCTCATTCTTCTTCTAATTCTTCTACTCGTTCTTCTTTTCATTCTTCTTCTTCTCATTCTTCATCTTCTCATTTTTCTTCTTCTCATTCTTCATCTTCTCATTCTTCTTCTTCTCATTCTTCTTCTTCTCATTTTTTTCTTCTCAATCTTTTTCTTCTTATTGTTCTTCTTCACATTCTTTATCTCATTCTTCTTCTTCTCATTCTTCTTCGGCACACTTTTCTTCTCATTCTTCTGCTTCTTATTCTTCTTCTTCCCATTCTTCTTCCTCTCATTCTTCTTTATTATTCTTCTTCTTCACATTCTTATTATTCACATTCTTCTTTTCATTCTTTTTCCTCTCATTCCACATCTTCTCGTTCTTCTTCTCATTCTTCGTCTTCTCATTCTTCTTTTTCCCATTGTTCATCTCATTCTTCATCTTTTCATTCTTCTTCTCTTTCTTCTTCTCATTCTTCTTCTCATTCTTCTTCTTCTTCTTCTTCTCATTCTTCTTCTTATTCTTCTACTTCTCATTCTTCTTGTCATTCTTCTTCGCATTCTTATTCTTCTTATTCTTTTTCTGCTCATTTTTCTTGTAATTCTTCTTCTCATTCTTCTTCTTTTAATTCTTAATTTTCTCATTCTTCTTCTTCTCATTCTTAATTTTCTCATTCTTCTTCTTCTCATTCTCTTGCTTCACATTCTTCTTCTAATTCTTCATCTCATTCTTCTTCATTCTTCTTCTCATTCTCCTTCTTCTCATTCTTCTTCTTCTTCTCATTCTTCTTCTAATCATTGTTGACGTGAAATTAGGTCAGGGTACGATGATATGAAGCAGAACAGGGTAAGGCACGAATCACCTTCGTTCTTTTCTAGGTTGGAATTCGTGAACTACACCAGAAGTTGAGGTAAAATTAGGGCACGACTAGATCTCGAGCTACAGACCCCAGAATAGAGTGATTCCAAAACGCGAGAAACCATGACGTCCTGAATTTCGAAATTGACCTATGAATCACCGAAAAATACCGAGAATTGGTCGAGATATGACCCAAACTTAGTTTGCCTGAAAATTGGGAACGTGGCTGTTCTAGGGTTTCATACAAAACGCGATGATAAATTGGGACGTGAGAATAAAGAAAAGATGAAAGGAAATGTGTGAGCGTCACACTTCCAAGGATGGAAGATAAGCCCGGAGATTGAACACACAAAGGGGTGAAAACCTTTGATAAATCTCAAATTTTGGATTACAAGAACCCAGGAGAAACACTCTCTCAAACAAATGAAAATTTTTGATGTTCTGCCCTTTGCCTCATTTGAGCTCTTTTTATAGTGGCCACAACCCTAACCACTAGGTTTAGTGAAGGTCCAACACTAAGTTAGCCCATACTATAGAAAATAAAATAACTAAATGTTTTCTGGGCCTATGGATTAGTGCAGCCTAGTATTTTTATTTAATATGAAAAACAAACTAAATATATTATGGGCCTGTCATGCAATTCAAGCCAAACGCTTCATTCCTCAAGTTGGATGGAAAGATTGATCAACTTGGGCTTGCATCCTTCTAGGTTTAGTTCTTTTTGAATAAGGGCTGCCAACACTTGTTGTATAGCTTTCCTTAGCTCTCTTTGTCCTTGCCCTTTTCATAGGCCCTCCCAATCCTTGAAGTGCCACACTCTTGGTCATGTCCTCATCAATTCTTCTTCTTCTTCTCATTCTACTTTTAATCATTTTTCTTCTTCTTCTCCTTCTTCTTCTTCTCACACTTCTTCTCATTCTTCTTCTTCTCATTCTTCATCTCATTCTTCTTTTTCTCATTCTTCTTCTTCACATTCTTCTTCTCATTCTTTTTCTTCTCATATTTCTTCTAATTCTTCTTCTCATTTTTCTTCTTCTCAATTTTCTTCTCATTCTTCTTCTCATTCTTCTTCCTGTCATTCTTCTTCTCATTCTTCTTCTTCTAATTCTTCTTCCTATTTCTTCATATTTTTCTTCTCTTTCATCTTCTTCTCATTTTGTTTCTTATTGTTCTTCTTATTCTGCTTCTGATTGTTCTTCTTATTCTTCTTCTCATTCTTCAATTTCTCCTTATTTTTATTCTTCTTATTCTTCTTCTTCTCATTTTTATTCTCATTCTTTTTCTCCTCATTTTTCTTCTTGTCATTCTTCTTCCTCTTATTCTTCTTCTCATTCTTCTTCTTCTCACTCTTGAACTTCTCATTCTTCTTCTTCACATTCTTCTTCTCATTCTTGTTCTACACATTCTTCTTCTCATTCTTCTTCTCAATCTTTTTCTTCTCATTCTTCTTCACCTTCTTCTGCTCATTCTTCTTTTTCGGCACATTTTTCTTCTCATTCTTCTGCTTCACATTCTTCTTCTTCTCATTCTTCTTCCTCTCATTCTTATTTACTATTCTTCTTCTTCACATTCATATTATTCACCTTCTTCTTTTCATTCTTTTTCCTCTCATTCTTCTTCTCAATCTTCTACTTCATATTCTTGTCTTTCTTCCTCTTCACATTCTTCTTCTTCTCATTCTTCATATTTTTATTCTTCTTCCTCTCATTCTTCTTCTCATTCTTTTTATTCTCATTCTTTTTCTTCTCATATTTCTTCTAATTCTTCTTCTATTTTTTCTTCTTCGCAATTTTCTTCTCATTCTTCTTCTTCTCATTCTTCTTCTCATTCTTCTTCTTCTTCTAATTGTTCTTCTTCGTCGTCGTCTTCATATTTTTCTTCTCATTCATCTTCTTCTGATTTTTCTTCTTATTCTTCTTCTTATTCTTCTTATCATATATCTTCTTCTCATTTTTCTTCTCATTCTTCATCTTCTCATTCTTCTTTTCTCATTCTTCCTCTTCTCATTCTTCATCTTCTCATTCTTTTTCTCATTCTTCTTCTCATTCTTCTTCTTCTCATTCTTCTTCTTCAACATTCTTCTTCTCATTCTTCTTCTTCTCATTCATCTTCTTCCCATTCTTCTTCTTCCCATTCTTCTTCTCATTCTTCTTCGTCACATTCTTCTTCTCATTCTTCTACTTCTCATTCTTCTTCTTCACATTCTTCTTCTTCACATTATTATTCTTCACATTATTCTACTGATTCCTTTTCTTCCCATTCTTCTTCTTCTCATTCTTCTTCCTCTCAATCTTCTTCTCATTCTTCTTCTATTTCTTCTCCACTTTCTTCTTCTCATTCTTCTACTTCCCATTCTTCTTCTCATTCTTCTTCTTCTCATTCTTCTTCTTCCCATTCTTCCCTTCTCTTCTTCTTCTTCATTCTTCTTCCTCTCATTCTTCTTCTTCACATTCTTCTTCCTTTTCATTCTTCTTCTTCACATTCTTCTTCCTCTCATTCTTCTTCTTCACATTCTTCTTCCTCTCATTCTTCTTCTTCACATTCATATACTACACATTCTTCTACTCATTCATTTTCCTCTGATTCTTCATCTTCTCATTCTTCTTCTTTTTCTCATTATTCTTCTTCTCATTTTTCTTCTCATTCTTCTTCTTCTCATTCATCTTCTTCTCAGTATTCTTCTCATTCTTCCTCTCATTCTTCTTCATCCCATTCTTCTTCTTCTTCTTGTTCTTCTCATTCTTCTTCTTCTCATTCTTCTTCTCATTCTTCTTCTTCTCATTCTTCTTCTTCTCATTCTTCTTCTTCTCATTCTTCTTCTTCTTATTCTTCTTCTTTTCATTCTTTTTCTTTTTCTCATTCTTCTTCTTCTCATTTTTCTTCTTCCCATTCTTGTTCTTCTCATTCTTCTTCTTGTCAGTCTTCTTCTTCTCATTCTCTTTCTTCCCATTCTTCTTCTCATTCTTCTTCTTCTCATTTTTCTTCTCATTCTTTTTCTCCCTCATTTTCTTCTTGTCATTCTTCTTCTCATTCTTCTTCTTCTCATTCTTGTTGTCCTTCTTCTCATTCTTCTTGTCATTTTTCTTCTTCTCATTCTTCTTCTCATTCTTTCTCATTCTTCTTCTTCTCATTCTGCTTCTTCTCAATCTTCTTCTTCACATTCTTCTCTTTCTTCTTCTTCACATTCTTCCTCATTCTTCATAATTTCATTCTTCTTCCTCTCATTCTTCTTCTCATTCTTTTTATTCTCATTCTTTTTCTTGTCATATTTCTTCTAATTCTTCTTCTTATTTTTGTTCTTCTCAATTTTCTTCTCATTCTTCTTCCTCTCATTCTTCTTCTTATTCTTCTTCTTCTTCTTCGTCTTCATATTTTTCTTCTCATTCTTCTTCTCATTCTTCTTCCTCTCATTCTTCTTCTCATTCTTCTTCTTCTAATTCTTCTTCTTCTTCGTCGTCTTCATATTTTTCTTCTCATTCATCTTCTTCTCATTTTGCTTCTTATTCTTCTTCTTATTCTTCTTATCATTCTTCTTCTTCTCATTCTTCTTCTCATTCTTCTTCTTCTTCTTCTTCTTCTCATTCTTCTTCTTCTCATTCTTCTTCTTCTCATTCTTCTTCTTCTCATTCTTCTTCTTCTCATTCTTCTTCTTCTTCTTCTTCTCATTCTTCTTCTTCATTCTTCTTCTTCTCATTCTTCTTCTTCTCATTCTTCTTCTTCTCATTCTTCTTCTTCACATTCTTCTTCTCATTCTTCTTCTTCTCATTCTTCTTCTTCTCATTCTTCTTCTTCCCATTCTTCTTCTCATTCTTCTTCTTCCCATTCTTCTTCTTCTTCTTCATTCTTCTTCTCATTCTTCTTCTTCTCATTCTTCTTCTTCTTATTCTTCTTCTTCTCATTCTTCTTCTTCTCATTCTTCATCTTCTCATTCTTCTTCTTCTCATTCTTCTTCTTCATTCATTCTTCTTCTCATTCTTCTTCTTCTCATTCTTCTTCTTCCCATTCTTCTTCTCATTCTTCTTCTTCTCATTCTTCTTCTTCCCATTCTTCTTCTCATTCTTCTTCTTCTCATTCTTCTTCTTCTCATTCTTCTTCTTCTCATTCTTCTTGTTCACATACTTCTTCTTCTCATTCTTGTTCTCATTCTTCTGCTTCTCAATCTTCTTCTCAATTTTCTTGTCATCTTCTTCTAATTGTTCTTCTTCTCGTTCTTCTTCTCATTCTTCTTCTTCTCATTCTTCTTCTTCTCATTCTTCTTCTAATTGTTCTTCTTCTCGTTCTTCTTCTTATTCTTCTTCTTCTCATTCTTCTTCTACTCATTCTTCTTCTTCTCATTCTTCTTCTCGTTCTTCTTCTACTCGTTCTTTTTCTCATTCTTCTTCTTCTCATTTTTCTTTCTCGTATATTCTTATTCTCTTTCTTCTTCTTCTGATTCTTCTTCTTCTCATTCTTCTTCTCATTTTTCTTCTTCTCATTCTTCCTCTCCTCAATCATCTTCACAATCTTCTTCTGCTCGTTCATCTTCTCATTCTTCTCCTTTTAATTCTTCATCTTCTTATTCTTCTTCTCATTCTTCTTCTTCACATTCTTCTTCTCATTCTTCTTCTTCTCATTCTTCTTCTTCTCATTCTTCTTCATCCCATTCTTCTTCCTCTCATTCTTCTTCTTCCCATTCTTCTTCTTCTCATTCTTCTTCTTCCCATTCTCTTCTTATTCTTCATCTTCTCATTCTTCTTCTTCCCATTCTTCTTCTCATTATTCTTCTTCTCATTCTTCTTCTCATTCTTCTTCTTCTCATCCTTTATCTTCTCATTCTTTATCTTCTCATTCTTCTTCTTCTCATTCTTCTTCTCATTCTTCTTCTTCTCAATTTTCTTGTCATTCATCTCCTCATTCTTCTTCTTCTTCTCATTCTTCTTCTCATTTTTCTTCTTCTTCTTCTTCTTTTTCTCATTCTTCTTCTCATTTTTCTTCTTCTCATTCTCCCTCTTCTCAATCATCTTCACAATCTTCTTGTGCTCGTTCATCTTCTCATTCTTCTTCTTCTAATTCTTCATCTTCTTATTCTTCTTCTCATTCTTCTTCTTCACATTCTTCTTCTTCCCATTCTTCTTCTTCTCATTCTTCTTCTTCCCATTCTTTTTCTTCTCATTCTTCTTCTTCCCATTCTTCTTCTTATTCTTCATCTTCTCATTCTTCTTCTTCCCATTCTTCTTCTTCATTCTTCATCTTCTCATTCTTCTTCTTCTTCTTCTTCTCCTCATTCTTCTTCTCATTCTTCTTCTCATTCTTCTTCCCATTCTTCTGCTCCTCATTCTTCTTCTTCTCATTCTTCTTCCCATTCTTCTGCTCCTCATTCTTCTTCTTCTCATTCTTCTTCCTCTAATTCTTCTTCTTCTCATTCTTCTTCTTCTCACACTTTTTCTCATTCTTCTTCTCCACATTCTTCTTCTCATTCTTCATCTTCACATTCTTCTTCTCATTCTTCTTCTTCTAATTCTTCTTCTCATTCTTCATGTTCTCATTCTTCTTCTTCTCATTCCTTTTCTCATTCTTCTTCTTCTGATTCTTCTTCTCATTCTTCTTCTCATTCTTCTACCTCTCATTCTTCTTCTTCACATCCTTCGTCTCATTCTTTTTCTTCTAATTTTTCTTCTTCCAATTCTTCATTCTTCTTCTCATTCTTCTTCTTCTCATTCTTCTTCTTCACATTCTTCTTCTCATTCTTAATTCTTCTTCTTCACATTCTTCTTCTCATTCTTCTTCTTCTCATTCTTCTACTTCTCATTCTTCTTCCTCTCATTCTTCGTCTTCATATTCTTGTTCTTAACATTCTTTTTCTCATTCTTTTTCCTATCATTCTTCATCTTCTCATTCTTCTTCTTCTTCTCATTCTACTTCTTCTCATTCTTCTTCTTGTCATTCTTTTTTTTCTCATTCTTCTGCTCATTCTACTTCTCATTCTTCTTTTCATTCTTTTTCTTCTAATTCTTTTTCTTCTCATTCTTCTTTTCATTCTTTTTCTTCTAATTCTTCTTCTTCTCATTCTTCTTTTCATTCTTTTTCTTCTAATTCTTCTTCTTCTCATTCTTCTTCTCATTCTTCTTCTTCTCATTCTTCTTCTTATTCTTCTTCTTCTCGTTCTTCTTATTCTTCTTATTCTTCTTGTCATTCTTCTTGTTCTCATTAATCTTCAGCATATTTTTCTTCTCATTCTTCTGCTTCTCATTCTTCTACTTTTCATTCATCTTCCTGTCATTCTTCTTCTTTACATTCTTATTATTCTCATTCTTCTTTTCATTCTTTTTCCTCTCATTCTTCATCTTCTCGTTCTTCTTTTCATTCTTCTTCTAATTCCTCTTCTTCTCATTGTTCTTCTTCTCATTCTTCTTCTTCTCATTCTTCTTCTTCTCATTCTTCTTCTTCTCATTCTTCCTCTTCACATTCTTCTCATTCTTCATATTCTCATTTTTCTTCCTCTCATTCTTCTTCTTCACATTCTTCTTCTCATCCATTTTATTCTCATTCTTTTTCTTCTCATTCATCTTCTCATTCTTCATCTTCTCAATCTTCTTCTCATTCTTCTTCTTATTATTCTTCTTCCTCTCATTCTTCTTCTCATTCTTCTTATTCTAATTCTTCTTCTTATTTGCCTTCTTCATAATATTATTCTCAATCTTCTTCTTCATATTCTTCTTCTTCCTCTCATTCTTCTTCTTCTCATTCTTCTTCTTCTCATTCTTCTTCTGCTGATTCTTTTTATTCTCATTCTTCATCTCACTCTTCTTCTTCTCAGTCTTCTTCTTCTCATTCTTCTTCTTCATATTCTTCTTCTCATTCTTTTTCTTCTCAATTTTCTTCTTCACATTCTTCTTCTCATTCTTCTTCCTCTCATTCTTCTTCTCATTCTTCTTCTTCTCATTCTTCTTTTTGTCATTCTTCTTCTTCTCATTCTTTTTTTTTCTCATTCTTCATCTCATTCTTCTTCTTCGCATTCTTCTTTTCGTTCTTCTTGTTCTCGATCTTCTTCTTCTCATTCTTCTTCTTCTTATTCTTTTTCTTCTCATGGTTCTTCACATTCTTATTCTTCTCATTCTTCTTTTCATTCTTTTTTCTTCATTCTTTTCTTCTCATTTTCTTCTTCTCATTCTCCTTCTTCTCATTCTTGTTCTTCTCATTCTTCTTCTAATCATTCCTCTTCTTCTTATCATTCTTTTTCTAATCATTCTTCTTCTTCTTATTCTTCTTCTTCTCATTCCTCTTCTTCTCATTCTTCTTCTCCTCATTCTTCTTCTTCTCATTCTTCTACACATTCTTCTCATTCTTCTTCTTCACATTTTTCTTCTTCTCGTTCGTCATATTCTCATTCTTCATCCTCTCATTCTTCTTCTTCACATTCTTCTTCTCATTCTTTTTATTCTCATTCTTTTTCTTGTCATTTTTCTTCTAATCATTCTTCTCATTCTTGTTCTTCTTCTTCTTCTCATTCTTCTTTCTCATTCTTCTTCTTCTAATTCTTCTTCTTATTCGTCTTCTTCATATTCTTCTTCTCATTCTTCTTCTTCTCATTCTTCTTCTTCTCATTCTTCCTCTTCTAATTCTTCTTCTTATTCGTCTTCTTCATATTCTTCTTCTCATTCTTCTTCTTCTCATTCTTCTTCCCATTCTTCTTCTCGTTCTTCTTTTTCTCTTTCCTGTTCTTCCCATTCTTCTTCTCATTGTTCTTCTTCTCATTCTTCTTCTTCTCATTCTTCTTCTTTTCATTCTTCTTCTAATTCTTCTTCTTCTCTATTCTTCTTCTCATTCTTCTTCTTCTCTATTCTTCTTCTCATTCTTCTTCTTCTCATTCTTCATCTTCTCACTCTTCTTCTCATTCCTCTTCTCATTCTTCTACTTCTCGATCTTCTTCTTCTCAATCTTCTTCTTCCATTCTTCTTCTTTACATTTTTCTTCTTATTCATTTTCCTCTCATTCTTCACCTTCTCGTTCTTCTTCACATTCTTCTTCTTCTCATTCTTATTCTTCTTCTTCTCTTTCTTCTTTTTCTCATCCTTCATCTTCCCATTCTTGTTCTTATTGTTCTTTTCATTCTTCTTTTCTTTATTCTGCTTCTCATTCTTCTTCTTCTCATTCATCATCTCATTCTTCTTTTTCTCGTTCTTCTTCTCATTCTTCTTCTTCTCATTCTTCATCTTCTCATTCTTCTGCTTCTCAATCTTCTTCTTCTCATTCTTCTTCTTCACATTCTTCTTCTCATTGTTCTTCTTCTCATTCTTCTACTTCTCATTCTTCTTCTTCTTATTTTTCTTCCTCTCATTCTTCTTCTAATTCTTCTTCCTCTCATTCCTCTTCTCATTCTTCTTCTTCACATTCTTATTCTTCACATTCTTCTTCTCATTCTTTTACCTCTCATTCTTCATCATCTTTTCGTTCTTCTTCTTATTCTTCTTCTACTTCTTATTCTTCTTATTATTCTTCTTCTCATTCTTCTTCTCATTCTTGTTTTTCTCATTCTTCATCTCATTCTCTTTCTTCTCATTCTTCTTCTCATTCTTATTCCGTTCTTCTTCTTCTCATTCTTCTTCTCACGCTTCTTCTCATTTTTCTTCTTCTCAATCTTGTTCTTCTGTTTCTTCTTCTCATTCTTCTTCTTCTTCTCATTCTTATTCTCATTCTTCTTCTTCTTCTCACTCTTCTTCTCATTTTTCTTCTTCTTCTCATTCTTCTTCTTCTTTTTCTCATTCTTCATCTCATTCTTCTTCTTCTCATTCTTGTTTTTCTCATTCTTCTTCTTCTCGTTCTTATTCTCATTCTTTTTGTTCTCATGCTTATTCTCATTCTTCTTCTTGTCATTCTTCTTTGTCATTCTTCTTCTTCTTCTCATCCTTCTTCTTGTCGTTCTTCTTCTTTTTGTCTTTCTTCTTCTTCTCATTCTTCGTCTCATTCTTCTTGTTCTTATTGTACTTCTCGTTCTTCTTTTTATTATTCTTCTTCTTCTCATTGTTCTTCTCATTCTTCTTCTTCTCATTCTAGTTCTTCTCATTCCTATTCTATTCATTCTTTTTCCTCATATTCTTCTTCTCATTCTTCTTGTTCACATTCTTCTTCTTCTCATTCTTCATGTTCTCATTCTTCTGCCTCTCATTCTTCTTCTCTTTCTTTTTCTTCTCATTCTCTTTCTTCTCATTCTTCTTCTTCTCTCTATGTTTCTTATCCTTCTTCTTCTCACTCTTCTTCTTCTCAATCTTTGTCTTGTTCCTCTTCTTCTCATTCTTCATCTTCTTCATCTTCTTCTTCTTCTTCTTCTCATTCTTCTTTTTCTTATTCTTGTTCATCTCATTCTTCTTCTCATTTTTCTTTTTCTCATTCTTCTTCATATTCTTCTTCTCATTCTTCTTCTCATTCTTCTTGTTCTGATGCTTCTTCTGATTCTTCTTCTTCTACTCATTCTTCCTCTCATTCTTCTTCTCATTCTACTTTTTATTATTCTTCTTATCATTCTTCTTCTCATTCTCCTTCTTCTTAATCTTCATCTCATTCTTCTTTTCATTCTTGTTCTTCTCATTCTTCTTCTCATTATTCTTGTTCTCATTCTTCATATCATTATTCTTGTTCTCATTCTTCATGTCATTCTTCTTCTCATTCTTCTTCTTATTCTTCTTCTTCTTCTCATTCTTCTTCCTTATACTTCTTCTTATACTTCTTCCTCTCATTCTACTTCTTGTAATTCTTCTTCACATTCTTCCCTCTCATTCATTTTCTTGTCATTCTTCATCTTATTATTCTTCTTCTCATTTTGCTTATGATTCTTCTTCTGATTCTTCTTCTTCCCATTCTTCATCTTCTCATTCATTTTTTCATTTTTTCTTCTTCTCATTCTTTTTCTTCTCATTCTTCTTCTTCTCATTCTTATTCTCATTCTTCTTCTTCTTCTCACTCTTCTTCTCATTTTTCTTCTTCTTCTCATTCTTCTTCTTCTTTTTCTCATTCTTCATCTCATTCTTCTTCTTCTCATTCTTGTTTTTCTCATTCTTCTTCTTCTCGTTCTTATTCTCATTCTTTTTGTTCTCATGCTTATTCTCATTCTTCTTCTTGTCATTCTTCTTTGTCATTCTTCTTCTTCTTCTCATCCTTCTTCTTCTCGTTCTTCGTCTTTTCGTCTTTCTTCTTCTTTTCATTCTTCGTCTCATTCTTCTTGTTCTTATTGTACTTCTCGTTCTTCTTTTTATTATTCTTCTTCTTCTCATTCTTCTTCTCATTCTTCTTCTTCTCATTCCTATTCTATTCATTCTTTTTCCTCATATTCTTCTTCTCATTCTTCTTGTTCACATTCTTCTTCTTCTCATTCTTCATGTTCTCATTCTTCTGCCTCTCATTCTTCTTCTCTTTCTTTTTCTTCTCATTCTCTTTCTTCTCATTCTTTTTCTTCTCTCTATGTTTCTTATCCTTCTTCTTCTCACTCTTCTTCTTCTTCTCAATCTTTGTCTTATTCCTCTTCATCTTCTTCTTCTTCTTCTTCTTCTTCTTCTTCTTCTTCTTCTTCTTCTTCTTCTTCTTCTTCTTCTTCTTCTTCTTCTTCTTCTTCTTCTTCTTCTTCTTCTTCTTCTTCTTCTTCTTCTTCTTCTTCTTCTTCTTCTTCTTCTTCTTCTTCTTCTTCTTCTTCTTCTTCTCATTCTTCTTTTTCTTATTCTTGTTCATCTCATTCTTCTTCTCATTTTTCTTCTTCTCATTCTTCTTCATATTCTTCATCTCATTCTTCTTGTTCTGATGCTTCTTCTGATTCTTCCTCTCATTCTTCTTCTCATTCTACTTTTTATCATTCTTCTTATCATTCTTCTTCTCATTCTCCTTCTTCTTAATCTTCTTCTCATTCTTCTTTTCATTCTTGTTCTTCTCATTCTTCTTCTCATTATTCTTGTTCTCATTCTTCATATCATTATTCTTGTTCTAATTCTTCATGTCATTCTTCTTCTTCTCATTCTTCTTCTTATTCTTCTTCTTCTTCTCATTCTTCTTCTTCTCATTATTCTTCTCATTCTTCTTCCTTATACTTCTTCTTATACTTCTTCCTCTCATTCTTCTTCTCATTCTACTTCTTGTAATTCTTCTTCACATTCTTCCCTCTCATTCATTTTCTTGTCATTCTTCATCTTATCATTCTTCTTCTCATTTTGCTTATGATTCTTCTTCTGATTCTTCTTCTTCCCATTCTTCATCTTCTCATTCTTCTTCTCATTCATTTTTTCATTTTTTCTTCTTCTCATTCTTTTTCTTCTCATTCTTCATCTTCTCATTCTTCTTCTTCTTCTTCTTCTTCTTCTTCTTCTTCTTCTTCTGCTTTTTTCTCATTCTTCTTCATCTTCTCATTCTTCTTAATCCCATTCTTCTTCTTCTGATTAATCTGCCTCTCATTCTTCTTCCTCTCATTCATCTTCTTCACATTCTTCTTCTCATTCTTTTTCTTCTCATTCTTCATCTTCTCATTCTTCTTCTTCACATTCTTCTTCTCATTCTTTTTCTTCTCATTCTTCACCTTCTCATTCTTCTTCTCATTTTTCTTCTGATTCTTCTCTTCTAATTCTTCTTCTTCTCATTCTTGTTCTTCTATCTGTGTTTCTTATTGTTCTTCCTCTCATTCTTCTTCTCATTCTACTTCTTGTAATTCTTCTTCACATTCTTCCCTCTCATTCATTTTCTTGTCATTCTTCATCTTATCATTCTTCTTCTCATTTTGCTTATGATTGTTCTTCTGATTCTTCTTCTTCCCATTCTTCATCTTCTCATTCTTCTTCTCATTCATTTTTTCATTTTTTCTTCTTCTCATTCTTTTTCTTCTCATTCTTCATCTTCTCATTCTTCTTCTCATTCTTCTTCTTCTTCTTCTTCCTCTTCTTCTGCTTTTTCTCATTCTTCTGATTCCTCTTTCTTCTTCTTCATCTTCTCATTCTTCTTAATCCCATTCTTCTTCTTCTCATTCATCTTCCTCTCATTCTTCTTCCTCTCATTCATCTTCTTCACATTCTTCTTCTCATTCTTTTTCTTCTCATTCTTCATCTTCACATTCTTCTTCTCATTCTTTTTCTTCTCATTCTTCACCTTCTCATTCTTCTTCTCATTTTTCTTCTGATTCTTCTCTTCTAATTCTTCTTCTTCTCATTCTTGTTCTTCTATCTGTGTTTCTTATTGTTCTTCTTCTCATTCTTCGTCTCAATCCTCTTCATCTCATTCATCATCTTCTTCATCTTCTTCTTCTTCTTCATCTTCTTCTTCTTCTTCTTCTTCTTCTTCTTCTCCTTCTTCTTTTTCTCATTCTTCTTCTTCTCATTCTTCTTCTTCTATTATTCTTCTCATTCTTC
This sequence comes from Mucuna pruriens, assembly GCA_025330945.1. Classification (NCBI taxonomy): domain Eukaryota; kingdom Viridiplantae; phylum Streptophyta; class Magnoliopsida; order Fabales; family Fabaceae; genus Mucuna; species Mucuna pruriens. The sequence goes on along the minus strand of JAENHJ010000369.1, from coordinate 81,879 downwards.
TTCTTCCTATACTTCTTGCTGTCATTCTTCTTCTCATTCTACTTCTTCTAATTCTTTTTCACATTCTTCCTCTCATTCATCTTCTTCTCATTGTTCATCATATCATTCTTCTTCTCAATTTGCTTCTTCTTCTTCTTCTTCTTCTTCTTCCCATTCTTCATCTTCTCATTCTTCTTCTCATTCTTTTTTTTTTTTTTCCTCTTCTCAATCATTTTCTCATTCTTCTTCTTCATTTCTTCTTCTCATTCTCCTTCTTCTGATTTTTCTTCTCATTCTTCATCTTCTCAATCAACTTATTCTCATGCTTCTTCTTCTGATTCTTCTTCTTCTCCTTCTTATTCTTGTCATTCTTCTTATTCTTCTTCTTCACATTCTTCATCTTCTCATTCTTCTTCTCATTGATCTTCTTATTCTTCTTCTTCTCAGTCTTTTTCTTCTCATTCTTGTTTTTCTCATTCTTCAACTTCTCATTCTTGTTCTCATTCTTGTTCTCGTTCTTCTTTTCATTCTTCTTCTTCTCATTCTTCTTGTCATTCTTCTTCTCTTACTTCTTCTTCTCATTCTTCATCTTCCCATTCTTCTTCTTCTCATTCATCTTCTAATTTTTCTTCTTCGCATTCTTCTTCTCATTGTTCTTCTTCTTATTCTTCATCTTCTCATTCTTCTTCTCACTCTTCTTCTTCTCAATCTTTTTCTTCTCATTCTTCTTCTTCACATTCTTCTTCTCATTCTTCTTCTTCTTGTTCTTCTTTGTCACATTCTTCTTTTAATTCTTCTTCTTCTCATTCTTCTTCCTCTCATTCTTGTTCTCATTCTTCCTCTTCACATTCTTATTCTTCACATTCTTCTTCTCATTCTTCTTCTTCTTCTTATTTTTCTTCTTCTTCTCATTCTCCTTCTCATTCTTCTAATTCTCATTCTTCTTCTTCTTCTAATTCTTCTTTTGCTCATTCTTCATCTAATTCTTCTTCTTCTCATTCTTCATCTCATTCTTCTTCTACTCATTCTTCTTCTCATTTTTCTTCTTCTCATTCTTCTTCTTCTCATTCTTCTTCTTCTTATTCTTCTTCTTCTCATTCTTCTTTTCATTCTTCTTCTTCGCATTTTTCATCTTCTCATTCTTCTTCCCATTCTTCTTCTTCATTCATCTTCTTCTAATTCTTCTTCTTTTCATTCATCTTCTTCTAATTCTTCTTCTTTTCATTCATCTTCTTCTAATTCTTCTTCTTCTCATTCTTCTTCGTGACATTCTTCTTCTTATTCTTCATCTTCTTAATCTACTTCTCATTCTTCTTCTTATTCTTCATCTTCTTAATCTACTTCTCATTCTTCTTCTTCTCATTCTTCTTCTTCTTCTTCATTTCTTCTTCTCATTCTTCTTCTTCTCATTCTTCATCTTCTCATTCTTCTTCTCATTCTTCTTCTTCTTATTCTTCTTCTTCTCATTCTTCTTCTTCTTCTTCATTTCTTCTTCTTCTTCTTCTTCTTCTTCTTCTTCTTCTTCTTCTTCTTCTCATTCTTCTTCTTCTCATTCTTCTTCTTATTCTTCTTCTTCTCATTCTTCTTCTTCTTCATTCTTCTTCTCATTCTTCTTCTTCTCATTCTTCTTCTTTTCATTCTTCTTCTTCTCATTCTTTTCTTCTTCTTCTTCTTCTTCTTCTTCTCATTCATCTTCTTCTAATTCTTCTTCTTCATTCTTCTTCTTCATTTTCTTCTTCTTCTTCATTCTTCTTCTTCTTCTTCTTTTTCTTCTATTCATCTTCTTCTCATTCTTCTTCTTTTCATTCATTCTTCTTCTCATTTTTCTTCTTCTTCTTCTCATTTTTCTTTTTCACTTTCTTATTCTCGTTCTTTTTCTCTCATTCTTCATCTTCTCATTCTTCTTCTCATTCTTCTTCTCTCATTCTTCTTTTCAATTTTTTTTTCTCATTCTTCTTCTCATTCTTCTTCTTCTCATTCTTCTTCTTCTCATTCTTCTTCTTCTTTCTTTTTCTCATTCATCTTCTTCTTCTTCTCTTTCTTCTTCTTCTCATTCTTCTTTTCTAATTCTTCTTCTTCTCATTTTCTTCTTCTTCTTCTTCTTCTCATTCTTCTTCTTATTCTTCTTCTTCTTTCTTCTTCTTTTCATTCTTCTTCTCATTCTTCTTCTTCTAATTCTTCTTCACATTCTTCCTCTCATTTTCTTCTTCTTCTTCATTCTTCTTCTTCTTCTTGATCTTCTTCTTCTTCTTCTTCTCATTCTTTTCTTCTTCTCATTTTCTTTTCTTTCTTCTTCTCATTCTTGTTCTCGTTCTTCTTTTCATTCTTCTTCTTCTTGTTCTTCTTGTCATTCTTCTTCTTCTTCTTCTTCTCATTTTTCTTCTCATTCTTCTTCTTCTTTCATCTTCTTCTTTTCTTCTTCTTCTTCTTCTCATTCTTCTTCTTCTTATTCTTCATCTTCTCATTCTTCTTCTCATTCTTCTTCTTCTCATTCTTTTTCTTCTCATTCTTCTTCACATTCTTCTTCTCATTCTTCTTCTTCTTTTCTTCTTCATCATTCTTCTTCTTCTTTTTCTTCTTCTTCTTTCCTCTCATTCTTGTTCTCATTCTTCCTCTTCTTCTTATTCTTCTCATTCTTCTTCTTCTCATTCTTCTTCTTCTTCTTCTTTTCATTCTCCTTCTCATTCTTCTTCTTCTCATTCTTCTTCTTCTTCTAATTCTTCTTTTTCTCATTCTTCTTCTTCTCATTCTTCTTCTTCTCATTCTTCTTCTCATTCTTCTTCTCATTCTTTCTTCTTCTCATTTTTTCTTCTCATTCTTCTTCTTCTCATTTTCTTCTTCTCATCTTCTTCTTCTTCTTCTTCTTCTTCTTCTCTTCTTCTTCTTCATTCTTCATCTTCTCATTCTTCTTCATCTTCTTCTTTTTCTTCTTCTTCTCATTCTTTCATCTTCTTGTTTCTTCTTCTTCTTCTTCATCTTCTTCATTTTCTTCTTCTTCTTCATTCTTCTTCTTCATCTTCTTAATCTACTTCTTCATTCTTCTTCATTCTTCATTCTTCTTAATTCTTCTTCTCATTCTTCTTCTTCTCATTCTTCTTCTTCTTCTTCTTCTTCTTCTCTTCTTCTTCTTCTTCTTTCTTTCATCTTTTTCTTCTTCTTTCTTCTTCTTCTTCTTCTTCTTCTTCTTCTTCATTCTTCTTCTTATTCTTCTTCTTCATTCTTCTTCTTCTTCTTCTTCTCATTCTTCTTCTTTCTTCTTCTTCTCATTTTTTCTTCTTATTCTTCTTCTTCTCATTCTTCTTCTTTCTTTCTTCATCTTCCATCATTCTTGTTCTTCTTCTTTTCATTCTTCTTCTTCTCATTTTTCTTCTCATTCTTCTTTTTCTCATTCTTCTTCTCATTCTTATTCTTCTCATTCTTCTTCTTGTCATTCTTTTTCTTCACATTCATCTTCTAATTCTTCTTGTCATTCTTCTTATCATTCTTCTTTTGCTCATTCTTCATCTAATTCTTCTTCTTCTCATTCTTCATCTCATTCTTCTTCTTCTCATTCTTCTTCTCATTTTCTTCTTCTCATTCTTCTTCTTCTCATTTTTCTTCTTCTCATTCTTCTTCTTCATTCTTCTTCTTCTCATTCTTCTTTTCATTCTTCTTCTTCGCATTTTTCATCTTCTCATTCTTCTTCCCATTCTTCTTCTTCTCATTCATCTTCTTCTAATTCTTCTTCTTATTATTCATCTTCTTCTCATTCTTCTTCGTGACATTCTTCTTCTTATTCTTCATCTTCTTAATCTACTTCTCATTCTTCTTCTTATTCTTCATCTTCTTAATCTACTTCTCATTCTTCTTCTTCTCATTCTTCATCTTCTCATTCTTCTTCTCATTCTTCTTCATTCTTCATCATTCTTCTTCTTCTCATTCTTCTTCTTATTCTTCATCTTCTCATTCTTCTTCTCATTCTTCTTCTTCTCATTCTTCTTCTTCTCATTCTTCTTCTCATTCTTCTTCTTATTCTTCTTCTTCTCATTCTTCTTCTTATTCTTCTTCTTCTCATTCTTCTTCTTCTCATTCTTCATCTTATCATTCTTGTTCTGATTCATCTTTTCATTCTTCTTCTTCTCATTTTTCTTCTCTTTCTTCTTTTTCTCATTCTTCTTCTCATTCTTATTCTTCTCATTCTTCTTCTTGTCATTCTTTTTCTTCACATTCATCTTCTAATTCTTCTTGTCATTCTTCTTATCATTCTTCTTCTTCATATTGTTCTTCTTCTTATTCTTCTTGTTCTCCATCTTCTTCTTCTCATTCTTCTACTTCACATACTTCTTCTCATTCTTCTTTGTCACATTCTTCTTCTCATTTTTCTTCCTTTCATTCTTCTCATTTTTCTTCTTCACTTTCTTATTCTCGTTCTTTTTCCTCTCATTCTCCATCTTCTCATTCTTCTTCTCATTCTTCTTCCTCTCATTCTTCTTTTCATTCTTTTTTTTCTCATTCTTCTTCTCATTCTTCTCTTGTCATTCTTCTTCTTCCCATTCTTCTTCTCATTCTTCTTCTTCTCATTCTTTTTCTCATTCATCTTCTCATTCTTCTTCTCATTCTTCTTCTTCTGATTCTTCTTTTTCTAATTCTTCTTCTTCTCATTTTTCTTCTTCTCATTATTCTTCTCATTCTTCTTCTTATTCTTTTTCTTCTTATTCTTCTTCCTCTCATACTTCTTCTCATTCTTCTTCTCCTAATTTTCTTCACATTCTTCCTCTCATTCATTTTCTTCTCATTCTTCATCTTATTATTCTTCCTCTCATTTTGCTTCTTATTCTTCTTCTCATTCTTCTTCTCATTCAATTTCTTAGTTTTTCTTCATCTCATTCATTTTCTCATTCTTCTTCTTCTCATTCCTTTTCTTCTTATTTTTCTTGTCACTCTTCTTCTCATTCTTCTTCTTCTTATTCTTAATCTTCTCATTCTTCTTATTCTCATTCTTCTTCTTCTCATTCTTCTTCCTCTCATTCTTCTTCTCATGCTTCTTCTCATTCATCTTCTTCTTATTCTTCTTCTCTTTATTCTCCTTCTTCTTAATCTTCTTCTCATTCTTCTTCTCATTCTTCTTCTTGTCATTCTTCATCTTTTCATTCTTCTTCTTGTCATTCTTCTTCTCTTTCTTCTTCTTCACATTCTTCTTCTTCACATTCTTCTTCTTCACATTCTTATTCTCATTCTTTTTCCGCTCATTCTTCATCTTCTCGTTCTTCTTCTCATTCTTTATCTCATTCTTCTTCTTCTCATTCTTTATCTCATTCTTCTTCTTCTCATCCTTTATCTCATTCTTCTTCTCATTCCTGTTCTCTTTCTTCTGCTTCTCATTCTTCATCTTCTAATTCTTGTTCTCATTCTTCTTCTCAATCTTCTTTTCATTCTTCTTCTTCTCGTTCTTTTTGTCATTCTTCTTCTCTTTCTTCTTCTCTTTCTTCTTCTTCATTCCTTTTCTTCTCATTTTTCTTGTCACTCTTCTTCTCATTCTTCTTCTTCTTATTCTTAATCTTCTCATTCTTATTCTCATTCTTCTTCTTCTCATTCTTCTTCCTCTCATTCTTCTTCTCATGCTTCTTCTCATTCATCTTCTTCTTATTCTTCTTCTCTTTATTCTCCTTCTTCTTATTCTTCTTCTCATTCTTCTGCTTCTCATTGTTCTTCTTGTCATTCTTCATCTTCTCATTCTTCTTCTCATTCTTCTTCTTATTCTTTTTCTTCTCATTCTTCTTTTCATTCTTCTTCTCTTTCTTCTTCTTCACATTCTTCTTCTTCACATTCTTATTCTTCACATTCTTCTTCTCATTCTTTTTCTGCTCATTCTTCATCTTCTCGTTCTTCTTCTCATCTTCTTCTCATTCTTTATCTCATTCTTCTTCTTCTCATTCTTTATCTCATTCTTCTTCTTCTCATCCTTTATCTCATTCTTCTTCTCATTCCTCTTCTCTTTCTTCTGCTTCTCATTCTTCATCTTCTAATTCTTGTTCTCATTCTTCTTCTCAATCTTCTTTTCATTCTTCTTCTTCTCGTTCTTTTTGTCATTCTTCTTCTCTTTCTTCTTCTTCTCATTCCTTTTCTTCTCATTCTTCTTCTTCTTATTCTTAATCTTCTCATCATTCATTTTCTCATTTTTGTTCTTCTCATTCATTTTCTCATTCATTTTCTCATTCTTCTTCTTCTAATTCTTCCTCTCATTTGACAAAATGAATGAGAAAATGAATGAGAAGATTAAAAAAGAATAAGAAAATGAATGAGAAGAAGAAAAAAATGAGAAAATGAACGACGAGAAGAAAAAATAGAAAGAAGAAATGAGAAGAAGAAGAATAAGAAAATGAATAAGAAGAAAAAGAATGGGAAGAAGAAGAATGAGAAGAATAAGAATGAGAAGAAGAAGAAAGAGAAGAAGAATGAAAAGAAGAATGAGAACAATAATGAGAAGATGAAGAATGAGAATAAGAAGAATGAGAAGAAGAAACAAATGAAATGAAGAATGAGAAGAAGAATGAAGAAGAATGAAAGAAGAAGAATGAGAAGAAAAGAAGAAGACAAATGAGAAGATGAAGAATGAAGAAGAAAAATGAAAAAAGAATTAGAAGAAGAAACAAGAATAAGAAAATGAAAAGAAGAAGAAAAAATGAGAAAATGAACGAGAAGAAGAAACAATGAAGAATAAATGAGAAGAACAATGAGAAGATGAAGAATATAAGAAGAAGAACGGAAGAAGAAGAAGAGAACAAGAATTAGAAGAAATGAGAAGAAAAAGAATGAGAGAAGAATGAATGAAGAAGAATGAAAGAAGAATGAGAGGAAGAAGAATGAGAAAAAGAAGAATGAGAAGAATAAGAATGGGAAGAAGTAGAATGAGAAGAAGAAGAATAAGAATAAGAAGAAGAAGAAAAATAAGAAAAAGGAAGAAGTAGAATGTGAAGAAGAAGAATGAGAAGAAGAATGAAAGAAGAAGAATGAGAAGAAGAAGAAGAACGAGAAGAAGAAGAATGAAGAAGAAGAAGAAGAAGAAGAAAGAAGAAAGAAGAAGAAGAAGAAAAAAAGAAGAAGAATGAGAAGAAGAAGAATGAAGATGAAGAAGAATTAGAAGAAGAAGAATGAAGAAGAAGAATGAGAAGAAGGAGAATAAGAAGAAGAAGAATGAGAAGAAGAATAAGATGAAGAATGAAGAAGAATAATGAAAGAAGAAGAATGAAAGAAGAAGAATGCGAACAAGAATGAGAAGATGAAGAATAAGAAGAAGAAGAATGAGAAGAAGAATGAGAAGAAGAATGGAAGAAAGAAGAATGAGAAGAAGAAGAATGAGAAGAAGAATGAAAAAATGAAGAATAAGAAGAAGAAAAAGAATGAGAAGAAGAATGAAAGAAGAAGAAGAAGAATGAGAAGAAGAATGATGAAAAAGAATGAATGAGAAGAAGAACGAAAGAAGAAGAATGAGAAGAAAGAATGAGAAAAAGAATGAAAAGAAGAAGAATGAGAAGAAGAAGAATGAGAAGAAGAAGAATGAGAAGAAGAAGAAAAAGAAGAATGAAAGAAAGAATGAGAAGAAGAAGAATGAAGAAAAGAAGAAATGAGAAGAAGAATGAGAAGAAGAATGAGAAGAAGAAGAATGAAAAAAAGAATGAGAAGAAAAATAAGATGAAGAAAAATGAAAGAAGAATGAAAATGAAGAAGATGAAGAAGAATGAGAAGAAGAAGAATGAGAAAGAAGAATGAGAGGAAGAAAAATGAGAAGGTCAAGAATGAGAAGAAGAAGAATGAGAAGAAGAATAAGAAGAAGAATGAGAAGAAGAATGAGAAGAAGAAGAATGAGAAGAAGAAGAATGAGAAATGAAGAACGAAGAAGAAGAAATAAAGTGAAAAGAAACGAGAAGAACAAAAAATGAGAAAAGAATGAGAAGAAGAAGAATGAGAAGAAGAATTAGAAGAAGAAGAATGACAAGAACAATGAGAAGAACAAGAATGAAAAAAAGAATGAGAAGAAATGAATGAGAAGATGAAGAACGAAAGAAGAAGAATGAAAAGAAGAAGAATAAGAAAGAATGAGAAGAAGAAAAATGAAATGAAAAGAAGAAGAAAAAGAAGAAAATGAATGAGAAGAAGAATATGAAGAAGAAGAATGAGAAGAATAAAAATGAGAACAAGAAGAAAGAAAGAAGAATGAGAAGAAGAAGAAACGGAATGAGAAGAAGAATGAGAAGAAGAAGAGAAGAAGAAAGAAGAAAAATAGAAGAAGAAGAATGAGAAAAAAAAGAAAGAATGAAAGAAGAAGAAGAAGAAGAGAAATGAATGAGAAGAAGAATGAAGAAGAAAAAGAAGAAGAAGAATGGAAGAAGAAGAATGAGAAGAAGAATGAGAAAGAAGAAGAAATGAGAAAAAAGAAGAATGAGAAGAATAAGAATGGGAAGAAGAAGAATGAGAAGAAGAAGAATAAGAATTAGAAGAACAAAGAAGAATGAATGAAGAAGAAGAATGAGAAGAAGAAGAATTAGAGAAGAAGAAGAATGAGAAAAATGAGAAGAAGAAATGAAGAAGAATGAAGATGAAGAATGAGAAGAAGAATGAGAAGAAGAAGAATGAGAAGAAAGAATGAAGAAGAAGAAGAATGAGAAGAAGAAGAATGAGAAGAAGAATGAGAAAAAGAAGAATGAGAAGAAGAATGAGAAGAAGAAGAATGAGAAGAAGAAGAATGAGAAGAAGAAGAATGAGAAGAAGAATGAGAAGAAGAAGAATGAAGAAAAGAAGAAGAATGAGAAGAAGAAAGAAGAATTAGAAGAAGAATGAGAAGAAGAATTGGAAGAAGAAGAATGAGAAGAAGAAGAATGAGAAGAAGAAGAATGAGAAGAAGAAGAATTAGAAGAAGAATGAGAAGAAAAAGGAGAGAAGAAGAATGAGAAGAAAAGAATGAGAAGAAGAAGAATGAAAGAAGAAGAATGAGAAGAAGAAGAATGAATGAAGAAGAAGAAATGAGAAGAAAAAAATGAGAAGAAGAAATGAAGAAGAAGAATAAGAAGAAGAATGAATGAAGAAGAAGAATAAGAAGAAGAATGAGAAGAAGAAGAATGAGAAGAAGAAGAATGAGAAGAAAAGAATGAGAAGAAGAATGAAAATGAGAAGAAGAAGAATGAGAAGAAGAATGAAGAAGAAGAATAAGAAGAATGAAGAAGAATGAGAAGAAGAATGAGAAAAGAAGAATGAGAAGAAGAAGAATGAGAAGAAGAAGAAAATGAGAAGAAGAATGAAGAAGAAGAATTGAAGAAAAAGAATAAGAAGAAGAAGAATGAGAACAAAAGTAAGAAGAAATGAGAAGAAGAAGAATGAGAAGAAGAAGAATGAGAAGAAGAAGAATGAGAAGAAGAATGAGAAGAAGAAGAATGAGAAGAAGAAGAATGAGAAGAAGAAGAATGAGAAGAAGAAGAATGAGAAGAAGAAGAATGAGAAGAAGAAGAATGAGAAGAAGAATGAAAAGAAAGAATTAGAAGAAGAATGAGAAGAAAAAGAATGAAGAAGAAGAAGAAAAAGAAGAAGAATGAGAAGAAGAATGAAAGAAGAAGAATGAGAAGAAGAAAATGAGAAGAAGAAGAATGAGAAGAAGAAGAATAAGAAGAAGAAGAAGATTGAGAAGAAGAAGAAAAAGAAGAAGAAGAATGAGAAGAAGAAGAATGAGAAGAAGAAGAATGAAGAAAAGAAAAGAGAAGAAGAATGAAAAAGAAGAATGAGAAGAATAAGAATGAGAAGAAGAAGAATGAGAAAAAGAAGAATGAGAAGAAGAATGAGAAGAAGAAATAGAAGAAAGAATGAGAAAGAAGAAGAAGAAGAATGAAGAAGAATAAACGAAGAAGAAGAAGAAGAAGAAGAATGAAGAAGAAGAAGAAGAAGAAGAAAGAATGAGAAGAAGAATGAGAAGAAGAATGAGAAGAAAAGAAGAATGAAGAAGAAGAAAAAGAATGAAGAAGAATGAAGAAGAAGAAGAATGAGAAGAATGAAGAAAATGAGAAGAAAGAATGAGAAGAAGAAGAATGAGAAGAAGAAGAATGAGAAGAAGAAGAATGAGAAGAAGAAGAATGAAGAAGAAGAATGAAGAAGAAGAAAGAATGAATGAAGAAGAATGAGAAGATGAAGAATGAAGAAGAAGAAGAAATGAGAAGAAGAAGAATGACAAGAAGAAGAATGAGAAGAAGAAGAATGAAGAAGAATGAAGAATGAGAAGAAGAAGAATGAGAAGAAGAAGAAGAAGAAGAAAAGAATGAAGAAGAAGAAGAAGAAGAAGAAGAAGAAGAAGAAGAAGAAGAATGAGAAGAAGAATAAGAATAAGAAGAAGAAATGAAGAATAAAAAGAATGAGAAGAAGAAGAAGAAGAAAAGAATGAGAAGAAAAAGAATGAAGAATGAAGAAGAAGAATGAAGAAGAAGAATAGAAGAAGAATGAGAAGAAGAAGAATGAGAAGAAAAAAATGAAGAAGAAGAATGAGAAGAAGAAAAGAATGAAGAATGAAGAAGAAGAGAAGAAGAAAAATGAGAAGAAGAATTAAGAAGAAGAAGAAAAAGAAGAAGAAGAAAAGAAGAAGAATGAGAAGAAGAAGAATGAGAAGAAGAAGAATGAGAATGAGAAGAAGAAAGAATGAAGAAGAAGAGAAGAAAAAAAAGAGAAGAAGAAGAATGAAGAAGAAGAAGAATGAAGAAGAAGAATGAGAAGAAGAAGAATGAAAAGAAGAATGAGAAGAAGAATGAGAAAAGAATGAGAAGAAGAAGAATGAAAGAAGAAGAAAATGAGAAGAAGAATGAGAAGAAGAAGAATGAGAAGAAGAAAATGAGAAGAAGAAGAATGAGAAGAAGAAATGAGAAGAAGAAGAAAGAAAGAAGAAGAAAGAGAAAAGAATGAAAGAAGAAGAATGAGAAGAAGAAGAATGAGAAGAAGAAGAATGAGAAGAAGAATGAGAAGAAGAAGAATGAAGAAGAAGAAGAAAGAATGAATAAGAAGAATGAAGAAGAATGAGAAGAAGAAGAATGAGAAGAAGAATGAAGAAGAATGAGAAAAAAGAATGAAGAAGAAGAAAATGAGAAGAAATGAAGAATGAAGAAGAAGAATGAGAAGAAGAATGAAGAAGAAAGAATGAAGAAGAAAAAGAATGAGAAAAGAAGAAGAAGAATGAGAAGAAGAAGAAAAAGAAGAAGAATGAAAAAAAGAAGAAGAAGAAGAAGAAGAAAAGAATGAGAAGAAGAAAATGAGAAGAAGAAAATGAAGAAGAAGAATGAGAAAGAAGAAGAATGAGAAGAAGAAGAATGAGAAGAAGAAGAAAGAGAAGAAGAAGAATGAGAAGAAGAATGAGAAGAAGAAGAAAGAGAAGAAAGAAGAATGAGAAGAAGAAGAATGAGAAGAATAAGAATAAGAAGAAGAAAAGAAGAAAGAGAATAAGAAGAAGAATGAGAAGAAGAATGCGAAGGTGAAGAATGAGAAGAAAAATGAGAAGAAGAAGAATTAGAAGAAGAAGAATGAGAAGAAGAATAATGAGAAGAAGAATTGAAGAAAAAGAATGAGAATAAGAAGAATGAGAAGATGAAGAATGAGAAGAAAAATGAGAAGATGAAGAATGAGAAGAAGAATGACAAGAAGAAGAATGAGAGGAAGAATTAGAAGAAGAAGAATGAGAAGAAGAAAAAATGAGAAGATGAACGAGAAGAAGAAAAAATGAGAAAATGAATGAGAAGAAGAATGAGAAGAGGAAGAATAAGAAGAAGAAGAATGAGAAGAAGAGTGACAAGAAGAATGAGAAGAAAAAGAACGAGAAGAAGGAGAATGAGAAGAATAACAATGAGAAGAAGAAGGAGAAGAAGAAGAATGAGTAAAAGAAAAAATGAGAAAATGAACGAGAAAAAGAAAAAATGACAAAATGAATCAGAAGAAGAATGAGAAGATGAATAATAAGAAGAAGAAGAATGAGAAGAAAAAAAGAATGAAGAAGAAGAAGAATGAGAAGAAAAAGAATGAAGAAGAATGAAAAAAGAATGAGAAGAAGAAGAATGAAGAAGAAGAAGAAAAGAAGAAAAAAAAAGAAGATGAGAAGAAAAAGAAGAATGAGAAGAAGAATGAGAAAAGAAGAAGAAGAAAGAAAGAAGAATGAAAGAATGAGAAGAAGAAGAAGAATTAGAAGAAGAATGAGAAGAAGAAGAATGAGAAGAAGAAGAATGAGAAGAAAAGAATGAGAAGAAGAAGAATGAGAAGAAGAAGAATGAGAAGAAGAAGAATGAAAAGAAGAAGAATGAGAAGAAGAAGAAAAGAAAAGAAAAGAATGAAAAGAAGAAGAATGAGAAGAAGAAGAATGAAGAAGAAGAATGATGAAGAAAGAAATGAGAAGAAGAATGAAAGAAGAAAAAAGAGAAGAAGAAGAATGAAAGAAGAAGAATGAGAAAAAGAATGAGAAAAAAAGAAATGAAAGAAGAATGAAGAAGAAGAATGAGAAGAAGAAGAATTAAAAGAAATAAGAATGAGAATAAAAAGAAAAGAATGAATGAGAAGAAGAATGAGAAGAAGAAGAATGAGAAGAAGAAGAATGAGAAGAAGAAGAATGAGAAGAAGAATGAGAAGAAGAAGAATGAGAAGAAGAATAATGAAGAAGAAGAATGAGAAGAAGAATTGAGAAGAAGAAGAATGAGAAGAAGAAAAAAAGAAGAAGAAAAATGAGAAGAAGAAAAATGAGAAAAAGAAATGAGAAGAAGAAAAATGAGAAGAAGAATGAAGAAGAAGAATGAGAAGAAAGAATGAAAGAAGAAGAAGAAGAAAATGAATGAAAGAAGAATGAGAAGAAGAAGAATGAGAAGAAGAAGAATGAGAAGAAGAAAAGACAAGAAGAAGAATGAGAAGAAGAAATGAGAAGAAGAAAATGAGAAGAAGAAGAATGAAGAAGAAGAATGAGAAGAAGAAGAATGAGAAGAAGAAGAATGAGAAGAAGAAGAATGAAGAAGAAGAATGAGAAAAAGAAGAATGAAGAAGAAGAAGAATGAAAGAAGAAGAAGAATAAGAATAAGAAGAATGAAGAAGAAGAAGAATGAAAGAAGAAGAATGAAAGAAGAAGAATGAGAAGAAGAAGAATGAGAAGAAGAAGAATGAGAAAAAAGAATGAGAAGAAGAATGAGAAGAAGAAGAATGAAAGAAGAAGAATGAGAAGAAGAAATGAGAAAAAGAAGAATGAGAAGAAGAAGAAGAAGAAGAAAATGAGAAGAAGAATGAGAAGAAGAAGAAAAGAAGAAGAAGAATGAGAAGAAGAAGAATGAGAAGAAGAAATGAGAAGAAGAAAATGAGAAGAAGAATGAAAAGAAGAAGAATGAGAAGAAGAAGAATGAGAAGAAGAAGAAAAAGAATGAGAAGAAGAATGAGAAGAAAAGAATGAAGAAGAAGAAGAATGAGAAGAAGAAGAATTAGAAGAAGAATGAGAAGAAGAAGAATGAGAAGAAAAGAATGAATAAGAAGAATGAGAAGAAGAATGAGAAGAAGAATGAGAAGAAGAAGAATGAGAAGAAGAAAAATGAGAAGAATGAAAGAAGAAGAATGAGAAGAAGAATGAGAAGAAGAAGAATGAGAAGAAGAAGAATGAAGAAGAAGAATGAGAAGAAGAAGAAGAGAAGAAGAAGAAATGAGAAGAAGAAGAAGATTAGAAGAAGAATGAAAGAAGAAGAATGAGAAGAAGAAGAATGAAAAAGAAGAATGAAAGAAGAAGAAGAAGAAGAATGAGAAGAAAGAATAAGAAGAAGAAGAAATAAGAAGAAGAATGAGAAGAAGAAGAAGAAAGAAGAAGAATGAGAAGAAGAAGAATAATGAGAAGAATGAGAAGAAGAAGAAGAAGAAAAGAAGAAGAAGAAGAATGAGAAGAAGAAGAAGAAGAAGAAGAATGAGAAGAAGAAGAATGAGAAGAAGAAGAAAAAAGAAGAAGAAGAATGAGAAGAAGAAGAGAAGAAGAAGAATGAGAAGAAGAATGAGAAAAAGAAATGAAGAAGAATGAGAATGAGAAGAAATGAAGAATGAAGAAAGAAGAAGAAGAAGTAAGAATGAGAAGAAGAAGAAAGAAGAAGAAGAATGAGAAGAAGAATGAGAAGAAGAAGAATGAGAAGAAGAAGAATGAAAGAGAAGAATAATGAAGAAGAAGAAAAGAGAAGAAGAAGAATAAGAAGAAGAATGAGAAGAAGAATGATGAGAAGAAGAATGAAAGAAAAATGAAGAAGAAGAAGAAGAAGAATTAGAAGAAGAAGAATGAGAAGAAGAATAATGAAAGAATTGAAGAAGAAGAATGAAATAAGAAATGAAAGAAGAAGAAAAATGAGAAGATGAAGAAGAGAAGAAGAATGAGAAGAAGAAGAATGAAGAAGAAGAATGAAGAAGAAGAAGAAAGAGAAGAAGAAAAATGAGAAGAAGAAGAATGAGAAGAAGAAAAAATGAAGAAATGAATGAAGAAGAAGAAAAGAAGAAGAAGAATGAAGAAGAAGAAGAATGAGAAGAAAAGAATGAGAAGAAGAAGAATGAGAAGAAGAAGAATGAATGAAGAAGAAGGAGAAAAAGAAGAATGAGTAAAAGAAAAAAAAGAATGAGAAAGAACGACAAAAGAAAAAATGACAAAATGAATCAGAAGAAGAATGAGAAGATGAATAATAAGAAGAAGAAGAATGAGAAGAAGAGTGAAAAGAAGAAGAATTAGAAGATGAATGAGAAGAAAAAGAATGAGAAGAAGAATGTGAATAACAAGAATAAGAAGAAGAAGAATGAGAAGAATAGTGAGAGAGAAGAAGAATGAGAAAAAGAAGAATGAGAAGAAGAAGAAGAAGAAGAAGAAGAATGAAAAGAAGAAGAATGAATCAAGAAGATAAGAAGAAGAATGAAGAAGAAAGAAGAATGAAAGAAGAAAGAAGAAGAAGAATTCAAGAAGAATGAGAAGATGAAGAATGACAAGAAGAAGAATGAGAAGATGAAGAATGACAAGAAGAAGAATAAGAAGATGAAGAATGACAAGAAGAAGAATGAGAAGATGAAGAATGACAAGAAGAAGAATGAGAAGATGAAGAATGACAAGAAGAAGAATGAAAGAAGAAGAAGAAGAAATGCGAAGAAAGAAAAAGAAGAAGAAGAATGAAGAAGAAGAAGAAGAATGAAAGAAGAATGAGAATAAGAATGAATGAGAATAAAAAAGAATGAGAATGAGAAGAAGAATGAGAAGAAGAAGAATGAGAAGAAAAGAATGAGAAGAAGAAGAATGAGAAGAAGAAGAATGAGAAAGAAGAATGAGAAGAAGAATTAGAAGAAGAAGAAACGAAAGAAGAAGAATGAGAAAAGAATGAGAAGAAGAAGAACATGAGAAAAGAATGAGAAGAAGAAAAAAGAAGAATATGAAGAAAGAAGAATGAGAAAGAAGAAGAATGAGAAGAAGAAGAAGAAGAAGAATGAGAAGAAGAATGAGAAGAAAAAGAATGAGAAGAAAATGAGAAGAAGAAGAATGAAGAAGAAGAAGAATGAAGAAGAAGAAGAAGAAAAGAAGAAGAAAAGAAGAATGAGAAGAAGAATGAAAACAAGAATTAAGAAGAAGAATGAAGAATGAGAAGAATGAAGAAAATGAGAAGAAGAAGAAGAATGGAAGAAGAATGAGAAGAAGAAGAATGAGAAGAAGAAGAATGAGAAGAAGAAGAAGAAGAAGAATGAGAAGAAGAGAATGAGAAGAAGAATGAGAAGAAGAAGAATGAGAAAAGAATGAAGAAGAATGAGAAGAAAAAATGAGAAGAAAAAGAAGAGAATGAGAAGAAGAAGAATGAGAAGAAGAAGAATGAGAAGAAGAAGAATGAGAAGAAGAAGAATGAGAAGAATTAGAATGAGAAGAAGAAAAGAAGAAAGAAGAAGAATGAGAAGAAGAATGAGAAGAAGAAGAATGAGAAGAAGAAGAATGAGAAGAAAAAGAATGAGAAGAAGAAGAATGAGAAGAAGAAGAAGAAGAAGAAGAAGAAAGAATGAAGAATGAAAAAAGAAGAATGAGAAGAAGAAGAATGAGAAGAAGAATGAATGAGAAGAAGAAGAAGAAGAAAAAGAATGAGAAGAAGAAGAATGAGAAGAAGAAAATGAGAAGAAGAAGAATGAGAAAGAAGAATGAGAAGAAGAATGAGAAGAAGAAGAATGAGAAGAAGAATGAAGAAGAAAAAATGAAGAAGAATGAAGAAGAAGAAGAATGAGAAGAAGAAGAATAAAGAAGAAGAAGAATGAGAAGAAGAAGAATGAGAAGAAGAAGAATGATGAAAGAAGAATGAGAAGAAGAAGAATGAGAAGAAGAAGAATGAGAAGAAGAAGAATGAGAAGAAGAAGAATGAGAAGAAGAAGAATGAGAAGAAGAAGAAAGAGAAGAAGAAGAATGAGAAGAAGAAGAATGAGAAGAAGAAGAGAAGAAGAAGAATGAGAAGAAGAAGAAGAAGAAGAAGAAGAAGAAGAAGAAGAAGAATGAGAAGAAGAAGAAGAAGAAAAGAAAGAAGAAGAAGAAGAAGAAGAAGAAAAGAAGAAGAATGAAATGAAGAAGAAGAAGAATGAGAATGAGAAGAAGAATGAGAAGAAGAAGAATGAGAAGAAGAAGAATGAAAAGAAGAAAAAGAAAAGAAGAAGAATGAAAGAAGAAGAATGAGAAGAAGAAGAAAAGAAGAATGAGAAGAAGAAGAATGAAGAAGAAGAATGAAGAAGAAAGAAGAAAAAAAGAATGAAAGAAGAATGATGAAGAAGAAGAAGAATGAGAAGAAGAAGAATTGAAGAAGAAGAATGAAGAAGAAAAGAATGAAGAAGAAGAAGAAGAATGAGAAGAAGAAGAAGAAAGAAGAAGAATGAGAAGAAGAAGAATGAGAAAAGAAGAAGAAATGAAGAAGAAGAATGAAGAAGAAGAAAGAAGAAGAATGAGAAGAAGAAATGAGAAGAAGAAGAATGAAAGAAGAAGAATGAGAAGAAGAAGAATGAATGAAGAAGAAGAAAGAATGAAAGAAGAAGAAGAAATGAGAAGAAGAAGAAAGAAATGAGAAGAAGAAGAATGAGAAGAAGAAGAATGAAGAAGAATGAAGAAAAAGAAGAAGAAGAAAAATGAGAAGAAGAAGAATGAAGAAGAAGAATGAGAAGAAGAAGAATGAAAGAAGAAGAATGAAGAAGAAGAAGAATGAAGAAGAAGAAATGAAGAAGAAGAAAGAATGAGAAGAAAGAAGAAGAAAGAAAGAAGAAGAATGAGAAGAAGAAGAATGAGAAGAAGAAGAATGAGAAGAAGAATGAAGAAGAAGAAGAAAGAAGAATGAGAAGAAGAAACAAGAGAAGAAGAAGAATGAGAAGAAGAAGAATGAAGAAGAATAAAGAAGAAGAATGAGAAGAAGAATGAAAGAAGAAGAATGAGAAGAAGAATGAAGAAGAAGAATGAGAAGAAGAAGAATGAAGAAGAATGAGAAGAAGAAGAATTAGAAGAAGAATGAGAAGAAGAAGAATGAGAAGAAGAAGAATTAGAAGAAGAAGAATTAGAAGAAGAATGAGAAGAAGAAGAATGAGAAGAAGAATGAATGAAGAAGAATGAGAAGAAGAATGAGAAGAAGAAGAATGAGAAGAAGAAGAATGAGAAGAAGAAGAATGAGAAGAAGAAAGAAGAAGAAGAGAAGAAGAAGAATGAGAAGAAGAAGAATGAAAGAAGAAGAATGAAAAAGAAGAATGAGAAGAAGAAGAATGAGAAGAAGAAGAATAAGAAGAAGAAGAATGAGAAGAAGAAGAAGAAGAATGAGAAGAAGAATGAGAAGAAGAATGAGAAGAAGAAGAATGAGAAGAAGAAGAAACGAGAAGAAGAAGAATGAAAGAAGAAGAATGAGAAGAAGAAGAATGAAGAAGAAGAAGAATGAGAAGAAGAAGAATGAGAAGAAGAAGAAAGAATAAGAATGAAGAAGAATGAAAGAAGAAGAAGAAAAAAGAAGAAGAAATGAGAAGAAGAATGAATGAGAAGAAGAAAGAATGAGAAGAAGAAGAATGAAGAAGAAGAATGAGAAGAAGAAGAAAGAATGAAGAATAAGAAGAATGAGAAGAAGAAGAAGAATGAGAAGAATGAAGAGAAGAAGAATGAGAAGAAGAAGAAAATGAAGAAGAAGAATGAGAAGAAAATGAGAAGAAGAAATGAGAAGAAGAAAAATGAGAAGAAGAAGAATGAGAAGAAGAAGAAGAAGAAGAAGAAGAAGAAGAAAAGAATGAAGAAAAGAAAGAAAGAAGAATTAGAAGAAGAATGAGAAGAAGAAAAAGAAAAAGAAGAATGAGAAAGAATGAGAAGAAGAAGAAAGAAGAAGAAGAAAAATGAGAAGAAGAATGAAAGAAGAAGAATGAGAAGAAGAAGAATGAAGAAGAAGAATGAAGAAGAAGAATGAGAAGAAGAAGAATGAGAAGAAGAAGAATGAGAAGAAGAAGAATGAGAAGAAGAAGAAAAGAAGAAGAATGAAAAGATGAAGAAGAAGAAGAATGAGAAAAAAGAATGAGAAGAAGAAGAATGAAGAAGAATGAGAATAAGAAGAAGAAGAAAGAAGAATGAATGAGAAGAAGAATGAGAAAAAAAAATGAGAAGAATGAAGAAGAAGAAGAATGAGAAGAAGAAGAATGAGAAGAAGAAAAGAATGAGAAAAGAAGAATGAAGAAGAAAAGAATGAGAAGAAGAAGAATGAGAAGATGAAGAATGAGAAGAAGAAGAATGAGAAGAAGAAGAATGAGAAGAAGAAGAATGAGAAGAAGAAGAATGAGAAGAAGAAGAAGAAAAGAAGAAGAATGAAGAATGAAAGAAGAAGAATGAGAAAAGAAGAAGAAGAGAAAAGAATGAAAAAAATGAATGAGAAGAAGAAAGAAGAAGAATTTGAAGAAAGAAGAAGAAGAAAAGAAGAAGAATGAGAAGAAGAAGAGAAGAAGAAGAATGAGAAGAAGAAGAATGAGAAGAAGAAGAATGAGAAGAAGAAGAATGAGAAGAAGAAGAATGAGAAGAAGAAGAAGAATGAAGAAGAAGAATGAGAAGAAGAAGAAGAAGAAAAGAAGAAAAAGAAGAAAAAAAAGAAAAGAAGAAGAAGAATGAAAATAAGAAGAATGAGAAGAAGAAAAAAAAGAAGAAGAAGAATGAAAGAAGAAGAATGAGAAGAAGAAGAATGAAGAAGAAGAATTAGAGAAGAAGAAATGAGAAAAGAAGAATTAAGAAGAAGAAGAATGAGAAGAAGAAGAATTAAGAAGAATGAAGAAATGAGAAGAAGAAAGAAGAAGAAGAAAGAAGAAGAAGAAGAAGAAGAATGAAGAAGAAGAATGAGAAGAAGAAGAAGAAGAAGAATGAAGAAGAAGAATTAGAAGAAGAAGAATGAAGAAGAAGAAGAATGAGAAGAAGAAGAGAAGAAGAAGAATGAGAAGAAGAAGAAGAATTAAGAAGAAGAATGAAGAAGAAGAATGAAGAAGAAGAAGAAGAAGAAATGAAGAAGAAGAAGAAGAAGAAGAAGAATGAGAAGAAGAAGAATGAAGAAGAAGAAGAAGAAAAAAGAAGAATAAGAAGAAGAATGAGAAGAAGAAGAATGAAAGAAGAAGAATGAGAAGAAGAAGAATGAAGAAAGAAGAAGAATGAGAAGAAGAAGAAGAGAAGAAGAAGAATTAGAAGAAGAAGAATTAAAGAAGAAGAATGAAGAAGAAGAAGAATTAGAAGAAGAAGAATTAGATGAAGAATGAGCAAAAGAAGAATTAGAAGAAGAAGAATGAGAAGAAGAAGAATGAGAAGGAGAATGAGAAGAAGAAGAAGAAGAATGAGAAGAAGAATTTGAAGAATAAGAATGTGAAGAAGAAGAATAAGAAGAAGAATGAGAGGAAGAAGAATGAGAAGAAGAAGAATTAGAAGAAGAATGAGAAGAAGAAGAATGAGAAGAAGAAGAATGAGAAGAAGAAGAAGAAGAAGAAGAATGAAGAAGAAGAATGAAGAAGAAAATGAAAGAAGAAGAAAAAGAAGAATGAAAAGAAGAATGAGAAAGAAGAAGAATAAGAAGAAGAATGAGAAGAAGAAAAATGAGAAGAAGAATGAGAAGAAGAAGAATGAGATGAAGAATAAGAAGAAGAAGAATTAGATAAAGAATGAGCAAAAGAAGAATTAGAAGAAGAAGAATGAGAAGAAGAAGAATT
Organism: Mucuna pruriens; assembly: GCA_025330945.1. Taxonomy (NCBI): domain Eukaryota; kingdom Viridiplantae; phylum Streptophyta; class Magnoliopsida; order Fabales; family Fabaceae; genus Mucuna; species Mucuna pruriens. The sequence goes on along the minus strand of JAENHJ010000369.1, from coordinate 61,713 downwards.
AGATGAAGAATGAGCAAAAGAAGAATTAGAAGAAGAAGAATGAGAAGAAGAAGAATGAGAAGAAGAATGAGAAGAAGAAGAAAGAAGAAGAATGAGAAAGAAGAATGTGAAGAATAAGAATGAGAAGAAGAAGAATAAGAAGAAGAATGAGAAGAAGAAGAATGAGAAGAAGAAGAATGAGAAGAAGAATGAGAAGATGGAGAATGAGAGGAAAAAGAATGAGAAAAAGAATGTGAAGAAGAAAAATGAGATGAAGAATGAGAGGAAGAAGAATGAGACGAAGAAGAATTAGAAGTAGAAGAATGAGAAGAAGAATGTGACGAAGAAGAATGAGAAGAAGTATGTGAAGTAGAAGAATGAGAAGAAGAAGATAGAGAACAAGAAGAATAAGAAGATGAAGAATAAGAAGAAGAAGAATGAGAAGAGGAATCACAAGAAGAAGAATTAGAAGATGAATGTGAAGAAAAAGAATGAGAAGAAGAAGAATGAGAAGAATAAGAATGAGAAGAAGAATGAGAAGAAGAAGAATGAGAAGAAGAAGAAAGAGAAGAAGAAGAAAGAAGAAGAATGAGAAGAAGAAGAATGAAAAGAAGAATGAGCAGATGAAAAATGCGAAGAAGAAGAATGAAGAGAAGAATGAAGAAAAGAAGAATAAGAAGAAGAATGAGAAGAAGAAAAATGAGAAGAAGAATGAGAAGAAGAAGAATGAGAAGAAGAAGAATTAGATAAAGAATGAGCAAAAGAAGAATTAGAAGAAGAAGAATTAGATGAAGAATGAAGAAAAGAAGAATTAGAAGAAGAACAATGAGAAGAAGAAGAATGAGAAGCAGAATGAGAAGAAGAAGAAGAATGAGAAGAAGAAGAATGAGAAGAAGAAGAATTAGAAGAAGAATGTGAAGAAGAAGAATGAGAAGAAGAAGAATGAGAAGAAGAAATAAGAAGAAGAAGAATGAGAAGAAGAAGAAAGAAGAAGAATGAGAAGAAGAAGAATGAGAATGAAGAAGAATGAAAGAAGAATGAGAAGAAGAAGAATGAGAAGAAAAGAAAGAAAGAAAAAAGAATGAAAAGAAGAATGAGAAGAAGAAGAAGAAGAAGAAGAAGAAGAAGAAGAAAATGAAAGAAAGAATGAGAAGAAGAAGAATGAGAAAGAAGAATGAGAAGAAGAAGAATTAGAAGAAGAAGAATGAGAAGAAGAAGAAGAAAGAAGAATGAAGAAGAAGAATGAGAAGAAGAAGAATGAAAGAAGAAGAATGAAAAGAAGAAGAATGAAAAAGAAGAATGGAAGAAGAAGAATGAGAAGAAGAAGAATGAGAAGAAGAATGAGAAGAAGAAGAATGAAGAAAAAGAATGAGAAGAAGAAGAATGAGAAGAAGAAGAATGAGAAGAAGAAGAATGAGAAGAAGAAGAAGAAAGAAGAAGAATGAAGAAGAAGAATGAAGAAGAAGAATGAAGAAGAGAAGAATGAGAAGAAGAATTAGAAGAAGAAGAATGAAGAAGAATGAAAGAATTTGAAGAATAAGAAGAAGAAGAATGAGAAGAAGAAGAAATGAAGAAGAATGAAAGAAGATGAAAAATGAAGAAAAAGAATGAAAAAGAAGAATGAGAAGAAGAAGAATAAGAAGAAGAATGAGAAGAAGAAAAATGAAGAAGAAGAATGAGATGAAGAATGAGAAGAAGAAGAATTAGATAAAGAATGAGCAAAAGAAGAATTAGAAGAAGAAGAATGAGAAGAAGAAGAATTAGATAAAGAATGAGCAAAAGAAGAATTAGAAGAAGAAGAATAAGAAGAAGAAGAATGAGAAGGAGAATGAGAAGAAGAAGAAGAAGAAGAATGAGAAGAAGAATGTGAAGAATAAGAATGTGAAGAAGAAGAATAAGAAGAAGACTGAGAGGAAGAAGAATTAGAAGAAGAAGAATGAGAAAAAAAAGATTGAGAAGAAGAAGAGTGAGAAGAAGAATGAGAAGATGAAGAAAAAGAAGAAGAACAATGAGAAGAAGAAGAATTAGAAGATGAATGAAGAAGAAGAATGAAAAGAAGAAGAATGAGAAGAAGAAGAATGAGAAGAAGAATGAGAAGAAGAAGAATGAAAAGAAGAACGAGAACAAGAATGAGAAGAAGAAGAATGAGAAGAGAAAGACTGAGAAGAAGAAGAATAAGAAGATGAAAGAGAAGAAGAATGAGAAGATGAAGAATGAGAAGAAGAAGAATGACAAGAATAAGAATGCGAAGAAGAAGAATGAGAAGAAGAACGAGAAGAAGAAGAATGAAAACAAGAACGAGAAGAAGAAGAATGAAAAGAAGATTGAGAAGAAGAATGAGAACAAGGATTAGAAGATGAAGAATTAGAAGCAGAAGAAAGAGAAGAAGAATGAGAAGAAGAAGAATGAGAAGATGAAGAATGAGAAGAAGAAGAATCAGAAGAAGAATGAGATAAAGGATGACAAGAAGAGAATGAGATAAAGAATGAGAAGAAGAAGAATGACAAGAGAAGAATGAGAAGAAGAATGAGAAGAAAAAGAATGAAAAGAAAAAGAACAATGAGAGGAAGAAGAATGAGAAGAAGAAGATTGAGAAAAACAAGAATGAGAAGAAGAATGAGAAGATGAAAAATCGAAAGAAGAAATATGAGAAGAATAATGAGAAGAAAAAGAATGAGACGATGAAGAATGAGAAGAAGAAGAATGAGAAGAAGAAAAATGAGATGAAGAATGTGAAAAAGAAGAATGAGAAGAAGAAGAAATGAGAAGAAGAAGAATGAATGAAGAAGAAGAAGAATGAGAAGAAGAATGAAAGAAGAAGAATGAAGAAGAAAAGAATGAGAAGAAGAAGAATGAGAAGAAGAAGAATGAGAAGAAGAATGAGAAGAAGAAGAATGAGAAGAAGAAGAATGAAAGAAGAAGAATGAGAAGAAGAAGAATGAAGAAGAAGAAGAAGAAGAAAAAGAAGAAGAACAAGAAGAAAGAAGAATGAAGAAGAAGAAGAATGAGAAGAAGAAATGAAGAAAAGAAGAATGAAAGAAGAAGAAGAAAAAAAGAAGAATGAAGAAGAAGAATGAGAAGAAGAAGAATTATGAAGAAGAAGAATGAGAAGAAGAAGAAGAAGAAGAAGAAGAAAGAATAAAGAAGAAGAATGAAGAATGAAAAGAAGAATGAGAAGAAGAAGAATGAAGAAGAAGAATGAGAAGAAGAAGAATGAGAAGAAGAATGAGAAGAAGAAGAAGAATGAGAAGAAGAAGAATGAAGAAGAAGAAGAAGAAGAAGAATGAGAAGAAGAATTTCAAGAAGAAGAATGAGAAGAGAAGAAGAAGAGAAGAAGAAGAATGAGAAGAAGAAGAATGAAGAAGAAGAAGAATGAAAGAAGAAAAATGAGAAGAAGAAGAATGAAAGAAGAAGAATGAGAAGAAGAAGAAGAATGAGAAGAAGAAATGAGAAGAAGAATGAATGAAGAAGAAGAATGAAAGAAGAAGAATGAGAAGAAGAAGAAAGAAAGAGAAGAAGAAGAATTAGAAAAGAAAAAGAAGAAAAGAAGAAGAAAGAGAAGAAGAATGAAAGAAGAAGAATTAGAAGAAGAACAATGAGAAGAAGAAGAAAAAGAAGAAGAAGAATGAGAAGAAGAAGAAGAAGAAGAAGAATGAAAGAAGAAGAAGAATGAAGAAGAAGAAAAGAAAGAAGAAGAATGAGAAGAAGAAGAATGAGAAGAAGAATGAAGAAGAAGAAGAAAAAGAAGAAGAAAGAAATGAGAAGAAGAATGAGAAAAAGAAGAATGAGAAGAAGAAGAATGAGAAAAGAAAATGAGAAGAAGAATGAAGAAGAAGAATGAAAGAAGAAGAATGAGAAGAAGAAGAATGAGAAGATGAAGAATGAGAAGAAGAAGAATGAAAAGAAGAAGAATGAAGAAGAAGAATGAGAAGAAGAAGAATGAGAAGAAGAATGAGAAGAAGAAGAAGAGAAGAAGAATGAATGAAAAGAAGAGAATGAATGAAGAAGAAGAAAGAATGAAGAAGAAGAATGAAGAAGAAGAAGAAGAAGAAGAATGAAGAATGAGAAGAAGAACAAGAAAGAATGAGAAGAAGAAGAATGAGAAGAAGAAGAATGAAGAAGAAGAATGAAAGAAGAAGAAATGAAGAATGAGAAGAAGAATGAAAGAATAAGAATGAAGAAGAAGAATGAGAATGAAAGAAGAATGAGAAGATGAAGAATGAAGAAGAATCAGAAGAAGAATAAAAAGAAAATTGAGAAGAAGAAATGATATGAAGAAGAATGAGAAGAAGAAGAATAAGAAGAAGAAGAATGAGAAGAAGAATGAGAAGAAGAAGAATGAGAAGAAAAAGAATGAAAGAAGAAGAAGAAGAAAAAGAAGAAGAATGAGAAGAAGAAGAATGAAGAAGAAGAAGAATGAGAAGAAGAAGAATGAGAAGAAGAAAGAATGAGAAGAAGAAGAAGAATGAGAAGAAGAAGAATGAGAAGAAGAATGAAAAAGAAGAAGAAGAAGAAGAAGAATGAGAAAAGAAGAAGAATTAAGAAGAAGAAAAACGAGAAGAAGAAGAATGAGAAGAAGAAGAATGAAGAAGAAAAGAATGAGAAGAAGAAGAAAGAAAAAGAAGAAGAGAAGAAGAATGAGAAGAAGAAGAATGAGAAGAAGAAAAAGAAGAAGAAGAATGAGAAGAAGAAATGAGAAGAAGAAGAAGAATGAGAAATGAAGAAGAATAAGAAGAAGAATGAGAAGAAGAAGAAAAGAATAAGAAGAATGAGAAGAAAAAGAAATGAGAAGAAGAATGAGAAGAAAAGAATGAAGAAGAAGAATGAAGAAGAAAAAGAAGAAAGAAAGAAGAATGAGAAGAAGAATGAGAAGAAGAATGAGAAAAGAAGAAGAATGAAGAAGAAGAAAAAGAATGAGAAGAATGAAAGAAGAGAATGAGAAGAAGAAGAATGAGAAGAAGAAGAATGAGAAGAAGAATGAGAAGAAGAAGAAGAATGAGAAGAAAAAATGAGAAGATGAAAAATGAGAAGAAGAATGGAAGAAGAAGAATGAAGAAGAAGAATTAGAAAGAAGAAGAATGAGAAGAAGAAAAATGAGAAGAAAAAGAAAGAAGAAGAAGAATGAGAAGAAGAATGAGAAGAAGAAATGAAGAAGAATGAGAAGAATGAGAAGAAGAAGAATGAAGAAGAAGAAAATGAGAAGAAGAAGAATGAGAAGAAAAAGAAGAAGAATGAAGAAGAAGAAGAATTAAGAAGAAGAATGAGAAGAAGAAGAATGAAGAAGAAGAAGAAGAAGAAAAAGAAAAATGAAAATGAGAAAATGAAAAAAAAAAGAAAAGAATGAAAAAAGAATGAAGAAGAAGAATGAGAAGATGAATAATAAGAAGAAGAAGAATGAGAAGAAGAGTGAAAAGAAGAAGAATTAGAAGAAGAATGAAAAAAAAGAATGAGAAGAAGAATGTGAAGAAGAAGAATGAGAAGAAGAAGAATGAATGAGAAGAAGAATGAGAAGAAGAAGAATGAAAAAAGAAGAATGAGAAGAAGAACGAAAAAAGAAGAATGAGAAGAAGAATGAGAAGATTAAGAATGAGAAAAAGAACAATGAGAAGAAGAAGAAATAAGAAGAAGAAGAATAAGAAGAAGAAGAAGAAGAAGAATGAAGAAGAAGAAGAATGAAAGAAGAAGAATGAGAAGAAGAAGAATGAAAGAAGAAGAATGAAAAAGAAAGAAGAAGAAGAAGAAAGAAGAAGAATGAGAAGAAGAAGAATGAGAAGAAGAAGAATGAGAAGAAGAAGAAGAAGAAGAATGAAAGAAGAAGAAATGAAGAAGAAGAATGAGAAGAAGAAGAATGAGAAGAAGAATGAGAAGATGAAGAATGAGAAGAAAAAGAAGAAGAAGAAATGATGAAGAAGAAGAATGAAAGAAGAAGAATGAATAAGAAGAAGAATGAGAAGAAGAAATGAAGAAGAAGAAAAATGAAGAAGAAGAATTAGAATGAAGAAGAAGAATGAGAAGAAGAAGAATGAGAAGAAGAAGAATCAAAGAAGAATGAGAAGAAGAAGAATGAAGAAGAAGAAGAATGAGAAAAAAAGAATGAAAGAAGAATGAGAAGAAGAAGAATGAAAAAAGAAGAATGAGAAGAAGAAGAATGAGAAGAAGAAGAAAGAATGAAGAAGAATGAAGAAGAAGAAGAAGAAGAAGAAGAATGAAAGAAAAAGAATGAAAGAAGAAGAATGAGAAGAAGAAGAATGAATTAGAGAAAAGAAAGAATGAAGAAGAAGAATGAGAAAGAAGAAGAAGATAAAGAAGAAGAAAAGAAGAAGAATGAGAAAAGAATGAGAAGAAGAAGAATGAAGAAGAAGAAGAATGAAGAAGAAGAATGAGAAGAAGAAGAAAAGAAGAAGAAGAAGAAGAATGAAGAAGAATAAAAATGAGAAGAAGAAGAAGAATGAGAAGAAGAAGAATGAGAAGAAGAAGAATGAGAAGAAGAAGAATGAGAAGAAGAATAAGAAACAAGAATGAGAAGAAGAAGAATGAGAAGAAAAAGAAGAAGAATGAGAAGAAGAAGAATGAGAAGAAGAATGAGAAGAAGAAGAATGAGAAGAAAATGAGAAGAAGAAAATGAGAAGAAGAAAGAAAGAAGAAGAAGAATGAGAAGAAGAAGAAAAAGAAGAAGAAAAGAATGAAGAAGAAGAATGAGAAGAAGAAGAAAGAAGAAGAAGAAATGAAAAAGAAGAATGAGAAAGAAGAAGAATGAGAAGAAGAAGAATGAGAAGAAGAATGACAAGAAAGAAGAATGAGAAGAAGAATGAAGAATGAGAAGAAGAAGAAATGAGAAGAAGAAGAAAAGAAGAAGAAGAATGAGAAAAGAATGAAGAAGAAAAAAATGAAAAAGAAGAATGAGAAGAAGAATGAGAAGAATGAAGAATGAAGAAGAAGAATGAGAAAGAAGAAGAAAAGAAGAAGAAGAATGAGAAGAAGAAGAAGAATGAGAAGAAGAATGAGAAGAAGAAGAATGAGAAAAAGAAGAATGAGAAGAAGAAGAATGAGAAGAAAAAGAGAAGAAGAAGATGAAGAAGAAAAATGAGATGAAGAATGAAAAGAATGAAAGAATGAGAAGAAGAAGAAGAAAAATGAACAAGAAGAAGAACAAGAATGAGAAGAAAAAGAATGAGAAGAAAAAGAATGAGAAGAAGAATGAAGAAGAAGAAGAATGAGAAGAAGAATGAGAAGAAGAAGAATGAGAAGAAGAAGAATGAGAAGAAGAAGAATGAGAAGAAGAAGAATGAAAAAGAAGAAGAAGAAGAATGAAAGAAGAAGAAAGAAGAAGAATGAGAAGAAGAAGAATGAAGAAGAAGAATGAGAAGAAGAAGAATGAAGAAGAAGAAGAAGAATGAGAAGAAGAATGAAGAAAGAAGAAGAATGAGAAGAAGAATGAGAAGAAATGAAGAATGAGAAGAAGAAGAATGAGAAGAAGAAGAATGAGAAGAAGAAGAATGAGAAGAAGAAAAAATGAGAAGAAGAAGAATGAGAAGAAGAAGAATGAGAAGAAGAAGAATGAGAAGAAGAAGAATAAGAAGAAGAAATGAAGAATGAAGAAGAATGAGAAGAAGAAGAATGAGAAGAAGAAGAAGAAGAAGAAGAAGAGAAGAAAAAAAGAAAAGAAGAAGAAGAAGAAGAATGAAGAAGAAGAATGAGAAGAAGAATGAGAAGAAGAAAATGAGAAGAAGAAGAATGAGAAGAAGAAGAATGAGAAGAAGAAGAATGAGAAGAAAAAGAATGAGAAGAAGAATGAAAAAAGAAGAATGAAAAGAAGAAGAATGAGAAAAAGAAGAATGAAGAAGAAAGAATTAAAAGAAGAAAAGAAGAATGAAAGAAGAAGAATGAGAAGAATAAGAATGAAGAAGAAAAAGAATAAGAAAAGAAGAATGAGAAGAAGAAGAATGAGAAGAAGAAAAAAAGAAAAGAAGAAGAATGAGAAGAAGAATGAGAAGAAGAATGAGAAGAAGAAGAATGAGAAGAAAAAGAATGAGAAGAAGAAGAATGAGAAGAAGAAGAATGAGAAGAAGAATGAGAAGAAGAAGAATGAGAAGAAGAAGAATGAGAAGAAGAATGAGAAAAATAAGAATGAATGAAGAAGAAGAATAAGAAGAAAATGAGAAGAAGAAGAAGAAGAACAAGAATGAAAGAAAATGAGAAGAAGAAGAATAAGAAGAAAAAAAAAAAGAATGAATGAAGAAGAAGAATGAGAAGAAGAATGAGAAGAAGAATGAGAAGAAAATGAGAAGAAGAAAAATGAGAAGAAGAAGAATGAAGAAGAAGAATGAGAAAAAGAAGAAGGAGAAGAAGAAGAAGAAGAAGATGAAGAAGATGATGAATAAGATGAAGAGGACTGAGATGAAGAATTAGAAGAAGAACAATAAGAAACACAGAGAGAAGAACAAGAATGAGAAGAAAAAGAATGAGAAGAAAAAGAATGAGAAGAAGAATGTGAAGAAGAAGAATGAGAAGAAGAATGAGAAGATGAAGAATGAGAAGAAGAAGAATGAGAAGAAAAGAATGAGCAGAAGAATGTGAAGAAGATGAATGAGAAGAAGAAGAATGGGAAGAAGAATGAGCAGATGAAAAATGCGAAGAAGAAGACGAATGAGAAGAAGAATGGGAAGAAGAAGAATGGGAAGAAGATGAATGAGAAGAAGAATGTGAAGAAGAAGAATGAGAAGAAGAAGAATGAGAAGAAGAAGAATGAGAAGAAGAAGAATGAGAAGAAGAAGAATGAGAAGATGAAGAATGAGAAGAAGAATGAGAAGAAGAAGAATGAGAAGAAGAAGAATGAGAAGATGAAGAATGAGAAGAAAAATAAGAAGAAGAAATATGATAAGAAGAATAAGAAGCAAAACGAGAAGAAGATGAATGAGAAGAAAAATATGAAGACAACGACGAAGAAGAAGAATTAGAAGAAGAAGAATGAGAAGAAGAATGAGAGGAAGAAGAATGAGAAGAAGAATGAGAAGAAAAAGAATGAGAATAAAAAGAATGAGAAGAAGAATGAGAGGAAGAAGAATGAAAATATGAAGAATGAGAAGAAGAAGAATGTGAAGAAGAAGAAAGAGAAGAATGTGAAGAAGAAGATTGAGAAGAAGAATGAAAGGAAAAAGAATGAAAAGAAGAATGTGAAGCAGAAGAATGAGAAGAAAAATGTGCCGAAAAAGAAGAATGAGCAGAAGCAGTTGAAGAAGAAAGAGAAGAAAAAGATTGAGAAGAAGAATGAGAAGAAGAATGTGAAGAAGAAGAATGAGAAGAAGAATGTGAAGAAGAAGAATGAGAAGAAAAAGAATGAGAAGAATAAAAATCAGGAAAAAATGAAGAATGAGAAGAAGAATAAGAAGAACAATCAGAAGCAGAATAAGAAGAACAATAAGAAACAAAATGAGAAGAAGATGAATGAGAAGAAAAATATGAAGAATGAGAGGAAGAAGAATGAGAAGAAGAATGAGAAGAAGAATGAGAAGAAAATTGAGAAGAAGAAAAATGAGAAGAAGAATTAGAAGAAATATGAGAAGAAAAAGATTGAGAATAAAAAGAATGAGAAGAAGAATGTGAAGAGGAAGAATGAGAATATGAAGAATGAGAAGAAGAAGAATGTGAAGAAGAAGAATGAGAAGAAGAAGAATGAGATGAATAATTAGATGAAGAATGAGAAGAAGTGTGAGAAGAAGAAGAATGAGAAGAAGCAGAAAAATGATTAAAAGAAGAATGAGAAGAAGAAGATGAAGAATGATGATAAGAATAATGAGAAGAAGAAGAATGAGAAGAAGGAGAATGAGAAGAAGAAAAATGAGAAGAAGAAGAATGAGAAGAAGAATGAGAAGAAGGAGAATGAGAAGAAGAATGAAAAGAAGAAGAATGAGAAGAAGAATGAGAAGAAGAAGAATGAGAAAAGAAGAATGAGAAAAAGAATGTGAAGAAGAAGAATGAGAAGAAAAATATTGAGAAGAAGAAGATTGAGAAGATGAAGAATGAGAAGAAGAAGAATGAGAAGAAGAATGAGATGAAGAATTAGAAAAAGAATGTGAAGAAAGAGAATGAGAAGAAGAAGAATGAGAAGAAGAAGAATGAGAAGAAGAAGAATTAGAAGAAGAATGAGAAGAAGAAGAAGAATGAGAAGATTAAGAATGAGAAGAAGAAGAAGAAGAATGAGAAGAAGAATGAGAAAAAGAATTAGAAGAAGAATGAGAAGAAAAAGAATGAGAAGAAGAAATGAGAAGAAGAAGAATGAGAAGAAGAATGAGAAGAAGAAGAATGAGAAGAAGAAGAATTAGAAGAAGAAGAATGAGAAAAGAAGAATTAGAAGAAGAAGAATGAGAAGAAGAAGAATGAGAAGAAGAATGAAAACATGAAGAATGAGATGAAGAATTGGAAAAAGAAGAATGAGAAGATGTGGAATGAGAGGAAAAAGAATGAAAAGAAGAATGAGAGGAAGAAGAATGAGAAGAAGAAGAATAAGAAGCAGAAGAATGAGAAGAAAAATATGCCGAAGAAGAATGAGAAGTAGAAGAATGACATGAAGAATGAAGAAGAAGAATGAGAAGAAAAAGATTGAGAAGAGAAAGATTGAGAAGAAGAAGAATGAGAAAATGAAGAATGAGAAGATGAAGAATGAGAAGAAGAAGAATGAGAAGAAGAATGAGAAGAAGAATGAGAAGAAGAATGAAAAGAAGAATGAAAAGAAGAAGAATGAGAAAAGAAAATGAAAGAAGAAGAATGAGAAGAAGAATGAGAAGAAGAAGAATGAAGAAGAAGAATGAGAAGAAGAAGAATGAGAAGAAGAATGAGAAGAAGAAGAATTAGAAGAAGAAGAATGAGAAGAAGAATATTGAAGAAGAAGAATGAGAAGAAGAAGAATGAGAAGAAGAAGAATGAGAAGAAGAAAATGAGAAGAAGAAGGAATGAAAAGAAGAAGAATGAAGAAGAAGAAGAATGAAGAAAAGAATGAGAAGAAGAAAATGAGAAGAAGAAGAATGAGAAGAAGAAGAATGAGAAGAAGAAGAATGAGAAGAAGAAGAATGAGAAGAAGAATGAGAAGAAGAATGAATGAAGAAGAAGAAATGAGAAGAAGAAGAAATGAGAAGAAGAAGAATGAGAAGAAGAATGAGAAGAAGAAGAATGAGAAGAAGAAGAATGAAGAAGAAGAAGAAAGAAGAAGAAGAAATGAGAAGAAGAATGAGAAGAAGAAGAATGAGAAGAAGAAGAATGAAGAAGAAGAATGAAGAAGAAGAAGAAAAAAGAGAAGAAGAAGAATGAGAAGAATGAGAAGAAGAAGAAGAAGAAGAAGAAGAAGAATGAGAAGAAGAAGGATGAGAAGTGTAAGAATGAGAAGAAGAAGGATGAGAAGTGTAAGAATGAGAAGAAGAATGTGACGAAAAGAAGAATGAGAAGAAAAAGAATGAGAAGAAGAATGAGAAAAAGAAGAATGAGAACAAGCACAAGAACATGAAGAATGACAAGAAAAAGAATGAGACGAAGAATGTGGAGAACAAGAATGTAAGGAAGAAGAATGAGAAGAAGAATGAGAGGAAGAAGAATGAGAAGAAGAAGAATGAGAAGAAGAAGAATGAGAAGAAGAATGTGATGAAGAAGAATAAGAAGAAGAATGAGAAGTAGAATGAGAAGAAGAATGAGAAGAAGATTGAGAACGAGAATGTGAAGAAGAATGAGAAAAAGATGAATGCGAAGAAGAATGTGAAGAAGAAGACTGAGAAGAAGAAGAATGAGGAGAAGAAGAATGAGAAGAAGAAGAATGAGAAGAAGAAGATTGAGAAGAACAAGAAAGAGAAGAAGAAAGAGAAGAAGAATGGGCAGAAGAACATGAAGATGAAGAATGAGACGAAAAGGAATGAGATGAAAAGGAATGAGAAGAAGAAAGTTAAGAATAAGAATGTGAAGAAGAAGAATGAGAGGAATAAGAATGAGAAGAAGAAGGATGAGACGTATAAGAATGAGAAGAAGAATGTGACGAAGAAGAATGAGAAGAAGAAGAATGAGAAGAAGAATGAGAAGAAGAAGAATGAGAAGAAGAAGAAGAATGAGAAGAAGAAGAAGAATGAGAAGAAGAACGAGAAGATGAAGAATGATGGGAAAAAGAATAAGAAAAAGAATGTGAATAACAACAATGTGAAGAAAAAGAATGAGAAGAAGAATGAGAGGAAGAAGAATGAGAAGATGAAGAATGAGAACAAGAAGAATGAGAAGAAGAAGAATGAGAAGAAGAATGAGAACAAGAATGTGAAGAAGAAGAATGAGAAGAAAAAGAATGAGTAGAAGAATGTGAAGAAGAAGAATGAGAAAAAGAAGAATGTGAAGAAGAAGAATGAGAAGAAGAATAATGAGAAGAAGAATGAGAAGAAGAAGAATGAGCAGAAAAATGAGAAGAAGAAGAAGAAGAATGTGAAGAAAGAAGAAGAATGAGAAGAAGAAGAAGAATGAGAAGAAGAAGAATTAGAAGAAGAACGAGAAGGTGAGGAATGATAGGAGAAAGAATGTGAAGAACAAGAATATGAAGAAGAAGAATGAGAAGAAGAATGAGAGGAAGAAGAATGAGAAGATGAAGAATGAGAAGCACAAGAATGAGAAGAAGAATGTAAAGAGGAAGAATGAGAAGAAGATGAATGAGAAGAAGAAGAATGAGAAGAAGAAGAATAAGAAAAAGAAGAATGAGAAGAAGAAGAATTAGAAGAAGAAGAATTAGAAGAAGAAGAATGAGAAGAAAAATGAGAAGAGGAATGAGAAGAAAAATGAGAAGAAGAAGAATGAGAAGAGGAACTAGAAGATGAAGAATGAGAAGAAGAAGAATATGAAGAATAAGAATGTGAAGAAGAAGAATGAGAAGAGGAATGAGAACAAGAATGTGAAGAAGAAGAATGAGAAGAAGAATGAGAACAAGAATGTGAAGAAAAAGAATGAGAAGAAGAATGTCAAGAAGAAGAATGAGAAGATGAAGAATGAGAAGAAGAAGAATGTGAAGAAGAAGAATTAGAAGAAGAAGAATGAGAAGAAGAAGATTGAGAAGAAGAATGAGAAGAAGAAGAAGAATGACAAGAAGAAGAATGTGAAGAATAAGAAGAATGTGAAGAATAAGAAGAATGAGAAGAAGAATGTGAAGAAGAAGAACTAGAAGAAGAATAATGCGAAGAATTAGAAGAAGAATGAGAAAAAGAATAACCAAACAATTCATCAAGCATATCATCTAACTTAGGAATAAGATATCTATACTTTACAGTGATTTTATTGATGACCTGACTATCAACGTACATGCACCATGTTCCCTCTTTCTTTGGAATCAAGATAACAGGAACAGAACATGGACTAGGACTTTCCATCACAAAGTCCTTTTGCAGCAACTCCTTCACTTGCTTTTGAATTTCCTTTGTTTCCTCGGGATTTCTTCTATAGGCTGGTCTATTTGGGATTGGACAACCAAGAATGAGGTCAATTTGATGCTCAATACCTCTTAAAGGAGGTAATCCATGAGGCACTTCATCTGGAAAAACATCAGTGACTTCCTGTAACAAAGAATCAACTTTACAAGGAAAAGAAGAATGAAATTTGTTAGTGAAATAAACACCCTTGTACTAGAGTACAAGTAGTTTCTCTTTTGCTGATAACACACTCCCAACCTCTCTTGTCTTTGCAAATGCACTCATTTTCTTACTTTTCTCTTCACTACACTCAATTTCATGTTTTTCTTTTTTCTTCTTATTTTCACTCATATTTTCCTTTCTTTTGAATGCTCAATTGTTCTTCCCTCAACTTACACTCTCTTACTTTCCTCATTTTTATTTGATCTTCACATACTTGCTTTGGATAAAATGGAGTAAGATTAATTTTAAAATCATTGTAAATAAGCGACAAACAATTGGTATACCCCTTGTGGGTCACCTTGCGATCAAGCTGCCATGAGCGGCCCAAAAGTATATGCCCTGCCTCCATAAGAACCACATCACACAATACTTAATCTTTGTAATTCTCAATAGCAAAAGGCACTGAAACTTGCTTGCCATTCTTTACTTCTCCAATATTACTAAGCCATTGCAGCTTATAAGGCCTAGGGTGTTTGGCAGTTTGCAAATTTATTTTCTCCACTAGAATAGTACTAGCCACATTGGTGCAACTCCCTCCATCTAGAATTATGCTGCACATTTTCCCTTGATCAAGGGACCTAGTATGAGAAATATGCTCACGTGGCTCCACATCACCATCTTCCTTAGGTTGTATGCTAAGAACACACCTAGTATCAAGTACAACTCCATCTACAGGTTCAGCAACTTCCACATCACTAGAATTCTCCAATGGTGGCATTTCATCATCACTTGAGCTCTCACTTTCTACTTCTCCATTATCTATCATCATCATTGCTCTTTTATTTGGACATTGAGAAGTAATATGTTCAACTCCTTGACACCTGAAACACTTGATATCATGTGATCTATATGATGTATCAGTGTTAATTTTACCTTTAGGAGGAGCACTTGAATATTTGGCAATCACATCTTCTTTAGGATTTGTAACAGTTGTACTATTCTTCCAATTTGATTTCCATGAAGAGCTAGAAGATGAAGCAAATTTGGAAGATCTTTTAGACTTCAATTGCCTCTCCACTTGAATTGCTTTGTGCAATAAGTCCTCTATCTCCATATGATGCTGCAACTCCACCACATCAGCAATCTCTTTCTTTAAACCTCCAATGAATCTAGTCATAGTTACCTCACAGTTTTCCTTCACATTGGCTCTAGTCATGACTATTTTCATCTCCTTATAGTAATTCTCCACACTCATACAACCTTGTGTCAAACTTTGCAATTTTCTATGCAAGTCCCTATGGTAATGACTTGGTACAAATCTCCTTCTCATGATAGACTTCATATCTTCCCATGTATGAATGGGTCTTTCTCCATTTCTATGCCTGTTAATCACAAATTGATCCCACCAAATATTAGCATAGTCAGTAAATTTAACAACTGCTAATATTAGCATAGTAGTTGTGACAATCAAACACATGTTCAACTTTTCTCTCCCACTCCAAGTACAATTCAGGATCATTCTTCCCTTGGAATGTAGGGATTGTCATCTTAATGTTACCCAAGTAATTGTCACGTCTTGGTTCACCTCTTCTTCTTTCTTTATTTTTATTATATCTTCTATCTGAATACTCCTCTTCTTCTTCCTCATCAATATGTTGACTTGTATGACTCTTATACCTGGTTATAGATTGTAAATCATCCATCCTTGCATTTAGAGTCTTGAATTGTTCTTGAACAGCCTTGATGAGTAATTTGATATCAACATCTCGCTCTCCTTCGCTACTCATGATTAAAATACTGCAAAATCAAGTTAGAAAAAAAAATCCTCACACAATACTCTCTCACGTGTTTACGCTCGAATTATGTTGTAATCACTCGTGTATCACTCAATTTGGCTTTTTTTTTTGTTTCACCACTCTTGCCTTTTACCACTCAACTTTTCCTTATGAGCTCTTAAGTAAGAACTTTTAAGAATGATGGTACGCAGCAAGAAACAATAAGGATTTGGTAATTTGATAACTTTAGAGAACAAGAATTAGCAAGAAACAAGGAATTCTAGATTGTTTGACACGTACAATGAAAGTAGTGTAGATGCATGGGGGAAATATTACAAAAATTCAAACTTTTCTGTTTAGTTGTTTTTTTTTCAATATGCAAGGCAAAATAACAAATTGACTACTAGCCCTTCTTGTTTTTGCTCTTTTTTTTCACCTTTCTCTTTCGTTCTTTTTTTTTGTGTGATTGTTTTTTTTTTTATCGAAGGGAACAAAATACAATGAGGCAAAAGGAAGGACGACAAACTTAATGACTTAAATAAAGGGATATGAATGGACACAAATAATTAGAATAAGTAAGGATGACAAAGTACGGGAAATATCAAAAGAACTAACAATTTTTTTTTTAATTTTTTTTATTAATAAATTGAAAAAATAGAGACACAAAGGATAGAGAATATCTGATTTCAAGAGCCGAAGCTCTAATACCAAATGACACGATCTTAAAGATGGACCGTCTTGAAATCAGACGAAAAGAGGAACTTGACCCTAGCCGTGACCTGCCGGTAGAACCAAAGTTATCAGAAGTGCGACCCTAACCGTGACCTGCCAGTAGAACCAACACTATAAAAGTTCTTTAACCTAAGAACCAAAGGAAAAGTGCTCACAAAGAAACACAAATATTATTCAAATTATGAATTATGTCCTTCTGGATGGTTACAAGAGTTTATTTATAGGCTTAACTAGACAACCCTGAAATCAATGCCCATTAATATTTTAATTGGCATAAAATCTCATGGATTTAATGTCCATTAATACCTTAATTGGCATAAAATCCCATCCACTAGATCTCCTCACCAACCTTTTATTTCCATCATTAATGACTTCCTATTTTTCCACCAACTATCCAACTTTCCCTTTTTCTACCAACTATCAAAACGTGATTT
Organism: Mucuna pruriens; assembly: GCA_025330945.1. Taxonomy (NCBI): domain Eukaryota; kingdom Viridiplantae; phylum Streptophyta; class Magnoliopsida; order Fabales; family Fabaceae; genus Mucuna; species Mucuna pruriens. Next base: position 45,213 of record JAENHJ010000369.1, on the reverse strand, counting down.
ATGCGAAAATACATCTAAATAAATCCTAATTAACTACTTAGCCTAAATTACATGACAATGACTTTGAGCTTTACATGTGTTCTTCAAAATGGGCTCCAATCTTCATCAACTTATAATAAAGTGACCCATTTTGGTACAGTCTCTAATTCACTTTGCTCTAAACTTTTCGTAATTCCCAACCTTAGGCCTGGCAACAATTGCTTCATTATTTGGGTTTTGGGCCTAGTCATGAAACCTCCAATGTCACGCCAATTATCTTTGACTTTGTTGGTTGGGTCTATCAAGAAGATTGAGAAGAAGAAGAATGAGAAGAAGAAAAATTAGAAGAAGAAGAATGAAAAGAAGAAGATTGAGAAGAAGAAGCATGAGAAGAAGAATGAGAAAATGAAGAAGAATGAGAAGAAGAAGAATGAGAAAAGAACGAGAAGATGAAGAATCAGAGGAAAAGGAATGAGAAGAAGAGTATGAAGAATAAGAATTTGAAGATGAGAAGAAAAATGAGAGGAAAAAGAATGAGAAGAAGAAGAATGAGAAGTATAAGAACGAGAAGAAGAATGTGACGAAGAAGAATGAGAAGAAGAAGAATGAGAAGAAGAATGAAAGAAGAAGAATGAGAAGAAGAAGAATGAGAAAAGGAAGAATGAGAAGAAGAAGAATGAAAAGATGAAGAATGAGAAGAAGAAGAATTAGAAGTAGAATGAAAAGATGAAGAAAGAGAAGAAGAAGAATTAGAAGTAGAATTAGAAACAAAATGAGAAGAAAAAGAATCAGAAGAAGAAGAAGAATTAGAAGAAGAAGAATGATAAGAAGAAGAAAAACGAGAAGAACTATGAGAAGAAGAAGAAGATTCAGAAGAAGAAGAATGAGAAGAAGAACGAGAAGATCAAGAATGAGAGGAAAAAGAATTAGATGAAGAATGTAAAGAATAAGAATGTGAAGAAGAAGAATTAGAAGAAGAATGAGAGGAAGAACAATGAGAAGAAGAAGAATATGATGAAGAAGAATGTGAAGACGAAGAATGAAGAAGAAGTATAAGAAGAAGAAGAAGAAGAATGAGAAGATGAAGAATGAGAAGAAGAATTAGAAGAAGAATGAGTAGAAAAAGAATGAGAAGAAGAAGAAGGAGAAGAAGAATGAGAAGAAGAATGAGAAGAAGAAGAAGAAGAAGAAGAAGAAGAAGAATGAGAAGAAGAATAAAAAGAAGAATGAGAAGAAGAACGAGCAGAAGAATGAGAAGATGAAGATTGAGAAGAAGAAGAATGAGAAGAAGAAGAATGACAATAATAGTGAGAAGAAAAAGAATGAGAAAAAGAATGCGAAGAAGAAGAATAAGAAAAAGAAGAATAAGAAGAAGAACGGGAAGATGAAGAGTAATAGGAAAAATAATGAGAAAAAGAAGGTGAAGAACAAGAATGTAAAGAAGAAGAATGAAAGGAGGAAGAATGAGAAGAAGAAGAATGAGAAGTAGAAGAATGAGAACAAAATGTGAAGAAGAAGAATGAGACCAAGAAGAAAGAGAAGAAGAATGTGAAGAAGAAGAATGAGAAGAAGAAGAATGAGAAGAAGAAGAATAAGAAGAAGAAGAATGAGAAGAAGAAGATTGAGAAGAAGAAGAATGAGAAGAAGAAGAATAAGAAGAAGAATGAGAAGAAGAAGAACGAGAACAACAAGAATGAGAAGAAGAAGAATCAGAAGAAGAAGAAGAATGAGAAGAAGAAGATTGAGAAGAAGAAGAATGAAAGGAAGAATGAGAAGAAGAAGAATGAGAGAGGAAGAAGAATGAGAAGAAGAATGTGAAAAAGAAGAATAAGAAGAAGCAGATTGACAAGAAGAAGAAGAAGAAGAATGAGAAGAAGAATGAAAAGAAGAAGAATGAGAAGAAGAATGAGAAGAAGAAGGAGAAGAAGAAGAATGACAAGAAGAATGAAAAAATAAAGAATGAGAAGAAGAAGAAGGAAAAGAAGAATAAAAAGAAGAATGAGAAGAAGAATGAGAAGAAGAATGAGAAAAAGAATAACAAGGAAAACAATGCGAAGAAGAAGAATGAGAAGAAGAAGAATGAGAAGTAGAAAAATGAGAAGAAGAATGTGAAGAAGAAGAATGAGAAGAAGACAAAAAATGAGAAGAAGAATGTGTAGAAGAAGAATGAGAAGAAGAAGAACGAGAAGAAGAAGAATGAGAAGAAGAAGAATGAGAAGAAGAAGAATGAGAAGAAGAAGAATTAGAAGAAGAATGAGTAGAAAAAGAATGAGAAGAAGAAGAATGAGAAGAATAAGAATGAGAAGAAGAAGAATGAGAAGAAGAATGAGAAGAAGAAGGAGAAGAAGGAGAAGAAGAAGAATGACAAGAAGAATGACAAAATAAAGAATGAGAAGAAGAAGAAGGAAAAGAAGAATAAAAAGAAGAATGAGAAGAAGAATGAGAAAAAGAATAACAAGGAGAACAATGCAAAGAAGAAGAATGAGAAGAAGAAGAATGAGAAGTAGAATGTGAAGAAGAAGAATGAGAAGAAGACAAAAAATGAGAAGAAGAATGTGTAGAAGAAGAATGAGAAGAAGAAGAAGAGAAGAAGAAGAATGAGAAGAAGAAGAATTAGAAGAAGAAGAATGATAAGAAGAAGAAAACGAGAAGAACTATGAGAAGAAGAAGAAGATTCAGAAGAAGAAGAATGAGAAGAAGAACGAGAAGATCAAGAATGAGAGGAAAAAGAATTAGATGAAGAATGTAAAGAATAAGAATGTGAAGAAGAAGAATTAGAAGAAGAATGAGAGGAAGAACAATGAGAAGAAGAAGAATATGATGAAGAAGAATGTGAAGACGATGAATAAGAAGAAGTATATTGAGAAGAAGAAGAATGAGAAGATGAAGAATGAGAAGAAGAATTAGAAGAAGAATGAGTAGAAAAAGAATGAGAAGAAGAAGAACGAGAAGAAGAATGAGAAGAAGAAGAATGAGAAGAAGAATGAAGAAAGAAGAAGAAATGAGAAGAAGAATGAGAAGAAGAAGAAGGAGAAGAAGAAGAATGAGAAGAAGAAGAAGGAGAAGAAGAAGAATGAGAAGAAGAATAAAAAGAAGAATGAGAAGAAGAATGAGCAGAAGAATGAGAAGATGAAGATTGAGAAGAAGAAGAATGAGAAGAAGAAGAATGAGAAGAAGAAGAATGACAAGAGAAGAAGAAGAATGAGAAAAAGAATGAAGAAGAAGAATAAGAAAAAGAAGAATAAGAAGAAGAACGGGAAGATGAAGAGTAATAGGAAAAATAATGAGAAAAAGAAGGTGAAGAACAAGAATGTGAAGAAGAAGAATGAAAGGAGGAAGAATGAGAAGAAGAAGAATGAGAAGTAGAAGAATGAGAACAAAATGTGAAGAAGAAGAATGAGAAGAAGAAGAAAGAGAAGAAGAATGTGAAGAAGAAGAATGAGAAGAAGAAGAATGAGAAGAAGAAGAATAAGAAGAAGAAGAATGAGAAGAAGAAGAATAAGAGAAGAAGAAGAATGAGAAGAAGAAGAAGAAGAAGAAGAAGAAGAATGAAGAAGAAGAAGAAAAAATGAACAACAAGAATGAGAAGAAGAAGAAGAATGAGAAGAAGAAGATTGAGAAGAAGAAGAAAAGAAGAAGAATGAAAGGAAGAATGAGAAGAAGAAGAATGAGCGAGGAAGAAGAATGAGAAGAAGAATGTGAAAAAGAAGAATAAGAAGAAGCAGATTGACAATAAGAAGAATGAGAAGAAGAATGAGAAGATGAAGAATGAGAAGAAGAAGAATGAGAAGAAGAATGAAGAAGAATGAGAAGAAGAAGAATGACAAGAAGAATGAAAAAATAAAATGAAATGAAGAAGAAGAAAGAAAAAGAAAAGAAGAATGAGAAGAAGAAGAATGAGAAGAAGAAGAATGAGAAGAAAGAATGAGAAGAAGAAGAAATGAGAAGAAGAAGAAGAAGAAGAATGAAGAAGAAGAATTAAGAAGAAGAATGAGAAGAAGAAGAATGAGAAGAAGAAGAAATGAAGAAGAAGAAGAAGAAGAAGAATGAGAAGAAGAAGAATGAGAAGAAGAAGAAAATGAGAAGAAGAAGAATGAGAAGAAGAAGAATGAGAAGAAGAAGAATGAGAAGAAGAAGAATGAAAGAAGAATGAGAAGAAGAATGAGAAGAAGAATGAGAAGAAGAAGAAGAAGAAGAAGAATGAGAAGAAGAAGAATGAGAAGAAATAGAATGAGAAGAAGAAGAAGAGAAGAAAAAGAATGAAAGAAGAAGAAGAATGAGAAGAAGAACGAGAAGAAGAAGAATGAGAAGAAAGAATGAAAAGAAGAAGAATGAAGAATGAAGAAGAATGAGAAGAAGAAGAAGAAGAAGAAGAAGAAAATGAAAAGAAGAATGAAAAAAAAGAATGAGAAGAAGAAGAAGGAAAAAAGAATAAAAAGAAGAAAGAAGAATGAGAAAAAGAAGAATGAGAAGAAGAAAAACAATAAGAAGAAGAAGAATGAGAAGAAGAAGAATGAGAAGTAAGAAAATGAGAAGAAGAATGAAAGAAGAAATGAGAAGAAGAAGAAAAAGAAGAAGAAGAAGAAAGAAGAAGAAGAAGAATGAAGAAGAAGAAGAATGAAGAAGAAGAAGAAAGAAGAAGAAGAACGAAAGAAAGAATGAAAGAAGAAGAAGAAGAAGAAGAATGAGAAGAAGAAGAATTAAGAAGAAGAATGAGAAGAAGAAGAATGAGAAGAAGAAGAATGAGAAGAAGAAGAAGAAGAAGAAGAAGAATTAGAAGAAGAATGAGAAGAAGAAAGAATGAGAAGAAGAAGAATGAGAAGAAGAAGAATGAGAAGAAGAAGAATGAGAAGAAGAATGAGAAATAAGAAGAATGAAAGAAGAAGAAAAGAAGAAGAAGAAGAAGAAGAAGAAGAAGAATGAAGAAAAGAAGAAGAATGAGAAGAAGAAGAATGAGAAGAAGAATGAGAAGAAGAAGAATGAGAAGAAGAAGAAAAAAAAGAAGAAGAATGAGAAGAAGAAGAAGAGAGAAGAAGAAGAAGAAGAAGAAGAAGAAGAAGAATGAGAAGAAGAAGAATGAGAAGAAGAAGAATGAGAAAAGAAGAATGAAAGAAGAAGAAATGAGATGAAGAAGAAGAATGAGAAGAAGAAGAATGAAGAAGAATGAAAGAAGAAGAAGAAGAATGAAGAAGAAGAAGAATGAATGAAGAAGAAGAATGAGAAGAAGAAGAAGAAGAATGAGAAGAAGAAGAATGAGAAGAAGAATGAAGAAGAAGAATGAGAAGAAGAAGAATGAGAAGAAGAATGAAAGAAGAAGAATGAGAAGAAGAAGAATGAGAAGAAGAAGAATGAGAAGAAGAAGAATGAGAAGAAGAAGAATGAGAAGAAGAAGAATGAGAAGAAGAAGAATGAGAAGAAGAAGAATGAGAAGAAGAAGAAGAAGAAGAAGAATAAGAAAAGAAGAATGAGAAGAAGAATGAATGAGAAGAAGAAGAAAGAAGAAGAAGAAGAATGAGAAGAAAGAAGAATGAGAAGAAGAAGAATGAGAAGAAGAATGAATGAGAAGAAGAATGAGAAAGAAGAAGAATGAGAAGAAGAAGAAATGAAGAAGAAGAATGAAGAAGAAAAATGAGAAGAAGAAGAAGAAGAAGAAGAATGAGAAGAAGAAGAATGAGAAGAAGAAGAATGAGAAGAAGAAGAATGAGAAGAAGAAGAATGAGAAGAAGAATGAGAAGAAGAAGAATGAGAAGAAGAAGAATGAAGAAGAAGAATGATGAAGAAGAAGAAGAAGAAGAAGAAGAAAAGAAGAAGAAGAATGAAAGAAGAAGAATGAGAAGAAGAAGAATGAAGAAGAAGAATGAGAAGAAGAAAGAATGAGAAGAAGAAGAAGGAAAAGAAGAAGAAAGAAGAATGAGAAAAGAAGAATGAAGAAGAAGAATGAGAAAAAGAATAAGAAGAAAAGAAGAATGAGAAGAAGAATGAGATGAAGAAGAATGAGAAGAAGAAAAATGAGAAGAAGAATGAAGAAAAGAATGAGAAGAAGAAAAATGAGAAGAAGAATGAGAAGAAGAAGAAGAAGAAGAAGAAGAAGAAAGAAGAAGAATGAATGAAGAAGAAGAAGAATGAGAAGAAGAAGAATGAGAAGAAGAAGAATTAGAAGAAGAAATGAGAAGAAAAAGAATGAGAAGAAGAAGAATGAGAAGAATAAGAAAGAAGAAGAAGAAGAAGAATGAGAAGAAGAAGAATGAGAAGAAGAATGAGAAGAAGAAGAATGAGAAGAAGAAGAATGAGAAGAAGAAGAAGAGAAGAAGAAGAATGAGAAGAAGAATGAAAAAGAAAGAATGAGAAGAAGAAGAATGAAAGAAGAATAAAAAGAAGAATGAGAAGAAGAATGAGAAAAAGAATAAGAAGAAGAAGAATGAGAAGAAGAAGAATGAGAAGAAGAAGAATGAGAAGAAGAAAAATGAGAAGAAGAATGAGAAGAAGAAGAATGAGAAGAAGAAAAATGAGAAGAAGAATGAATGAGAAGAAGAGAATGAGAAGAAGAAGAAAGAGAAGAAGAAGAATGAGAAGAAGAAGAATGAGAAGAAGAAGAATGAGAAGAAGAAGAATGAGAAGAAGAAGAATTAGAAGAAGAAGAATGAGAAGAAGAAGAATTAGAAGAAGAAGAAAGAGAAGAAGAAGAAAGAAGAAGAGAAGAAGAAGAAGAAGAATGAGAAGAAGAAGAATGAGAAGAAGAATGAGAAGAAGAAGAATGAGAAGAAGAATGAAAGAAGAAGAAAAAAGAAGAATGAGAAGAAGAAGAATGAGAAGAAGAAGAATAAAAAGAAGAATGAGAAGAAGAATGAGAAGAAGAAGAACGAGAAAAGAAGAAGAAGAATGAGAAGAAGAAGAATGAGAAGAAGAATGAAAGAAGAAGAATGAGAAGAAGAAGAAGAAGAAGAAGAAGAATGAGAAGAAGAAAAAAATGAAGAAGAAGAATAAGAAGAAGAAGAATGAGAATGAAAGAAGAAAGAAGAAGAAGAAGAATGAAGAAGAAGAAGAATTAGAAGAAGAATAATAAGAAGAAGAAGAAGAAAATGAGAAGAAGAATGAGAAGAAGAAGAATGAGAAGAAGAAGAATGAGAAGAAGAACGAGAAGAAAGAATGAGAAGAAGAAGAATGAGAAGAAGAATGAAAGAATAAGAATGTGAAGAAGAAGAAGAAGAGAATGAAGGAAGAAGAATGAGAAGAAGAAGAATGAAGAAGAAGAAGAATGAAGAAGAATGAAGAAGAAGAAGAAGAAAATGAGAAGAAGAAGAATGAGAAGAAGAAGAATGAGAAGAAGAATTAGAAGAAGAATGAGAAGAAAAAGAATGAGAAGAAGAAGAATGAGAAGAAGAAGAATGAGAAGAAGAATGAGAAGAAGAAGAAGAAGAAGAAGAAGAAAAGAAGAAGAATGAGAAGAAGAAGAAGAATGAAGAAGAAGAATGAAGAAGAATGAGAAGAAGAATGAGAAGAAGAAGAAAGATGAGAAGAAGAAGAAGAAGAAAGAAGAAGAATGAAGAAGAAGAAGAAGAAGAAGAGAAGAAGAAGAATGAGAAGAAGAATGAGAAGAAGAAGAATGAGAAGAATAAATGAAGAATGAGAAGAAGAAGAATGAGAAGAAGAAGAATGAGAAGAAGAAGAATTAAGAAGAAGAATGAGAAGAATGAAGAAGAAGAATGAGAATGAAGAAGAATGAGAAGAAGAAGAAGAATAATGAAAGAAAGAAGAATGAGAAGAAGAAGAATGAGAAGAAGAAGAATGAGAAAAGAAGAATGAGAAGAAGAAGAATGAGAAAAAGAAGAATGAGAAGAAGAAGAATGAGAAGAAGAATAAAGAAGAAGAATAAGAAGAAGAATGAGAAGAAGAAGAATGAGTAGAAGAAGAATGAAAAGAAGAAGAAGAAGAAGAAGAATGAAAGAAGAAGAATGAGAAGAAGAAGAATGAGAAGAAGAAGAATGAGAAAAAGAAGAAGAATGAAGAAAGAATGAGAAGAAGAAGAATGAGAAGAAGAAGAATGAGAAGAAGAAGAATGAGAAGAAGAAGAATGAATGAGAAGAAGAAGAATAAGAAGAGAAGAAGAAGAATGAGAAGAAGAAGAATGAGAAAAAGAATGAGAAGAAGAAGAATGAAGAAGAAGAATGAGAAGAAGAAGAAGAAGAAGAAGAACGAGAAAAAGAAGAATGAAGAAGAAGAAAGAATGAGAAGAATGAGAAGAAGAAGAAGAAGAAGAAGAATGAGAAGAAGAAGAATGAAAAGAAGAATGAGAAGAAGAAGAATGAGAAGAAGAAGAATGAGAAGAAGAAGAATGTGAAAAGAAGAATGAGAAGAAGAAGAATGAGAAGAAGAAGAATGAGAAGAAGAAGAATGAGAAGAAGAAGAATGAGAAGAAGAAGAATGAGAAGAAGAAGAATGAGAAGAAGAAGAAGAAGAAGAAGAAAAATAAAGAAGAAGAATGAAAGAAGAAGAAGAAGAAAAGAAGAATAAGAAAAGAAGAATGAAGAAGAAGAATGAGAAGAAGAATGAGAAGAAGAAGAATGAAAAGAAGAAGAATGAAGAAGAAGAAGAAGAAAGAAGAATGAGAAGAAGAAGAATGAGAAGAAGAAAGAAGAATGAGAAGAAGAAGAATGAGAAGAAGAAGAATGAGAAGAAGAAGAATGAGAAGAAGAAGAATGAGAAGAAGAAGAATGAGAAGAAGAAGAATGAGAAGAAGAAGAATGAGAAGAAGAAGAATGAGAAGAAGAAGAAAAGAGAAAGAAGAAGAAGAATGAAGAAGAAGAAGAATGAGAAGAAGAATGAAAGAAGAAAGAAAGAAGAAGAATGAAAGAAGAAGAATGAATGAAGAAGAAGAATGAAGAAGAAGAAGAATGAGAAGAAGAAGAATGAAAAGAAGAAGAAAGAAGAAGAAGAAGAAGAAGAATGAAAGAAAAATGAGAAGAAGAATGAAAAAAGAAAGAATGAGAAGAAGAAGAATGAAAAGAAGAATGAGAAAAGAAGAATGAGAAGAAGAATGAGAAGAAAAGAAGAATGAAGGAAGAAGAATGAGAAGAAGAAGAATGAGAGAAGAAGAAGAAAGAGAAGAAGAATGAGGAGAAGAAGAATGAGAAGAAGAAAAAAGAAGAAGAAGAATGAGAAGAAGAAGAATGAGAAGAAGAAGAAGAATGAGAAGAAGAAGAATGAGAAGAAGAAGAATGAGAAGAAGAAGAAAGAAGAAAAAATGAAGAAGAAGAAAAAAAGAAGAAGAATGAGAAGAAGAAGAAGATTTGAAGAAGAAGAATGAAAGAGAAGAAGAACGAGAAGAAGAAGAATGAGAGGAAAAAGAATTAGAAGAAGAATGAAAAGAAGAAGAATGAGAAGAAGAAGAATGAGAAGAAGAAAGAGAAGAAGAAGAATGAGAAGAAGAAGAATGAGAAGAAGAAGAATGAGAAGAAGAAGAATAAGAAGAAGAATGAGAAGAAGAAGAAGAAGAAGAATGAGAAGAAGAAGAATGAGAAGAAGAATGAGAAGAAGAATGAGAAGAAAAAGAATGAAAGAAGAAGAAGAAGAAGAAGAAGAAGAATGAGAAGAAGAAGAATGAGAAGAAGAAGAATGAGAAGAAGAATAAAGAAGAAAGAAGAAGAAGAAGAATGAGAAGAAGAAGAATGAGAAGAAGAAGAATAATGAGAAGAAGAAGAAAAAGAAGAATAAGAAGAAGAAGAATGAGAAGAAGAATGAGAAGAAGAAGAATGAGAAGAAGAAGAATGAGAAGAAGAAGAATGAGAAGAAGAAGAATGAAGAAGAAGAAGAAGAAGAAAAGAATGAAGAAGAAGAATGAGAAGAAGAAGAATGAGAAGAAGAATGAGAAGAAGAAGAAGAAGAAGAAGAAGAATGAGAAAAAGAAGAATGAGAAGAAGAAGAATGAGAAGAAGAAGAATGAAAAGAAGAAGAATGAGAAGAAGAAGAATGAGAAGAAGAATGAAAAAGAAGAAGAATGAGAAGAAGAAGAATGAGAAGAAGAAAGAAGAAGAAGAAGAATGAGAAGAAGAAGAATGAGAAGAAGAAGAATGAGAAGAAGAAGAATGAGAAGAAGAAGAATGAGAAGAAGAATGAAGAAGAAGAAGAAGAAGAAGAAGAAGAATGAAAGAAGAAGAATGAGAAGAAGAAGAATAAGATGAAGAATGAGAAGAAGAAGAACGAGAAAAGAAATGAAAGAAGAAGAAGAAGAAGAAGAAGAAGAAGAAGAAGAAGAAGAAGAAGAATGAAGAAGAAGAAGAATGAAAGAAGAAGAAGAAGAAGAAGAATGAGAAGAAGAAGAATGATAAGAAGAATGAAAGAAGAAGAATGAGAAGAATAAGAAGAAGAAGAAGAAGAAGAAGAATGAGAAGAAGAAGAATGAGAAGAAGAAGAATGAGAAGAAGAAGAATGAGAAGAAGAAGAATGAGAAGAAGAAGAAGAAGAAGAAGAAGAATGAGAAGAAGAAGAATGAGAAGAAGAATGAAAAAAAAAGAATGAAAAGAAGAAGAATGAGAAGAAGAAATGAAGAAAGAAGAAGAGAAGAAAGAAGAATGAGAAGAAGAAGAAGAAGAAGAAGAATGAAGAATGATAAAAAGAAGAATGAGAAGAGAAGAATGAGAAGAAGAATGAAAGAAGAAGAAAAAGAGAAGAAGAAGAATGAGAAGAAGAAGAATGAGAAGAAGAAGAAGAAGAAGAAGAATGAGAAGAAGAAGAATGAATGAAGAAGAAATGAGAAGAAGAAAAAGAAAGAAAAAGAAGAAGAAGAAGAAGAAGAATGAGAAGAAGAAGAAGAAAGAAAAGAAGAAGAATGAGAAGAAGAAGAATGAAAGAAGAAGAGAAGAAGAAGAATGAGAGAAGAAGAATGAAAAAATAAAGAATGAAAAGAAGAAGAATGAAGAAGAAGAATAAAAAGAAGAAATGAGAAGAAGAATGAGAAAAAGAATAACAAGGAAAGAAGAATGAGAAGAAGAAGAATGAAGAAGAAGAATGAGAAGAAGAAAAAAAGAAGAAGAAGAAGAAGAACGAGAAGAAGAAGAAAAAAAGAAGAAGAATGAGAAGAAGAAGAATGAGAAGAAGAAGAATGAGAAGAAGAAGAATGAAAGAAGAAGAATGAAAGAAGAAGAATGAGAAGAAAGAAGAAGAAGAATGAAGAAGAAGAATGAGAAGAAGAAGAATGAGAAGAAGAAGAAATGAGAAGAAGAAGAATGAGAAGAAGAAGAATGAGAAGAAGAAGAATGAGAAGAAGAAGAAGAAGAAGAAGAAGAAGAATGAAGAAGAAGAATGAACAAAGAAGAAAGAATGAAGAAGAAGAATGAGAAGAAGAAGAATGAAAGAAGAAGAATGAGAAGAAGAAGAAGAATGAAAGAAGAAGAATGAAAAAGAAGAATGAGAAGAAGAAGAATGAGAAGAAAAAATGAGAAGAAGAAGAATGAAGAAGAAGAAGAATGAGAAGAAGAAGAATGAGAAGAAGAAGAAAGAATTAGAAGAAGAAAGAATGAAGAAGAAGAATGAGAAGAAGAAGAATGAGAAGAAGAAGAATGAGAAGAAGAAGAATGAGAAGAAGAAGAAAGAAGAATGAGAAGAAGAAGAATGAGAAGAAGAAGAATGAGAAGAAGAAGAAATGAAGAAAAGAATGAGAAGAAGAATGAAGAAAAGAATGAGAAGAAGAAGAATGAGAAGAAGAAGAAATGAAGAAGAAGAAGAATGAGAAGAAGAAGAAGAATGAGAAGAAGAAGAAGAAGAAGAAGAAGAAGAAGAATGAGAAGAAGAATGAAAAATAAAGAAGAAGAAAGAAGAAAAAAAAAGAAGAATAAAAAGAAGAATGAGAAGAAGAATGAGAAGAAGAATGAGAAGAAGAAGAATGGATGAAGAAGAAGAAAGAAGAAGAAGAATGAGAAGAAGAAAATGAGAAGAAGAAATGAGAAGAAGAAGAATGAAAGAAGAAGAAAAAATGAGAAAGAATGAAAAGAAGAATGAGAAGAATAAGAAGAAGAAGAAAATGAGAAGAAGAAGAATGAGAAGAAGAAGAATGAGAAGAAGAAGAATGAGAAGAAGAAGAATGAGAAGAAGAAGAATTAGAAGAAGAAGAATGAGAAGAAGAAAATGAGAAGAAGAAGAATGAGAAGAAGAAGAATAGAAGAAGAAGAATGAGAAGAAGAATGAGAAGAAGAAAAGAGAAGGAGAAGAATGAGAAGAAGAAGAAGGAGAAGAAGAAGAATGAGAAGAGGAAAAAGTATGAGAAGAAGAAGAAGAATGAGAAGAAGGGAAAGTATGAGAAGAAGAAGAAGAATGAGAAGAAGAAGTAGGAAAAGAAGAAGAAGATGAAGAATGAGAAGAAGAATAAAAAGACGAATGAGAAGAAGAATGAAAATAAGAATGTGTAGAAGAAGAATGAGAAGAAGAAGAACGAGAAGAAGAAGAACTAGAAATAGAAGAATTAGAAGAAGAAGAATGAGAAGAAGAAGAAAGAAAAGAAGAAGAATGAGAAGAAGAAGAATGAGAAGAAGAAGAATAAGAAGAACAAGAATGAGCTGAAGAAGTTTGAGAAGAAGAAGAATGAGGAGAAGAATGAGAAGAAGAAGAATGAGAAGAAGAAGAAAAGAAGAAGAATGAAAGAAAGAAGAAGAAGAAAGAAGAAGAAAGAAAGAAGAAGAATGAGAAGAAGAAGAATGAGAAGAAGAATGAAGAATAAAAGAAGAATGAGAAGAAGAAGAAGAAGAATGAGAAGAAGAATGAAGAAGAAGAAGAAAGAAGAAGAATGAGAAGAAGAAGAATGAGAAGAAGAATGAAGAAGAAGAAGAAGAAGAAGAATGAGAAAGAGAAGAAGAAGAATGAGAAGAAGAAGAATGAGAAGAAGAAGAATGAAAAGAATGAGAAGAAGAAGAAGAATGAGAAGAAGAATGAGATGAAGAAGAATGAGAAGAAGAAGAATGAGAAGAAGAAGAATGAGAAGAAGAAGAATGAGAAAAGAAGAATGAGAAGAAAAGAATGAGAAGAAGAAGAATGAAGAAGAAGAATGAGAAGAAGAAGAATGAGAAGAAGAAGAATGAGAAGAAGAAAAATGAGAAGAAGAAGAAGAATGAGAAGAAGAATGAAGAAGAAGAAGAAGGAGAAGAAGAAGAATGAGAAGAAGAAGAATGAGAAGAAGAAGAATGAGAAGAAGAAGAATGAGAAGAAGAATAAGAAGAAGAAAAAGAAATGAATGAAGAAGAAGAAGAATGAAGAAAAGAATGAGAAGAAGAATGAGAAAGAAGAATGAGAAGAAGAAGAATGAGAGAAGAAGAAGAAGAAGAAGAAGAATTAAGAAGAAGAATGAGAAGAAGAAGAAAAGAAGAAGAAGAAGAAGAATGAAGAAGAAGAAGAATAATGAAGAAAAGAAGAAGAATGAGAAGAAGAAGAATGAGAAGAAGAAGAATGAGAAGAAGAAGAATGAGAAGAAGAAGAATGAAAGAAGAAGAATGAGAAGAAGAAGAATGAGAAGAAGAAGAAGAGAAGAAGAAGAATGAAAGAAAGAAGAATGAGAAGAAGAAGAATGAGAAAGAAGAAGAAGAAGAAGAAGAAGAAGAATGAGAAGAAGAAGAATGAGAAAAGAAGAAGAAGAAGAAAAAGAAGAATGAGAAGAAGAATGAAGAAGAAGAAGAAGAAGAAGAATGAGAAGAAGAAGAATGAAAAGAAGAAGAAGAAGAATGAAGAAGAAGAAGAAGAATGAGAAGAAGAAGAATGAAGAAGAAGAATGAGAAGAAGAAGAATGAGAAGAAGAAGAATGAGAAGAAGAAGAAATGAAAAAGAAGAATGAGAAGAAGAATGAAAAGAAGAAGAAGAAGAATGAGAAAGAAGAAGAATGAGAAGAAGAAGAATGAGAAGAAGAAGAAGAAGAAGAAGAAGAATAAGAAGAAGAAGAAGAAGAATGAGAAGAAGAAGAATGAAGAAGAAGAATGAGAAGAAGAAGAATGAGAAGAAGAAGAATGAGAAGAAGAAGAAGAAGAAGAAGAAGAAGAAGAAGAAGAAGAAGAAGAAGAAGAGAAGAAGAAGAAGAATGAGAAGAAGAATGAAGAATGAAGAAGAATGAAGAAGAAGAAGAATGAATGAAGAAGAATGAGAAGAAGAAGAGAAGAAGATGAAGAAGAAGAAGAATGAGAAGAAGAAGAAGAAGAAGAAGAAGAATGAGAAGAAGAAGAATGAGAAGAAGAAGAAAGAAGAAGAATGAGAAGAAGAAGAAAAGAATGAGAAGAAGAAATGAAGAAGAAGAAGAAAAGAAGAAGAAGAAGAAGAAGAAGAAGAATAAAAAGAAGAAAACGAAGAAGAAGAATGAGAAGAAGAAAATAAAAGAAGAATGAAGAAGAAGAATGAGAAGAAAAGAAGAAGAAGAAGAAAAGAAGAAGAAGAAAAAGAATGGAAGAAGAAGAAGAAGAAGAAAAGAAGAAGAAGAATGAAGAAGAAGAATGAAAGAAGAATGAGAAGAAGAAGAATGAGAAGAAGAAGAATGAGAAGAAGAATGAGAAGAAGAAGAATGAGAAGAAGAAGAATGAGAAGAAGAAGAATTAAGAAGAAGAATGAGAAGAAGAAGAAGAATAAAGAAGAAGAAAAGAAGAAGAAAAGAAGAAGAAAGAAATGAAGAAGAAGAAGAATGAGAAGAAAAAGAATGAGAAGAAGAAGAATGAGAAGAAAGAAAAGAAGAAGAATGAAAGAAGAAGAATGAGAAGAAGAAGAATGAGAAGAAGAAGAATGAAGAAGAAGAAGAATGAGAAGAAAATGAAAGAAAAGAATGAGAAGAAGAAGAAGAAGAATGGAAGAAGAAGAATGAGAAGAAGAAGAAAGAAGAGAAGAAGAAGAAAGAAGAAGAAGAATTAAAAGAAGAATGAGAATTAAAAAAGAAAGAATCGAGAAGAAGAAGAATGAGAAAGAAGAATAAAAAAAGAAGAAGAAGAAGAATGAGAAGAAAGAAGAATGAAAGAAGAAGAATGAAGAAGAAGAAATGAGAAGAAGAATGAAGAAGAAGAATGAGAAGAAGAAGAATGAGAAGAAGAAGAATTATGAGAAGAAGAAGAAATGAGAAGAAGAAGAATGAAGAAGAAGAAGAAAGAGAAGAAGAAGAAGAAGAAGAAGAAGAATGAGAAAAAAGAAGAAGAAGAAGAATGAAGAAGAAGAATGAGAAGAAGAAGAATTAGAAGAAGAATGAGAAGAAGAAGAATGAGAAGAAGAAGAATGAGAAGAAGAAGAATTAGAAGAAGAAGAATGAGAAGAAGAAGAATGAGAAGAAGAAAGAAGAAGAAGAATGAAGAAGAAGAATGAGAAGAAAAGAAAAGAAGAAGGAGAAAAAAAATGAAAGAAGAAGAAGAAGAAGAATAAGAAGAAGAATGAAGAAGAAGAAGAAGAAGGAGAAGAAGAAGAATTAGAAGAAGAATGAGAAAATAAAGAATGAGAAGAAGAATGAGAAGAAGAAGAATGAAGAAGAAGAATAAGAAAAGAAGAAAAGAAGAAGAAGAAGAATGAGAAGAAGAAGAAGAAGAAGAACGAATAAGAAGAATGAAGAAAGAAGAAGAAGAATGAGAAGAACAATGAGATGAACAAGAATGAGAAGAAAAAGAAGAATGAGAAGAAGAAGAATGAGAAGAAGAAGAATGAGAAGAAGAAGAATAGAGAAGAAGAAGAAGAAGAAGAAGAAGAAGAAGAAGAAGAATGAAAAAGAAGAAATGAAAGAAGAAGAAAGAAGAAGAAAGAAGAAGAAGAAGAATGAGAAGAAGAAGAATGAGAAGAAGAAGAATTAGAAGAAGAAGAATGAAGAAGAAGAATGAGAAAAGAAGAAGAATGAGAAGAAGAATGAGAAGAAGAAGAAGGAGAAGAAGAAGAATTAGAAGAAGAATGAGAAAATAAAGAATGAGAAGAAGAAGAATGAGAAGAAGAATAAAAAGAAGAATGAGAAGAAGAATGAGAAGAAGAAGAATGAGAAGAAGAAGAATGAGAAGAAGAATGAAAGAAGAATGAAGAAGAAGAATGAGAAGAAGAAGAATGAGAAGAAGAAGAAGAACGAGAAAAAGAAGAATGAGAAGAAGAAGAATGAGAAGAAGAAGAATGAGAAGAAGAAAAAGAAGATTGAGAAGAAGAAGAATGAGAAGAAGAAGAATGAGAAGAAGAATGCAAAGAACAATGACAAGATAAATGAGAAGAAGAATGAGAAAAGGAAAAATGAGAAGAATGAGAAGAAGAATGTTAAGAAAAAGAATGAGAAGAAGAAGAATTAGAAGATAAAGAATGAGAAGAAGAATAAAAATAAGAATGAGAAGAAGAAAGATGAAGAATGAAAAAATGAAGAATGAGAAAAAGAAGAATGAGAAGAAGAATGAAAAGAAGAATGAGAAGAAGAAGAATGAGAAGAAGAAAAAGAAGAAGAAGAAATGAGAAGAAGAAAATGAGAAGAAGAATGAGAAGAAGAAGAATGAATGAAGAAGAAGAAAATGAGAAGAAGAAGAATGAAAGAAGAAGAATGAGAAGAAGAAAAAGAAGAGAAGAAGAAGAATGAGAAGAAGAAGAATGAAGAAGAAGAATGAGAAGAAGAAGAATGGAAAGAAGAAGATAGAAGAAGAAGAAGAATGAGAATGAAGAAGAACGAGAAGAAGAAGAATGAGAAGAAGAATGAGAAGAAGAAGAATGAAAGAAAAAAGAATGAGAAGAAGAAATGAAAGAAGAAGAATGAGAAGAAGAAGAAGAAGAAGAAGAAGAATGAGAAGAAGAAAAATGAGAAGAAGAATGAGAAGAAGAATGAAGAAGAAGAATGAAGAAGAAGAATGAAGAAGAAGAAGAATGAGAAGAAGAAGAATAAGAAGAAGAATGAGGAAAAGAAGAAATGACAAGAAGAAAATGAGTAAGAAGAAAGAATGAGAAGAAGAAGAAATGAGAAGAAGAAGAAATGAAGAAGAAGAATGAGAAGAAGAAGAAGAATAAGAAGAAGAATGAAAGAAGAATGAGAAGAAGAGAATGAGAAGAAGAAGAATGAAGAAGAAAGAAGAAGAAGAATGAGAAGAAGAATAAGAAGAAGAAGAATGAGAAGAAGAAGAATGAGAAGAAGAAGAATGAGAAGAAGAAGAAGAAGAAAAGAATGAAAGAAGAAGAAATGAAGAAGAATGGTTAGAAAAGAATAAAGAAAAAGAAGAAGAAAGAAGAAGAAAGAAGAAATGAGAAGAAGAAGAATGAGAAGAAGAAGAATGAGAAGAAGAAGAAAAAGAAGAAGAAATAAGAAGAAGAAAGAATGAAAAAAAGAAGAAAGAGAAGAAGAAGAATGAGAAGAAGAAGAATGAGAAGAAAAAGAACGAGAAGAAGAAGAAAAAGAAGAAGAATGAAGAAGAAGAAGAAAGAAGAAGAATGAGAAGAAGAAGAATGAGAAGAAGAAGAATGAGAAGAAGAATGAGAAGAAGAAGAAGAATGAAGAAGAAGAATGAGAAGAAGAATTAAAGAAGAAGAATGAAGAAGAAGAAGAAAAAGAAGAAGAAATGAGAAGAAGAATGAGAAGAAGAAGAATGAGAAGAAGAAGAATAAGAAGAAGAAGAATGAGAAGAAGAAAAGAATGAGAAGAAGAAGAATGAAGAAGAAGAAGAAATGAGAAGAAGAAGAATGAGAAGAAGAATGAGAAGAAGAAGAATGAGAAGAAAAAGAATGAAGAAGAAGAACGGAAGAAGAAGAATGAGAAGAAGAATGAAGAATGAGAAGAAGAAAGAAAAGAAGAAAAGAAGAAAGAAGAAGAAGAATGAAAAAGAAAGAATGAAAAGAAGAAGAATGAGAAGAAGAATGAGAAGAAGAATGAGAAGAAGAAGAAGAATGAAGAATGAGAAGAAGAAGAATGAAAGAAAAGAATGAGAAGAAGAAGAATGAAGAAGAAGAAGAAAAAAAAGAAGAAGAAGAAGAAGAAGAATGAGAAGAAGAAGAGAAGAAGAGAATGAGAAGAAGAAGAAGAAGAAGAAGAATGAAGAAGAAGAATGAGAAGAAGAAGAAAATGAGAAGAAGAAGAATGAGAAGAAGAAGAATGAAGAAAACAAAGAATGGTAAGAAGAATGAGAAGAAGAATGAGAAGAAGAAGAAGAAGAAGAAGAAGAAAAAGAAGAAGAAGAAGAAGAAGAAGAATGAAGAAGAAAAAAGAAGAAAGAAGAAAAAAGAATGAGAAGAAGAAATGAGAAGAAGAAGAATGAAGAAGAAGAATGAGAAGAAGAATGAGAAGAAGAAGAAGAAGAAGAAGAAGAAGAAAAAAGAAGAAGAAGAAGAAGAAGAATGAGAAGAAGAAGAATGAGAAGAAGAAGAATGAGAATGAAGAAGAAAGAAGAAGAATGAGAAGAAGAAGAATGAGAAGAAGAATGAGAAGAAGAAGAATGAGAAGAATGAAGAAAGAATGAGAAGAAGAAAGAATGAGAAGAAAATGAAGAAGAAGAAGAATGAGAAGAAGAAACGAGAAAGAAGAAGAAGAAGAAGAAGAAGAAGAAGAAGAAGAATGAAGAAGAAGAAGAAGAAGAAGAAGAATGAGAAGAAGAAGAAGAATGAGAAGAAGAAGAAAGAGAAGAAGAAGAATGAGAATAAGAAGAAAAGAAGAAGAAGAAAAGAAGAAGAATTAAAAAGAAGAAAGAAGAGAAGAAGAAGAATGAGAAGAATGAAAAGAAGAAGAATGAGAAGAAGAATGAGAAGAAGAAGAATGAGAAGAAGAAATGAGAAGAAGAATGAGAAGAAGAAGAAGAAGAAGAAGAATGAGAAGAAGAATGAGAAGAAGAATGAGAAAAAATGAGAAGAAGAATGAAAGAAGAAGAAATGAGAAGAAGAAGAATGAGAAGAAGAAGAAAGAAGAAATGAAAGAAGAATGAAAAAAGAAGAATGAGAAGAAGAAGAATGAAAAGAAGAAGAATGAGAAGAAGAAGAATGAAAAAAGAAGAATGAGAAGAAGAAGAATGAAAGAAGAAGAATGAGAAGAAGAAGAAGAAGAAGAAGAAGAAGAATGAAGAAGAAGAAGAAATGAAAAAGAAGAATGAAAGAAGAAGAAGAATGAGAAGAATGAGAAGAAGAAGAATGAGAAGAAGAATGAGAAGAAGAAGAATGAGAAGAAGAAGAATGAAGAAGAAGAAGAAGAATGAGAAAAGAAGAAGAGAAGAAGAATGAGAAGAAGAAGAAGAAGAAGAAGAAGAAGAAGAAGAATGAAGAAAAAGAATGAGAAGAAGAATGAAAAGAAGAAGAAGAAGAAGAAAATGAGAAGAAGAAGAAAGAAAGAAGAGAAAAGAAGAAGAAGAATGAAAAGAAGAAGAATGAGAAGAAGAAATGAATGAAGAAGAAGAATGAGAAGAAGAAGAATGAAAGAAGAAAAAGAAGAAGAAGAATTGAAGAAGAAGAATGAAAAGAAGAATGAGAAGAAGAAAAATGAAGAAGAAGAAATGAAGAAGAAGAATGAGAAGAAGAGGAAGAAGAAGAAATGAGAAGAAAAAAAAGAGAAGAAGAAGAAGAAGAAGAAGAAGAAGAATGAGAAGAAGAAGAATGAGAAGAAGAAGAATGAGAAGAAAGAAAAAAGAAATGAGAAGAAGAAGAATGAAGAAGAAGAAGAAGAAGAAGAAAAAAAGAAAATGAAGAAGAAAGAAGAAGAAGAAAAAGAAAGAAGAAGAAGAATGAGAAGAAGAAGAAGAATGAAGAAGAAGAATGAGAAGAAGAAGAATGAGAAGAAGAAGAAGAGAAGAAAAAGAAGAAGAAGAAGAAGAAGAAGAATGAAGAAGAAGAAGAGAAGAAGAAGAAGAATTAAGAAGAAGAAGAATGAGAAGAAGAAGAATGAGAAGAAGAAGAATGAAGAAGAAAAAGAATTAGAAGAAGAATGAGAAGAAAGAAGAATGAAGAAGAAGAATGAGAAGAAGAAGAATGAGAAGAAGAAGAATGAGAAGAAGAAGAATGAGAAGAAGAAGAAGAATGAATGGAGAAGAAGAATGAAGAAAGAAGAAGAATGAAGAAGAAGAATTAGAAGAAGAAGAAAGAAGAAGAAGAATTAGAATGAGAAGAAAGAAGAATGAGAAGAAGAATGAAAGAAGAAGAATAAGAAATGAAGAAGAATGAGAAGAAGAAGAAAAAGAATGAAAGAAGAAGAATGAGAAGAAGAAGAATGAGAAGAAGAAATGAATTAGAAGAAGAAGAAAAAAAAGAATGAGAAGAAGAAGAATGAGAAGAAGAAGAATGAGAAGAAGAAGAATGAGAAGAAGAAGAATGAGAAGAAGAAAGAAGAAGAAGAATGAGAAGAAGAAGAAAGAAGAAGAAAAATGAGAAGAAGAAGAAGAAGAATAAGAATGAGAAGAAGAAGAATTAGAAGAAGAAGAATTAAAGAAGAAGAACGAGAAGAAGAATTAATGAAGAAAAGAAGAAAATGAAGAAGAAAGAAGAAGAATGAAGAAGAATGAAAGAAGAAAATGAGAAGAAGAAGAAAAGAGAAGAAAATGATAAGAAAAGAAGAATGAATGAGAAGAAGAATTAGAAGAAGAAGAAAAGAAGAAAAATTAAAAGAAGAAGAATGAGAAGAAGAAGAAGAAGAAGAAGAAGAAGAATGAAAAGAAGAATTAGAAGAAAAGAATGAGAAGAAGAAGAATGAGAAGAAGAATTAAAGAAGAATGAGAAAAGAATGAGAGAAAAAAGAATGAGAAGAAGAAGAAAAAGAAGAAATGAAGAAGAAGAAGAAGAATGAGAAGAAGAATGAAGAAGAAATAAGAATGAGAAGAAGAAGAATGAAGAAGAAGAATCAGAAGAAGAAGAAGAAAAAGGAAGAAGAATGAAGAAGAAGAATGAAAAAGAAGAAAAGAAGAAAAGAAGAAGAAAGAAGAATGATCAAGAAGAAGAATGAAAAGAAGAAGAATGAGAAGAAGAAGAAATGAAGAAGAAGAAGAATGAGAAGAAGAATGATGAAAGAAGAAGAAAGAAGAAGAAATGAGAAGAAATGAGAAGAAGAAGAAGAAGAATGAAGAAAAGAAAATGAGAAGAATGAGAAGAAGAAGAATGAGAAGAAGAAGAATGAGAAGAAGAAGAATGAGAAGAAGAAAATGAGAAGAAGAAGAATGAGAAGAAGAATGAGAAAGAAGAAGAAAGAAGAAGAATGAAGAAGAATGAAGAAGAAGAAGAAGAAGAAGAATGAGAAGAGAAGAAGAAGAATGAGAAGAAGAAGAATGAGAAGAAGAATGAGAAGAAGAAAAGAAAAAAAAGAAGAAGAATGAAGAAGAAGAAGAATGAGAAGAAGAAGAATGAGAAGAAGAAGAAAAAGAAGAAGAATGAAAAAGAAGAAGAATGAGAAGAAGAAAAATGAATAAGAAGAAGAAGAATGAGAAGAAGAAGAATGAAGAAGAAGAAAGAAAAGAAAGAAAGAAGAAGAAAAAGAAGAATAAGAAGAAGAAGAAGAAGAAGAATGAAAAAGAAGAAGAATGAAAGAAGAATGAGAAGAAGAAGAATGAGAAGAAGAATGAGAAGAAGAAGAATGAGAAGAAGAATGAGAAAAAGAATGAAAGAAGAAGAAAGAAGAATAAGAATGAGAAGAAGAAGAATGAGAAGAAGAAGAATGAGAAGAAGAATGAAGAATTAAAAGAATGAGAAGAAGAAGAAATGAAGAAGAAGAAGAATGAGAAGAAGAAGAATGAAGAAGAAGAAGAAATGAAAAAGAAGAATGAGAAGAAGAAGAAGAAAAAATGAAGAAGAATGAGAAGAAGAAGAATGAGAAGAAGAAGAATGAGAAGAAGAAGAATGAGAAGAAGAAGAATGAGAAGAAGAAGAATGAGAAGAAGAAGAATGAGAAGAAGAAGAATGAGAAGAAGAAGAAGAATGAGAAGAAGAAGAATGAAAGAAGAAGAATGAGAAGAAGAAGAATGAGAAGAAGAATGAGAAGAAGAAGAATGAGAAGAAGAAGAATGAGAAGAAGAAGAATGAGAAGAAGAAGAATTAGAAGAAGAATGAAAAGAAGAAGAATGAGAAGAAGAAGAATGAGAAGAAGAAGAATGAAGAAGAAGAAGAATGAGAAGAAGAAGAAATGAAGAAGAAGAAGAAATGAGAAGAAGAAGAAATGAAAAAAGAAGAATGAAAGAAGAAGAATGAGAAGAAGAATGAAGAAGAAGAAGAAAAGAAGAAGAATGAGAAGAAGAAGAATGAAGAAGAAGAAGAAGAATGAGAAAAGAAGAAAGAAGAAGAATTAAAAGAAGAATGAGAAGAAGAAGAAGAATGAGAAGAAGAAGAATGAAAGAAGAAGAAAAAGAAGAATGAGAAGAAGAAAATAAGAAGAAGAAGAATGAGAAGAAGAAGAATGAGAAGAAGAAATAAAGAAGAAGAATGAAGAAGAAGAATGAGAAGAAGAAGAATGAGAAAAAGAATGAAAGAAGAAGAATGAAAGAAGAAGAATGAAAGAAGAAGAATGAAAAAAGAAGAATGAAGAAGAAGAAAAAGAATGAGAAGAAGAATGAGAAAAGAAGAATGAGAAGAAGAAGAATGAGAAGAAGAAATGAGAAGAAGAAAATAAAAGAAGAAGAATGAGAAGAAGAAGAATGATCAGAAGAAGAAAGAAAAAAGAAGAAAGAATGAAGAAGAAGAAAATGAGAAGAAGAAGAAAAGAAGAAGAAGAATGAGAAGAAAGAAGAAATGAAGAAGAGAAGAAGAAGAAGAAGAAGAAAGAATGAGAAGAAGAAGAATGAGAAGAAGAAGAATGAAAAGAATGAGAAAATAAAGAAGAATGAATAAAAAGAAGAATGAGAAGAAGAAAAAGAAGAAGAAGAAGAATGAAGAAGAAGAATGAGAAGAAGAATGAAGAATGAAGAAATGAAAGAAGAAGAATGAGAAGAAGAAGAATGAGAAGAAGAAAAATGAGAAGAAGAAGAATGAAGAAGAAGAATGAGAAGAAGAAGAATGAGAAGAAGAATGAGAAGAAAGAAGAATGAGAAGAAGAAGAATGAAGAAAGAAGAATGAGAAGAAGAAGAATGAAGAAGAAGAAGAATGAGAAGAAGAAGAAAAGAGAAGAAGAAGAATGAGAAGAAAAAAAGAATTGAAGAAGAAGAATGAAAAGAAGAATGAGATGAAGAAGAATGAAGAAGAAGAAGAATGAGAAGAAGAAGAATGAGAAGAAGAAGAATGAGAAGAAGAAGAATGAAGAAGAAGAAGAATTAGAAGAAGAAGAAGAAGAAGAACGAAGAAGAAGAAGAAAGAAAATGAGAAGAATGAAAAAGAAGAATGAGAAGAAAATGAAGAAGAAGAATGAGAAGAAGAAGAATGAGAAGAAGAAGAATTAAAAGAAGAAGAAGAATGAGAAGAAGAAGAATGAGAAGAAGAAGAAAATGAAAGAAGAAGAATGAGAAGAAGAAGAATGAGAAGAAGAAGAATGAGAAGAAGAAGAATGAAGAAGAAGAAAAAGAAGAAGAAAGAAGAAGAAGAAGAGAAGAAGAAGAAGAAAAAAGAAGAAGAAGAGAAGAAGAATGAGAAGAAGAAGAATGAAAAGAAGAAGAATGAGAAGAAGAAGAATGAGAAGAAGAATGAAAGAAGAAGAATGAGAAGAAGAAAAAGAAGAAGAATAAAGAAGAAGAATTAAAAGAAGAATGAGAAGAAGAAGAATGAGAAGAAGAAGAATGAGAAGAAGAAGAATGAGAAGAAGAATAAGAAGAAGAAGAATGAGAAGAAGAAGAAAAGAAGAAGAAGAATGAGAAGAAGAAGAATGAAGAAGAAGAATGAGAAGAAGAAGAATGAGAAAAGAATGAGAAGAAGAAGAATGAGAAGAAGAAGAATGAGAAGAAGAAGAATGAGAAGAAGAAGAATGAGAAGAAGAAATGAGAAGAAGAAGAAAGAAGATAAGAATGTTAAGAAGAAGAGAATGAAGAAGAAGAAGAATGAAGAAGAAGAATGAGAAGAAAAGAATGAGAAGAAGAAGAAGAAGAAGAATGAGCAGAAGAAGAATGAGAAGAAGAAGAATGAAAAGAAGAAGAATGAGAAGAAGAAGAAAGAAGAAGAATTAGAAGAAGAAGAATGAGAAGAAGAAGAATGAGAAGAAGAAGAATGAGAAAAAGAGAATGAAAAGAAGAAGAAAAAAGAAGAATGAGAAGAAGAAGAATGAAGAAGAAGAATGAGAAGAAGAAGAATGAAAGAAGAAGAATGAGAAGAAGAAGAATGAGAAGAAGAAGAATGAAAAGAAGAAGAATGAGAAGAAGAAGAATGAGAAGAAGAAGAATGAGAAGAAGAATGAAAGAGAAGAAAAATGAAAGAAGAAGAATGAGAAGAAGAATGAGAAGAAGAATGAAGAAGAAAGAACGAGAAGAAGAATGAAAGAAGAAGAATGAGAAGAAGAAGAATTAGAGAAGAAGAATGAAAAGAAGAAGAATGAGAAGAAGAATGAAAAAGAAGAATGAGAAGAAGAATGAGAAGAAAGAAGAATAAGAAGAAGAAAAGAAGAAGAAGAAGAAGAAAAAGAAGAAATGAGAAGAAGAATAATGAGAAGAAGAAGAAGGAAGAAGAATGAAGAAGAATGAATGAAAAGAAGAAGAATGAGAAGAAGAAGAATGAGAAGAAGAAGAATGAGAAGAAGAATGAGAAGAAGAAGAATGAAGAAGAAGAATGAGAGAAGAAGAATGAGAAGAAGAAGAAATAAAAGAAGAAATGAGAAGAAGAAGAATGAGAAGAAGAAGAAATGAAGAAGAAGAATAAGAAGAAAAGAATGAGAAGAAGAAGAATGATAGAAGAAGAAGAATGAACTGAAGAAGAATTAGAAGAAGAAGAATGAGAAGAAGAAGAATGAGAAGAAGAAGAATGAGAAGAAGAAGAATGAGAAGAAGAAGAATGAGAAGAAGAATGAAAGAAGAAGAATGAGAAGAAGAATGAGAAGAAGAAGAATGAGAAGAAGAAGAATGAGAAGAAGAAGAATGGAAGAAGAAGAATGAGAAGAAGAAGAATGAGAAGAAGAATGTGAAGAAGAAGAATAAGAAGAAGAAGAATGAAGAAGAAGAATGAGAAGAAGAAGAATGAGAAGAAGAAGAAGAATGAGAGAAGAAGAATGAGAAGAAGAAGAAGAATGAGAGAAGAAGAATGAGAAGAAGAAAACAAGAAGAAAGAATGTGAAGAAGAAGAATGAGAAGAAGAAAAAATGAGAAGAAGAAGAAATGAAGAAGAAGAAGAAGAAGAAGAAAAGAAGAAGAAGAATGAGAAGAAGAAGAATGAGAAATATAAGAATGAAAGAAGAAGAATTGAAAAGAAGAAGAATGAGAAGAAGAATGAGAAGAAGAAGAAGAAGAAGAATGAGATGAAGAATTAGAAGAAGAAGAATGAGAAGAAGAATGAAAGAAGAAGAATGAGAAGAAGAAGAGAAGAAGAATGAAGAATAAAAATAAGAACGAAGAATGAAAGAATGAGAAGAAAAATAAAGAATGTAAGAAAAATGAAGAAGAAGAAGAATGAGAAGAAGAATGTGAAGAAGAAGAATTAGAAGTAGAAGAATGAGAAGAAGTATTAGAGGAAGAAGAATTAGAAGAAGAAGAATGAGAAGAAGAAGAATGAAAAGATGAAGAATCAGAAGAAGAAGAATTAGAAGAAGAAGAATGAGAAGAAGAAGAATGAGAAGAAAAGAAGAAAATGAGAAGAAGAAGAATGAGAAGAAGAAGAATGAGAAGAAGAAGAATGAGAAAAAGAATGAAGAATGAAGAATTGTAAGAATGAGAAGAAGAATGAGAAAAGAAAAATGAGAAGAAGAATGAAAAAGAAAGAAATGAGAAGAAAAAGAAGAAAGAGAAGAATTAGAAGAAGAAGAATGAGAAGAAGAATAAAAAAGAAGAAACGGTAAGAAGAAGAAATGAGAAGAAGAATGAAAAGAAAGAAGAATGAGAAGAAGAAGAAAGATAAGAAGAATGAGAAGAAGAAAAGAATGAAAAGAAGAAGAATGAGAAGAAGAAAAAAAGAAAGAAGAAGAATGAGAAGAAGATTAAAAAGAAAAGAAGAATTAGAAAAAGAAGAATGAGAAGAAGAATGAGAAGAAGAAGAATGAAGAAGAAGAATGAGAAGAAGAATGAGAAGAAAGAATGAATGAAGAAGAAGAAAAGAAAAGAATGAAGAAGAAGAATGAGAAGAAGAATGAAAAGACGAAGAATGAAAAAAAGAAGAATGAGAAGAAGAAGAATGAGAAGAAGAAGAATGAGAAGAAGAGAAGAAGAAAAAGAAGAAGAAGAAGAAATGAAGAAGAAGAATTAGAAGAAGAAGAAGAAGAAAAAGAAAATGAAAGAAGAAGATTGAGAAGAAGAAGAATGAAAAGAAGAATGAGAAAAAGAAAATGAGAAGAAGAAGAATGAGAAGAAAAAGAAAAAGAAAAAGAAGAATGAGAAGAAGAAGAATGAGAAGAAGAAGAATGAGAAAAAAATGAGAAGAAGAAGAAGAAGAAGAAGAATGAGAAGAAGAAGAATGAAGAAGAAGAATGAGAAGAAGAAGAATGAGAAAGGAATGGAGATGAAGAAGAATGAGAAGAAATTTGGTAAGAAAAAAATGAGAAAGAAGAATAAGAAGAAGAAAAGAAGAATGAGAAGAAGAAGAAGAAGAATGAAAAAAAAAGAATGAGAAGAAGAAGAATGAGACGAAGAATGAGAAAAATAAGAATGAGAAGAAGAAGAATGATAGGAAGAATTAGAAGAAGAATGAGAATAAGAAGAATGAGAAGAAGAATAAAAAGAAGAATGAGAAGAAGAATGAGAAGAAAAAGAATGAGAAGAAGAGTGAAGGAGAAGAAGAAGAATGAGAAGAAGAATGAGAAGATAAAGAATGAGAAAAAGAAGATTGAGAAGAAGAATAAAAAGAAGAATGAGAAGAAGAATGAGAAGATGAAGATTGAGAAGAAGAAGAATGAGAATAAGAAGAATGACTGAGAAGAGTGAGAAGAAGAAGAATGACAAAAAGAATAAGAATAAGAAGAATGCGAAGAAGAAGAATGAGAAGAAGAAGAATGCGAAGAGGAACGGGAAGATGAAGAATGATAGGGAAAAGAATGAGAAAAAGAATGAAGAAGAAGAAGAATGAAGAAGAGAAGAAGAAGAATGAGAAGAAGATGAAATGAGAAGAAGAAGAAGAAAGAAGAAGAATGAGAAGAAGAATGAGAAGAAAATAGAAGAAGAAGAATGAGAAGAAGAATGAATGAAAGAAGAATGAGAAGAAGAAGAATGAGAAGAAGAAGAATGAGAAGAAGAAGAAGAAGATGGGAGAATAAGAATAAGAAGAAGAATTAGAAGAAGAATGAGAAGAAGAAGAATGAAAAGAAGAAGAATGAGAAGAAGAAGAATGAAGAAGAAAGAAAGAAGATTGAAGAAGATAATGAATGAGAAGAAGAAGAAGAATGAGAAGAAGAAGAAATGAGAAGAAGAAGAATAAGAAGAAGAAGAAGAAGAAGAAGAATGAGAAGAATAAGAAGAATGAAGAAGAATTAGAAGAAGAATGAGAAGAATAAGAAGAAGAAGAAGAATGAGAAGAAGAAGAATGAGAAGAAGAATGAAAAAGAAGAAGGAGAAGAAGAAGAAGAAAATAAGAATGAAGAAGAAGAATGAGAAGAAGAAGAAAAAAAGAAGAAGAAGAATGAAAGAAGAAGAATGAGAAGAAGAATGAAGAAGAAGAATTAAGAAGAAGAAGAATGAGAAGAAGAAGAATGAGAAGAAGAAGAATGAGAAGAAGAAAATGAGAAGAAGAAGAATACGTAAGAAGAAGAAAATGAGAAGAAGAATGAGAAGAAGAAGAATGAGAAGAAGAAGAATAAAGAAGAAAAGAATGAATTAGAAGAAGAATGAAAAGAAGAAGAAAACGAAGAAGAAATAAAAAGAAGAGAAAAGAAGAAGAAGAAGAAAAAAAAGAAGAATTGAGAAGAAGAAGAATGAGAAGAAGAATGAAAAGAAGAAGAAGACAAAAGAATGACAAAGAAGAATGAGAAGAAGAAGAATGAAAGAAGAAGAAGAAGAAGATGGAGAAGAAGAAGAATGAGAAGAAGAATGAAGATGAAAAATGAGAATAAGAAGAATGAGAAGAAGAAGAAGAGGAGAAGAAGAATGAGAAGAAGAAGAATGAGAAGAAGAAGAATGAAGAATGAGAAGAAGAATGAGAAGAAGAAGAATGAAGAAGAAGAAGAAAAGAATGAATAAGAAGAAGAAGAATAAGAGAAGAAGAATGAGAAGAAGAAGAATGAGAAGAAGAAAGAATGAAAAGAAGAAGAAAAGAAGAAGAATGAGAAGAAGAAGAATAAGAAGAAGAATGAAGAAGAAGAATGAAAGAAGAAGAATGAGAAGAAGAAGAATGAGAAGAAGAAGAATGAGAAGAAGAAGAATGAGAAGAAGAAGAATGAGAAGAAGAAGAGGAAGAAGAAGAATGAGAAGAAGAAAATGAGAAGAAGAATGAGAAGAAGAAGAAAAGAAGAAGAATTAGAAGAAAAAGAATGAGAAGAAGAAGAATGAAGAAGAAGAATGAATGAAGAAGAAGAATGAAAAGAAGAAGAATGAGAAGAAGAAACGAGAAGAAGAAGAAGAAAGAAGAAGAATAAGAAGAAGAAGAAGAAGAATGAAAGAAGAAGAATGAGAAGAAGAAGAATTAGAAGAAGAAATGAGAAAGAAGAATGAGAAAATGAAGAATGAAAAGAAGAAGAATGAGAAGAAGAAGAAGAAAAGAAAAAGAATGATAAGAAGAAAAAGAAGAAGAAGAAGATAAAGAATGAGAAGAAGAATGAGAAGAAGAAGAATGAGAAGAAGAATGAGAAGAAGAAAGAATGAAGAAAAGAATGAGAAGAAGAAGAAGAAGAATGAGAAGAAGAAGAATTAAAAGAAGAAGAATGAAGAAGAAGAAGAATGAGAAGAAGAAGAAGAAAAAGAAGAAGAATTAAGAAGAAGAAGAATGAAGAAGAATGAAGAAGAATGAGAAGAAGAAGAATAAAAGAAGAAGAATGAGAAGAAGAATGAGAAGAAGAAAAATGAGAAGAAGAAGAAGAAAAGAATGAAAGAAGAAATAAAGAAGAAGAAGAAGAAGAATGAAAGAATGAAGAAGAAGAAGAAGAAGAAGAATTAGAAGAAGAAGAAATGAAGAAGAAGAAATGAGAAGAAGAATGAAGAAGAAGAATGAGAAGAAGAAGAATGAGAAGAAGAAGAAATGAAAGAAGAAGAAGAAAATGAAAGAAGAAGAAGAAAAGAATGAGAAAAGAAACGAGAAGAAGAAGAATGAATGAAGAAGAAGAAGAATGAGAAAGAAGAAGAATGAAGAAGAAGAAGAATGAGAAGAAGAAGAATGAGAAGAAGAAGAATGAGAAGAAGAATAATGAGAAGAAGAAGAAGAAAATGAGAAGAAGAATGAAGAAGAAGAATGAGAAGAAGAAGAATGAGAAGAAAGAATTAGAAGAAGAAGAATGAAAAAGAAGAATGAGAAGAAGAATGAGAAGAAGAATAAGAAGAACAATAAAAGAAGAATGAGAAAAGAAAGAATGGAAGAAGAAGAAGAATGAGAAGAAGAAGAATGAAGAAAAAGAAAAGAAGAAGAAGAATGAAAAGGAAGAAGAAGAATTAAGAAAAAGAAGAAAAGAAGAAGAAAAATGGAGAAAAAAGAATGAGAAGAAGAAGGAATGAAGAAGAAGAATGAAAAGAAGAAGAAATGAAGAAGAAGAAGAATGAGAAGAAGAAGAAGAGAAGAAGAAGAATTAGAAGAAGAAAAATGAAAGAAGAAAACGAAGAAGAAGAATGAAAGAAGAAGAATGAGGAAGAAGAATGAGAAGAAGAAGAGAGAAAGAAGAATGAGAAGAATGAAGAAGAAAAGAAAAGAAAAAAGAAGAAGAAGAAGAAGAGAAGAACGAATGAAGAAGAATGAAGAAGAATAAGAATGAAGAAGAAGAAGAAAGAAGAAGAAGAAATGAAGAAGAAGAAGAAGAAGAAGAATGAGAAGAAGAAGAAAAGAAGAAGAATGAGAAAAAAGAAGAATGAAAAAGAAGAATGAAGAAAAAGAAGAATGAGAAGAAGAAGAATGAGAAAGAAGAATGAGAAGAAGAAGAATGAGAAGAAGAAGAAGAAAAAGAAAAGAATGAAAAAGAAGAAGAAGAAGAAGAAGAATGAAAAATGAAGAATGAGAAGAAGAAGAATGAGAGGAAAAAGAAGAATGAAGAAGAAGAAGAATGAAGAAGAAGAAGAATGAAAGAAGAAGAATGAAAAAGAAGAATAAGAAGAAGAAGAATGAAGAAGAAAATGAGAAGAAGAAAGAAGAATAAGAATGAG